>CAUYUJ010021492.1:687761-712591 GCA_963575745.1 Prorocentrum cordatum
CTGAGACCCCAGGACGTCCATGGACTCTTGGTGCGGGAACGTCACGCTCTCCAGAGCAAGACTGTCGAAACTCGAGAAGCCCACGGCACCCTGGAGGCATGCAGGGTGTTTCGTGGCATGGGTCTCCACTGCAGGGCCTCTCAGGGGCCGGTAGCGGCCTCGGGAGGTCACCCGAGGGCGTCTCGCGGCCCGTCCGCGGGCCGTGCACGGGAGCGCTCCGAGGCGGTCGTCGGGTCGTCGGGGGGCTCTCCCCTCGAGTCCTGCGGTGGGGGGAGGGGCGGTCCCGCCAGGCAGAGATCGGAGCGAAGAACGGTATTAACTTTTCGCCGTCGGGGACACCTGCTCCAGCGCGGCTGGAAAGTTTATACCCTGACGGTGGCACCGTAGGGTTATAAACTTTCCAGCCGCCCAGGGGCAAGTGTCCCCGACGGCGGAAAGTTTATTTTATACCGTCTGGACCTGGACCAGCCGCCCTGGACCAGGGGTCCCCCCTGCGCAGGTACAGGTCTGCCCGAGCCATCGCTCGCGCGCTCAAGCTCAGTTTGCCACAGGCCGCCAAATCCAGGTCAAGAGCCCCTGCGCTCGTATACCATCATCGTCACCACCACTATCGCCATCATCACCACCACCGTCATCACCATCATCATCGTGATCATCATCATGATCATAATCGCGACCACCATCGTGATCATCATCATCATCACCATCATCATCATCATCATCATCATCATCATCATCATCATCACCATCACCATCATCATCATCATCATCATCATCATCATCATCATCATCATCATCACCATCATCGTCATCATCATCATCATCGTCATCATCGTCATCATCATCATCATCATTAGCATGCTCATTATCATCAGCATCAGCATCATCCCCAAACTCATTCGTCATCATAATCATCGGCATCGTCATCATCATACTTTTAATCAGACTCAGCAACGTCATTATCATCATCACCATCATCGTCCTCATCCTCATCCTCCTCCTCACCACCAACAACAGCATCATCATCACCACCACCATCATCACAACCATCATCATCGCCAGTATCATCATTAGGAATAACAGCGATCAGCTTAAGACTATTCGCTCCTATCCACTCGTGTGCCATTCAAAACGTCTATCCCAAGCAAGCCCTCGATACCCGCCCTCTTCGTCTTCGATCGTACCCCCTCGGGGAATGTATTCCTTACCCATACGACCACCCTGCGGGCGATAAGGAGGTTCGGGGGAGATTGAGATTAAATGCCCACCCTGACTGACCTTGCAGACTGCCGCGATCGCGCCCTGGCGCCGACAAAAATGAATTGATGGATTGGGTTGGGTGGATTGGATTGGATGGAATAAGATGAATTGGATAATATAAGATGGCTTGGATTGGAAGAAATGGATTGGATAAGATAAGATGGATGGGACGGGCCCGCCGCAGGCGCAGAAACAAATGAATTGATGGATTGGGTTGGGTGGATTGAATTGGGTGGGATAAGATAAGATGGGACAAGATGGGATGGATAAGATAAGATGGATTGGATGGGACAAGATGGATTGGATCAGATAAGCTGGATTGAATAAGAAAGCCCGCCGCAGGCGCCGACAAAAATGAATTGATGGAATAGGTTGGGTGGATTGGATTGGATGGGATAAGATGGATTGGATAAGATACGATGGGTTGGATTGGAAGAAATGGATTGGATAAGATAAGATGGATTGGATCGGCCCGCCGCAGGCGCAGAAACAAATGAATTGATGGATTGGGTTGGGTGGGTTGGATTGGGTGGGATAGGATAAGATGGGACAAAATGGGTTGGATAAGATCAGATGGATTGGATTGGACAAGATGGATTGGATCAGATAAGCTGGATTGAATAAGAAAGCCCGCCGCAGGCGCCGACAAAAAAAAAATGAAATTAGCGACATGCGTTAGCGCACGGACGCCCGGGACACCCGGGACACCCGGGACACCGCCCGGCCCAACTGGGACACCTCCCGGCCACCGGCGGACGGGAAACGGACTTTCGCTCCTACTGACACCCGGGACACCCGGGACACCGCCCGGCCCAACTGGGACACAGCCACCGGCGGACGGGAACGGATTTTCGCTCCTACTTCGGCCTAGCTACAGGAGGATTGCGCGCAGCTTCGCCTCGTCCGCACGCACGACACGAACACGAAACCGAAACCGATTTCCCGGTGGGGGGTCTCCGTTTCACTGCGATCTCACCCCCCAACATCCGACCTGCCACGTGCATTCAGCGCAGCCCCTATGAAACAGGAGAAGAGAGGACGGACGGGGGAGGGATAAGGATGGAGCACGAGAGAAATTAGCAGTTAGGGAGCTAGAAGCACGTGGTAGAACCAGACCGGCAGATCGGGAGGGCAGACCCTAGCGGGCGGGTCGGGAAGACGGGCCCAGGCGGCCAGGTCGAGCAGGCTGGTTGCTGAAGCGTGAGTCCTGCATGAATCGCGAGGACGTCACAAACGACAGCGAGATGTCCCAAATAAATCGTGAGAAAGGCCAAAGCGAGAGCGTGATTCCTGAGTGCCGAGGACGCGGCGTCTGAATAAATTGCGAGGAAGTCCCACGAAGAGCGCGATTACTGCATACATTGTGAAGAAGCCACGCGCGAGAGCGCGATTTCGGAGAAAAATGTGGGCAAACATCAGGCGGGAGTCACTGTTGTTGTAGCCGGGGGGCCAAGGGCACAGTTTGCGCAAGACGACTTTCCCTGATAAAAACCAGGTACGAGCCCCGATGGGGGCACTTCAATTTTAAAAGCACAACATCTTCATCATCATCATCATCATCATCATCATCATCATCATCATCATCATCATCAGCAGCAGCAGCAGCAGCACCACAAGCATCACAAACAACAGCGTCATCTTCCTCATAATCGTCGTCATCGTCATCATCATCGTCATCGTCATCGTCATCGTCATCATCATCATCATCATCATCATCATCATCATCATCATCATCATCATCATCATCATCCTCGTCGACGTCGTCGTCGTCGTAGTCGTCGTCATCATCAGCAGCAGCAACATCATCAGCATCATCATCATCAGCAGCATCAGCATCAGCATCAGCATCAGCATCATCAGCATCAGCATCAGCATCATCAGCATCATAATCATCAGCAGCATCATCATCACCACCATCACCATCATTACCATCATCACCATCATAATCATCATCACCACCACCACCACCATCACCACCACCACCACCACCACCACCACCATCACCATCATCATCATCATCATCATCATCATCATCATCATCATCATCATCATCGTCGTTTTCGTCATCGTCATCATCATCAGCATCTTCATCGTCATCATCATTATCATCATGATCACCATCAGCATCATCATCAGCAACAACATCATGATCGTCATCATCACCAACATCATCATCATCAACGTCATCGTCATTATCACTATCACAATCATCGTCCTCGTCCTCATAATCACAATGATAATCAGCATCACCATCACCATCATCATCACAATCATCATCATCATCTTAATCAGCATCAGCATCAGCATCATCAGCATCATCCTCATGATCGTCACCATCACCATTACCATCATCATCACCACCACAATAATAATCATCATCATCATCATCATCATCATCAGTATCATTATCATCATCGTCACCATCATCATCACCATCATCAGCATCATCATCATCATACTCATCATCACCATCGTTAGTAAAATCATCATCGGCAGGTTCGCCATCACGGTTTCCTAGTCCCCATCTGCTTTGTAGCATTCTTGACCTCATTGGGTCTCTCCACATTATTCCTCATCATCTTCCTGGCTCGCTCATGACGGGAGGCAAGAGGATTTCCCTAAGGTTTCCCCAGCCCTCCTGCGTTGGGTTCTCGTTTTGCATAGAGCACTGCAGCCGCACACATTCTTCTCCTCCTCCACCCTCCTCCTGCTTCCTGCGTCCTGCACACTTTCGTGGACTCATGGGAGGCACGGCGGAGTAGGGGAGTACCTGAGACCTCGCAGCTCGCTGGGTGATTGTGAACTGTGCAACTGTCGCAACTTTCATGGGCTTCTGGGAAACACGGCGGAGTAGGGGAGTAAATGAGATCTCGCTGCTCCCTGGGTGCTGCGAACTGTGCAACTGTCGCCACTTTCGTGGGCTCCTGGAAGGGAAGGCGATGCAGCGGAGTAGCCGAGACCTGTGCTCCCTGTGTGGCTGCGAACTGTGCAACTGTCGCAACTTTCGTGGGCTCCTGGGAGGCACGGCGGAGCAGGGGAGTGCCCAGGACCTCGCTGCTTCCTGGGTGGTTGCGAACTGTGCAACTGTCGCCGCTCTCGTGGGCCCCCGGGAGATACGGTAGAGGGAAGCAATTAGTGAACACCCCCCCTGCCCCCCAAACTCAAAGTTGGCACGCGCGGGGGAGACTGCGGTCGAGGTGCAACTCATCAGACCCACCGCCAGCTTTGAACATTGGGGGGAAGGGGGATGCGTTCACATGTGAAGGTGACATGAATGTTCGCTACTTTTTTCCGAGGCCTGTACGGCGGACTAAGGGAGTACCCAGGACCTCGCTGCTCCCTGGGTAGTAGCGAACTGTGCAACTGTCGCCACTTTCTTGGTATCCTGGAAGGCACGGGGGAGATGAGGGCAGCCCTGATCGAGCATATGTCGCACGCAGAGTTCATACAAATAGTCGCTTCGCGTGAAGTAAGGGTTTGCTGCGTATCGGGAAATTGATTGTCCGATGGTTTTCGAAGGAGTTGGGCATGTGCTTCCTCGTGGTATTTCGAAGGCCCAAGACGGCCCAAGAGGCCTCCAATATCGCCTCCAGAGCGCCCAAGAGGCCTCCAAGATGGCCCCAGGACGGCCCACGAGGCCTCCAAGACGGCCCAAAGGCGGCAACCTTGGTCCCAGATGGTCTCCAAGACGCCGAAGATGGCCTCCGAGACGGCACTGCGGCGCTCCCAGAGGGTCCCGACACGGCCCAGAGAGGCCCCCAAGACGACTTCCCATGGCGTCAGACGGGCCAGGAGCGCCCAAGACGGCCAAAGAGGACACCAAGAAGCCCCGAATGGGTCCCGAAGACGCCCAAAGGAGCCCCGCGAGCAGCCTCCAATGCCTCTCCAGGAAGCTCCCAGGAGGTCCCAAGAATGACCCAAGAGGCTCCCACGAGGCCTCCTCGTCCTTCTCCTCCTCCTCCTCCTCCTCCTCCTCATCCTCCTTCTCCTTCATTATCCTCTTCCTCCCCGCATGTTCCCCGGAGGGCTTCCACAACGGCTAAGGGAAAGCATGGTCCGATGGCGTGGCCAAACTTTGCCCAAACGTTTGGCCACACGGGCGCATCTAAAAAGGAAAGGACGGCGGTGGTTCGCCGTACGCGTCTTCGATATAAGACGAAGAGAAGCAAGAGGAGAAGGGTGCAGGTCGACTGAGGCGGTGACGACAAGGAAGACGAAATCAACATCGGTGACGACGACGCCGACGCAGGCCATCCGTGACAGGAAGCCCAATGGTGACGCCCAGGACGTTCCAGCTGGTCATCGAGATCGGCATCGCCGACGTCGTCCTCCACCCAATCGCCCTCGTCGCCATCTTCCTCTATACCAGCCGCAATTGTCGGTAAATGCGATGATATTGACGATGGCAATGACGAAGTGTCTTGTTCAGCAAGCCTGCTCCCCTGCGCACAAAAATGGCAATATCTACAACGCAGGCAAACAAAAATGTCCGGAGTGAGCACGCGAGGCGACCTTCCGTCGCACTGCACATCAGGCTTGGTATTCTCCAGCACTGCTCAGACGGATTTGGGCTGTATACTTCCTCTGAGCAGTCAGACTCTTGGCTATCCAAACGGCCAAGATTCAAACATTAAAATTCGCTGGGGGCGCAGGCGCCGCACGATCTGGATGTCCAGCCCAGCTAATTGTGCTGGCCCTAGAGCCTGGTTTCCTGCCACGAAGCAGGGTTGTGCACTAGGCTCTCACCCCGTAATATGTGGTGTTACTCGAGGCGTCGTCGCCCCCGACTTCAGATGCAGCCCCACTGCGAAGACACGTGCGAACCCTTTCCCACATCCGCTGCCCAGGCAGGTTGAGCGATTAATCGATTGCTCGAGTCTGCTTTCCTCACTCCACGTCGGCCAGGGGTGGGTCTACCCCCAAAAAAACCCGAATGGTCGAAAGGTGTGCGGACTTCCAAGAAGCTGGCGGCCGCCCCCAGGGGGGGAAAAATCTCAGGCGGGTGAAAGGCGATCGGATTTCCTGAGGTCGGCGGCGGCCCCCAGGGTGGGTCATTTCGTATATCAGCCCAAGCTCCCCGATGCATCTTCGCCAGAAGGAGCGGATCGGAGCGACAAAGACGACGACGAACTCCGGAAAGTGAACCCTATAAGCCCTCCTGTGAAGTGAGGAGAACCACATGTAAGTTTGGGATTATGGGAACCAGCCTGGGGTCAATCAGCCTCAGAGGAGCAGCGGGTGACACATGCCAGCCACGGAACCGCGCGTGAAAAGACACTTCTAAAGTTTGGATTTTTGGGGGCTACATGGGGCCAGTCAGCCCAAGAAAAGCAGCGGGTGACACGCGTTACCCCCGAAACCGTGAGAAAAACTAGCTGCAAATCTGAGACTTGGGAGCCAACATGGGGTCATTTGGGTTGAGAGAAGCGGCGGGCGGCACGTGCCACCCCCGGAACCGTTTGAGAAAAATCTGCCGGCCCCCTTGTGGGGCCACCAGGCTGCGAGGCGCGTGATTCGCAGTTTCCTGTACCAGTTGTAGTTTGTAGTTTCCAGTGTTACAGTTCTGCTTCTTGCTGGTTACTGTAACTAGTTGACTTCTTGCTGGTTACTGTAACTAGTTGATTGACCGCGCGAGGGGGGGGGAGGCCCAAACGGATTTTTAGCGTCCCCTGGGCGCGTTGTCTGAATTGCTGGGGGGGCTCGAAATCGACACCCCTCACGCAGATCCGCGGGGTCAGGGTCCAAAAACACAGGGATTTGCCACATTTCTGAAATTCGGTGCCACCCCTCACGCAGATCCGCGGGGTCAGGGTCCAAAAACACAGGGATTTGCCACATTTCTGAAATTCGGTGCCACCCCTCACGCAGATCCGCGGGGTCAGGGTCCAAAAACACAGGGAGATTTGCCACATTTCTGAAATTCGGTGCCACCCCTCACGCAGATCCGCGGGGTCAGGGTCCAAAAACACAAGGGATTTGCCACATTTCTGAAATTCGGTGCCACCCCTCACGCAGATCCGCGGGGTCAGGGTCCAAAAACACAGGGATTTGCCACATTTCTGAAATTCGGTGCCACCCCTCACGCAGATCCGCGGGGTCAGGGTCCAAAAACACAGGAGATTTGCCACATTTCTGAAATTCGGTGCCACCCCTCACGCAGATCCGCGAGGTCAGGGTCCAAAAACACAGGAGATTTGCCACATTTCTAAAATTCGGCGCCACCCCTTACGCAGATCCGCGAGGTCAGAGTCCAAAAACACAGGGGATTTGCCACATTTCTGAAATTCGAACCCATCACGCACATCATCGCAAGGCGTGGTAACCCAAACTGCGAGAACTCCCTCGGCCCTTTCATCGCAAGGTGTGGTAACCAAGCCCTTAAACCATACACGTCTTACCAATCGCCAGGTGTGGACCCCTCTTGTGATCAGTTGGTTTTGCTGATTGCGACTCGGCTTCGCATGAAGTTTCGATACTGCTTCACGACAGCGCCAAGGCCTCATGACTTAGCTCTTCCATGGCCCATTCTCCGAGAGAGGGGGCCGGCGGCAGGGGGCGAAGCCCTTACGGATTAGCTGTCACTTCTGGAGTCTGGGAGCCAACAAAAACTATCCTGGCGAAGGACCCAACCATGTGCAGTTGTGAATATCGCATTGCGGGTGCCGCTTTCGGTGGAGCTCCCTGTGGGGCCACGAAACGCTGTGCTGGGTGGGGGTGACGCATGCGGGCGGCACCACTGGGGCCTTCGGTGGAGCTCCCTGTGGGGCCACGAAACGCTGTACTGGGCGGGGGTGACGCATGCGGGCGGCACCACTGGGGCCGTCGGTGGAGCTCCCTGTGGGGCCACGAAACGCTGTGCTGGGTGGGGGTGGCGCATGCGGGCGGCACCACTGGGGCCTTCGGTGGAGCTCCCTGTGGGGCCACGAAATGCTGTGCTGGGGTGGGGGTGACGCATGCGGGCGGCACCACTGGGGCCTTCGGTGGAGGTCCCTGTGGGGCCACGAAACGCTGTGTTTGGTGGAGGTGCCGAAATGGGTGTGCGGGACGAATGCGAGCGGTGGCACTGGGGCCTTCGGTGGAGCTCCCTATGGGGCCACGAAGCGTGCGAAGGGTGTGCCGAAATGGGTGTGGCTGACGCATGCGGGTTGGGGCCACGTAGCGTGTGAGGGGGGTGCCGAATTGGATGTGGCTGACGCATGCGGGCGGCGGCACTGCGGCCTTCGGTGGAGCTCCCTATGGGGCCACGAAACGTGTGAGGGGTGTGCCGAATTGGGTGTGGCTGACGCATGCGGGCGGCAGCACTAAGGCCTTCGGTGGAGCTCCCTATGGGGCCACGAAACGCGTGAGGGGTGTGCAGAATTGGGTGTGGCTGACGCATGCGGGCGGCAGCACTGGGGCCTTCGGTGGAGCTCCCTATGGGGCCACGAAACGTGTGAGGGGTGTGCCGAATTGGGTGTGGCTGACGCATGCGGGCGGCAGCACTGGGGCCTTCGGTGGAGCTCCCTATGGGGCCACGGTGGAGCTCCCTATGGGGCCACGAAACGTGTGAGGGGTGTGCCGAATTGGGTGTGGCTGACGCATGCGGGCGGCAGCACTGGGCCTTCGGTGGAGCTCCCTATGGGGCCACGAAACGTGTGAGGGGTGTGCCGAATTGGGTGTGCTGACGCATGCGGCGGCAGCACTGGGGCCTTCGGTGGAGCTCCCTATGGGGCCACGAAACGTGTGAGGGGTGTGCCGAAATGGGTGTGCGGGACGCATGCGGCGGCAGCACTGGGGCCTTCGGTGGAGCTCCCTGTGGGGCCACGAAACGTGTGAGGGGTGTGCCGAAATGGGTGTGGCTGACGCATGCGGGCGGCAGCACTGGGGCCTTCGGTGGAGCTCCCTATGGGGCCACGAAACGTGTGAGGGGTGTGCCGAATTGGGTGTGCTGACGCATGCGGGCGGCAGCACTGGGGCCTTCGGTGGAGCTCCCTATGGGGCCACGAAACGTGTGAGGGGTGTGCCGAATTGGGTGTGGCTGACGCATGCGGGCGGCAGCACTGGGGCCTTCGCTGGAGCTCCCTATGGGGCCACGGAGCGCTGTACTGGGTGGGCGAAACGCAGGGGGGAGGGGGAGGAGGGAGGAGGAGGAGGAGGAGGAATGGAGGAGGAACGTGGGGACCGTCTCTTCAAAACGAGGACCCAACACCACAGGATGGTTGGGAAAAACATCTGGCCTGGAAAAATCAGCGGGTGACGCGCGTCACCGCCGAAACCGTGAGAAAAAAACAAGCAACAGGAAAATGTTGGGTGTGAAAATTGGACCAACCAGACTCAGAAAAACAGCGGGTGATACGTGTCACTCCCGAAACGGTGTGATGGAACCCACATGTGAGGTTGGCAGCCCGAAGCTCGCATGGGGTCAACCAATCCCAGGGGGAGGGGACAAAAAAAAACGAATGGCACGTGTCACCCCCAAAACCGATGGAAACAAAACACATGTAATGTTTGGTTTTTGGGGGTCGGCATGGTGTCGTTTGGCCTGAGAAAAGCCGCGGGTGACACGTAACACCCCCGAGACCGCTTGAACGAAAAACAACTGTGAATCGGTGGTTCTGGGAGCCAATTGGCGGTCTTTCAGCCTGGAAAAAAAACAGCGGGTGACACGTGTCAGCCGCAAAACCGCATGAGAAGACAACATATTGCAACTTCGATATTTTGGGAGTGGCCAGTCAACCTCAGAAGCGCAGCGGGTGATACGCGTCACCCCCGGGGACGCGTCAGAAAAACAAAACGTTGATTTTGGATTTTTGAGAGCCAACATGAGGCCATTTGGCAGAAGAACAACATCGGGTGACTGATGTCGCCCCCGAAACCATCTGGCAATGACAAAATGTAAATCTGGTGTTATGAGAGCCAACAAGAAATCATCAAGCTTGGAAACAAATGTAGCGGTTGAAACGTGTCGCCTCCGAGCCTGCGTAGTAAAACCAACAAATGCGAACTTGGAATAATGCGAGCCGGGGCCAAAGCAGCGGGTGACACGCGTCACCCCCGAAACCGCGTGAGAAGAACATATATGATATTATGGGAACCAACATGGGATCATTTGGCTCGGGAAAAGCAGCGGGTGACACGTGACACCCGAGAAACCGATTGAGAGAGACCAATTGTGAGTTTGTGATTATGGGAACCAGCAAAAACTCATTCTGCCTGGAACAAAACTAGCGGGTGACATCTGCCACCCCCGAAACGGTGTGAGGGAAATCAATAGCATGCGTTTAATTCTGGGGGCCAACGCGGGGCGGGTCAACCTCAGACAAGCAGCGGGCGACACGCGTCGCCCCCGAAACCGCGTGGGACAAACCAATTGTAAACTCGGTGTTATGCGAGCCAACGAAGGGTCAGTCAGCCTCAGAACAGCAGCGGGCGACGCGCGTCGCCCTTGGGGAAACGCGGGGGAAGCCACTTGTAAACCGGGGGTTCTGCGAACCAGCGCGGAATCAGTCAGCCCCAACCGAAATTTGGGCGAGACGTGTTACCCCCGAAACCGTTCGAGCGAGGCCAACTGTAAATGTGACTTCTGGGAACCAACAAAAAAGCCATCCAAGCAGGAAAACAAGCAGCGGCTGCGTCGGGGCGCGCGCGGACGCGCGCGGGCCCTCCTCAGCGCACGGGCGAAGGAATGGCTGCGGACGCACACTCTCCGTCTCTATGCTACTCTGCCGACCCTGCCCACGCGCCGCCTGCTACGCCGAGCCAGATGACCGCGCAGAAGACGGGGTCAAGAGCTCCAGCAACTACAGTCAGCAGTCGCCCTGGATATGCAGGATGTCCAATCGCCCCTCCGCCATGTAGGCGTTTGTAGCCTCGCATGGTCTTCGCTCGTGCTTGCCTGGGCCCCGCTAGGCCGCGACCAAGCGCCGGTGGCTCTCCGAGGCCGCGCCTGGAGAAGGGCGGCGCAGCCCACTGCAAATGTTGGTCGGGCCAGCTGCCCGAGCAGCCCCCGTGTCAAGAGATGCGCAAAATTCGCCCCTCCCTGTCGTCGCCGCGCGGGCGCTGATCAGACTCCAGCCGCGCAGGGACTTGCCCAACCCGTTCAGTCCAGAAGCGGGCGCCTGGGCAGGCTAGGGTTTGCCAGCGCTGTTGTTCCTGCCGGGTGAAAGCGGGCCTCCCCGGCGCGGCCCACGAACCGCTGCCGGCGCTCGCCCCTTCTGTTGCCCCTCTGCGGCCCCCTCGGCCACGGGAGGGCCCCCCTGCCCGCGTGGCCCACTGGGCCGCGGCGGAGCCATGCCCGCCAGCGCGCGCGGCGGCACGGCGCGAGTGGCTGATGCGACTTCAACCGGCCTGCTTGCGCCCCCCGCGCAGTCCACTGGCGGCGCGCAGGACCGCTCCGCGCTCCGGCCCGGGCCCTGGGCGGACCTCGCGGCCGCGCCCGCGGGTCTTTCGCCGGCAAATGGCGCGCCGCGCCGCTGCCGCGCCCGTTGCAAATGCTCTGGGCCGTCGACGACTTGCTCGAGACCGCCAGCTTGTGCGGCAAACGCATCATCGCATCAGTGATCAGCGTCGTCTGGACACCCATAGTCGCGCCCTTGCCAGTGGCGCGATTAGCGCTCCGCTCCCCCAGAGCTCAGCGCAAACAGCGACTGTTTAGACACTCGCGTCTATCGAGCGCTGCCCAGCGCGTTCAACTACGCAGGACATGCTTTTCCCAATCTGTCGGCGGCCCAATCAGAATTCCAAAAATCGCCAGATGCGTCGGCATCTTCTGGCGCGCGAGAATCCAGATCTCCCCGGGATGGTCCAGGAGGTAAAACTAGCGCACCTGGTCAGACGAGCGCGTGCATCTTGGTAGGTGTCGCCATCCCCTCCATGGCCGCGCTGGCGGTGGACGCGACACTCGGGACAATCTCCGCTTGGCACTGCAAAGTGCCGGCTGCTGTCCTACAGATCTGCGAAGGCCCCGCGTCGAGCAATTCGGCGATGTCTCGATCGCAATCCCCAGTTTCCTTCGACGAAGGCGTTGTCATGTCCCGGGGCGATCCAGGCTGCAGGCCCTGCAACTCCATCAGACTGGCGACGCGCTCCAAGTTGCCCTCGCATTCGAAACCTGTCGGGGTCCACTGGGTCGTTCGTTCGAAGTGCTTCAGCTCCATGGAATGCCCTCCGTGCTCTAGCGGTCCGATGCGAGGGGCATCTTGCCTTCAAAATGGCGCTGCGTAGTCATGTCCAACACATCCAACGACTGCTCCTCTGCCTCCACGCCTGGATATCGCCCCCGCGACGCCCGGAACCGATGTCCAATGCGTGACGCACGCGATGCACGAACGCCATCGGCGCGACCACGATCATGACGCACCCCCCGAACGAGAGCTTCCATCACGAACTGCTTGCTCGCCTTCCCGGCACCGTGGGCGGCCTTGCGCAAAAACCGCCCGAAACCGTCCTTCCGCACGTCCGCCGGCGGAATGACAGCTGTCTTTCCCGTCGTGTCCGAGTGAAAGGATGCTGCCGGAACGTCGCAACCTGCCGCGGGCCTTGCCCACGCGCGGTCTGGGCGCTGCTCGGACGCAGCGAGGCTTGCGGTGATCCTAGACGCCCTCGCTGGCGGTGCGAATTGAATCGCGCCCTCCCGAACATGCGCGTTGACCTCTGTTGCAACCAGGCGCGCCCGAACTGCCGACGGGCCCGCGTTCGAAGGATTGGGTTCCGTTGTCGTCGGCCAACTTGAGCCCTAGCTGCTGGGCTTCTGATCCGGGGTATCTTCCTTAACTTCGCAAGCGTCGATATCGAAAACTCTCGGCCTTGCCTTCGCGCGCCTTCCATGTCCAGCTTCGCGCCGGCCTTGCTCCTGCACATGCATGCTGATAGGAACCACTTCTGGGCACCCGCCCCTCCATGGCCGATGGCCGACTGCTGCGCCTATTGCTGCCGCCGCCAAGGCGGGCTCGCGCAGCGTTGGCAGTCCAGCGATCGCCCTTGACCGCTTCTCCCTGGGTGCGTCGCCTGGTTCCTCCACCTCGTGGCCTGGAACTTCTGCCGGCGGTCGTCGGTGCTCCTCCCGGCGCGTCTGCGCGTCGGGCGCGCCTGCAGACGCACTCGCGGCACGGCGCGGCCCCTGAGCCACTTGCCCGACGCCGCCGGGCCAGACAAGCCCCCGCGCTGGCAGCGGCGCAGGCGGCAAGGTGCTGCTATTGGGGCCGCATCTGGCGGCGCGCGGGCAGCAGCTCCCTGGCGGCGCTCCTTGGCCCTCTCCGGGGCCTTCTGTTGCGCCTCGCATGCGCGGCGACGCATCGCCGTGCGAAGCGTTCCGCGCAAGCCGTCGCGCGTCTCGCGTCGCCTGGCGCCTTGCATCTGGGGCAGTCAAACGTTTTGCCTGGCCGCATGACGCCGTCCAGGGCGACGCGCGCGTCTCGCGGTTTCGACGGCCCTCCCGGCGACCCCAGGGCATCCAGCGGCGCCGGCCCCCATGGCGACCCAACGAAGGAGTCCAACAGCTGCTTGTTCCAGCGCTGCTGCCCTGGCCTCCGCCAGATGCCCCCGCGCGTGAGCGCGCCCTTGGACGCGCCAACAAGGTGTTCGTCTGCCCTCGTGCCCTTGCCTAGCCAGACCCTGAGATCCCACCTGTCGCCGGGCCCCCCCCACCGTGGATAGCGGCGACTCGTGGCGCGCGCACTCGCCAAACTCCACTATCACGCCATTGTAACCCTTTGCGGCCAAGCAGCTCTACGGATTTGCACCGTCCGCCTCCGCGAGACAACGGACTATCAACCGCCCGGTGTGGCGAACGACACACGGCTGGATTTTGCGCCCGAGAGGGAACTGTTGTTTGCGCCCCGACTCTAGAGCCTGCGCTTCAGAGCCCCGCGCTGCTTCCCCACCTCGTAATTGCCGCGCTCGGTTTAGCCGTTGCTCTGCGACGATTATTTCGGCGCGTTTCCCTTCGACGCGCCGCGCATGCTGCCCCTGGTCTCGACAAACACATCAACAAGACGATTCATTGATTTTGCACCACCAAACAGCATGAACATGTTCGCGCGCCCGCAGAGGCGCGCTGCTTCGCGCATCAGCGCCAGAGCGCAGTCGCCCTCGCCATTTTTTACCAAGCCTGAGAACGGCCCCCCGGACTTGGCGTCAAAGACGCTCAGCACTGCGCGCATCTTGTTCGTCTCTTTGAACGTGAGGAAGAAATAATGAACGCAGATCTCGGGCACTGCCCCCTCAGTCTCGGGCCCCCGCTGCGAGCGGGAGCCCTTCGCGGCCCCCCCTGGCGCGCAATGGTTGCGCCGCGACCGGACATGGCAGGCGTGCGATCTGATGTGAGTTCCACTCGGCCTGCGCGATAGCAAATGGGATTTTCTTTGCTCGGGGCCTCGTTGATTCCTCTAAATCCACTGGCGGCCGGCTGTCCGGTCGCGCAGACGCGGGCGCTGGCCCGCGGGCTGCCGGCAGGGGCGGGCCCCGATCCGCGCCCCCGCTCGAGCCTCCATCTCGCACGGCGGGGCACCCCCCTGCTGCCCGCGGCCCCTGGGCCTCTGGCGGGATCTCCGCCGGCGGTGTTGCAACGCCTTCTTTGCTGGTTTGGCGGGGCGCAGAGGTTGCGCATCTCCTGCTGGCCGCCTGCCCCAGAGCTCCGGCCAGCGCGAGCCCCTGTCTCCGGCCAGTTCCAGGCCGGGCGTCGCCAGCGCCACTTGCCGCGAGGCCCGCGCATCTCGCGATGAGATGGCGCCTTGGGCCCCCGCGCCGGAAACAGACCAGTTCCCTGCGTCGCAAGCGTCCGACGCAGACGTCGCAGGCACTGGCGCCCGTTCACTTGAGCTACGCCTCAACGCGACCCAGGCGCCGTCAGCGGCCCGGAGGCGGGGCCGGTGGCCGTCTCGCAAACCGACCCCCCCCCCCCCGCGGCTGTCGCCAGCGCCGCAGGCTTGAAAGACGCGCCTGCCGCGGCGGCAGCGTCGAGAGACGAGGGGCGCGCGGGTGCTCCAGCTCCTGCGCCCACCAGCCATCGCCCCTTTTCGGCCCCTGGAGCGTCGCCCGGCGGTCTGTCTCCACCGCGGAAGCATCGGCCGCTGGGGGCCGCGACCGACCTCGTCGCGGTCTTGCAGCAAGACGGCGCGCGGATCGGCCGGGAGTTCAAGTGCTGCTCTGTCCTAGCCATGTCCAAGAGCTCTTCCTTCAGGACCTTCCGCGTCTACAGCCTAGCAGAGTTCTTCGCTAAGTGTTGCTTGATACTCGTGACGACCACATTGACAATCGCGAAGCCGAGCTTGAGGCCCCCGTCGAACTGCCTTCCCGAATGTCCTTCGCACTCGTGGACCCGATGCTCGAGCTGGCCAGGAGAACTGCGGGATGTCCCTAGGAGTGCTTTGCAGTTCAGATTTCGACTGGGGCCCCCACCTTGGGCGCCCCGACCTCTGGCTCCCAATCTGGCGCCCCGACCTCTGGCTCCCAATCCAGAACGGCTTGCCGCCGCGCTTCCAGACCCTTCCCGGCGCCGACCGTGGACATTTCATCCTGCGCAGCATCGCGGAAGAGGATCGCCGCAACGTAGTGCAGTTGCGCCGGCGCGCTGGCCTCCCATGGCTCAAGGGGCGCGATCGTCGCGACGCTCGCAATAGCCTCTGCCCGCGACAGAAGCGCTGGGTAGCCTGAGTCTAGTGCTGCTAAGTGCGCCCTGAAGACGACCGCCCACTCTGGCCACTTCGCCCTTCATCCTAGATGCGCGGCCGGTTCACTTATCAAACGCGTGTCGGCGCGCGGCTGGAACCCGTTCCCTGACTTGGCCCTGCAACTCTTCCACAGCAGGCATGGCTGTTACCTACAACGCGAACGGTCGCAGGCGGCTTCCCGAACCGCTCTGCGCTCTTCCTGAATCTCGCCCAGAAGCTCGAGGATTTGTCCCGCGTCAGCGCGGCGCCTGTCCCACCTGGGAAAAAAAGCTCAACTGCGCTCCAAGATGCTGCCGACGTCACGGAGTACGCTGGCTGCCGCCTCGCGTGTCTGCAGTGAGAGTGTCGTCGAACTCGCGCAAGCCGTGCCAACGTCGAACTGCGGGCCTGCTCCACGAGGCAACACTGGCGACAATTTCTTCGCACTGCTCGCTGCTGGTTTCCAACAGCTCGCCCGGCAGCGGATCTGGCTCGTCCTAATTGTCTAACCGCGCTATCTGGCACCTAGCCCACCAGCATCTGGCACCCATTAAGGTTCATAACTGATAATAAAGTCCTCGCGTGTCGTCCTCGCCAGAGGTGGTACCGCCCTCCTAGGCCCTCCTCCAGGCCCTCCTCCACCTCGCCCATGGGCCCTCCTAGGCCCTCCTCGCCCTAGAGTCGCCCTCGCCCTCCTAGGCCCTCCTCCTCCTCCACCTCGCCCATGGGTGCCCACACTCGCTCTCCTCTCCCTCGCGCAGTCCCATCGCCCCCCTCGCCATCGTCGTCTTCGTCGTCATCATCATCATCACCGCCACCATCATCCCGACACCCCCTTCTTCTCCCTCCTTCCCATATCTTCCGCTCTTCTTTTTTCTTCTCGACATCTAACCAGGTCTGTCATGGGCTCTGTCTGGGCTGCTGCACTGCGTCCTCATCTAGCCCCGCCTCCTCATCATATCCTAGCCCCGCGCTGCTGCTGGCGACTTACTACGTACCTAGTAGCCCCGCTCCTCACTCACTGCATGAGGATCTTCACCCTGCGCACGCGCCGGTAGGTCCCATTACTAGAGTACTGGTAATGCTCGTCGCCGTCGTAGCCCCCTGTGCCGAAAACCACGGTGACGTCGTGGTCGAAGTAGTAGTCGGTCTGAAACTGAAACCACTTAGCTCCGGACTGGTAGGCGGCCTCGGTAGCCTTGGAGTGGTAGCCCCAGAAATCCACCCAAGCGCCATCCACCCAGGAATCCTCACAGCCCCAGCGGCTTTCAGCGAACTGCCAAGTGATGGCAGTAGCCTCGTCGTTGCTGATGCGCTTCGCATTATTAGCCCCCACCAGCAGTTCCAGCGGCAGCAGCCCGCCCAGCACATCGTTTAGCGCCTAGTTGTAGCGCCCAGTATGTTAGCGCCTGGCGTGCGTCGGGCCAGCAGCTTGAGCCACTAGATGCAACCAGCAGCAGCAGCAGCGGGCGTAAGGGGTGCAGCGGCGGCGGCGGAAAGGGGGGGCATCTCGTTGGGGGCTATAATATTTGCGAAGGGGGGGGGGGTCGACGACGCCAGGGGGGGGCTATGTGGGTGGCAAGCCCACGAGCATGCGGCACGTCCATAGGGCCCTCGCCACAGCAGGCATCGCCACATGCCAAACCAACCCATCAGGTCGTCCTGGACCATGGGGCCCCGGCCCATCCATGGAGCTCTCGCCCTCCGCCGCGATCTTCGCAGAGACTCCGACATTCATGGGCTCCTCGCCCACAACCACCCTCCTCCTCAGCCTCCTCCTCCCACTCCTCCGACTCCTCCTCACCTCCTCCTCCCCCTCCCCCTGGTCACCGCCATCGTCATCGCACCCATCGCCATCGCCATCGCCATCACCCTCCCCGCTCATCGCTATCGTCGCCATCATCATCACAATAATCATCCACCTCTCGTCGCTCTCCCCCCTCCTCCTCCCCCTTCCTCCCCCCCTGCTTCTTCCTCATCGCCACTGCCGCATAATGATTAATAATCCTTTGCTGCGTTGGCATCAGCATTATTGCAACCGCTGTTGCCCCCACCATGACAGGCCGCCGTTGCTTTCCGCATCGCCTTCTTTTCGTCATCATCGCCATCATCACCACAGCATCATGATCACCGGATCGTGTTCCTCATTATTTGTTTTTGCTCTGCATCGCGATCCGAACAGTGCTCCTCTTCTTCCTTCTACTCCCCCATCCTCGACCTCCTCCACTTCTTCCCCCACCCCCCCCTCCCTCCCCCCCTTCTCCTCCTCCTCTCCTTCCTCCCCCTCTTCCTCCTCTCCCTCCTCCCTCCCTCCTCCCCCATCCTCCTCCTCCTACTCGTCCTCCTCCTCCCCGTTCTCCTCCGCTTCCTCCCCCATCCCCCTCCCTCTCCTTCCTCCCCCTGCTCCCCCCTGTTCCCTTCCCTTCCTCCCCCTCCTCCTCCTCCTCCTTCCTCCCCCTCCTCTCCCTCCTCCTCCTCCATCTCCTCGTCCACCACCTCCAGTGCAGCGCGCGCCGACAGAGCTGCCCCTGGCGCGAGCCCCCCTGAGCCTGCCCGAGGCTCGGCGGGGTAGCTGCAGGCGGGGGGGCATCCTCCACCATGGCTCACATGCAGAAGACGGAGCTCCGGCGGTTCAGAGGTGAAAATTTCCCCAGGCAGGGGGATGGGATGGGGGCGGGGCGGACGACGACGGAGCCCATCATCCCGCCCCCGCCCCGCCCCCCCTGCCGGGGGTAAGTTTCACTTTTATGAGGTTCTATTGGAACAGCTACAGCGGGGCTAATATGCGCTGCAGCCGTGGCGACCGCTGCGGGTGCCCTTCCCGCGATGGGCCAGGCAGGGCGGACAGGAAGGCTTGAGGTGGGGCGGCGTCTCGGGCCTGCAGGGCTCAGTGGAGGGCGGTCTGGCCGGCCTCCACCCGCTGCTGCTGCTGCCGCTGCTGCTCCCCCCACTGGAGTGAGGAGGAAAAGGGTGGTGGGACGAGAGGGGCCCCCCCCTGACGATGAGACGACTACCATGCTTTTTATACCCGAAGGCTAGGGGCAAGAAACAGTACCGAGTTCAAAGGCAAACAAGACGACGCGTCAATCATCTTCTCGCACTCCCCATCCGCGGGCTTTAGCAACACGGCGCTGGTGAAATGCATGATGCGTGGGCTTATATCCCTCGCGGAACACAAAAACACACAGAAAAAAAAGGGCGGGCCCCAGGGGGGGCATCATCCACAGGCAGGGGGATGCGCTTGTCCAAGGCAAGCGCATATTCCTTTAAATGAGGAGGAGGAGCAGGAGGAGGGGCCAGGAAGAGAGAGGAGCAGGAGCAGGAAGAAAGGATCAAGTCATATTTGATTTCTGACTGAAGTACATGCAGTATTTGCACGCGGCAGCAGCGCGTGCATCATATACATGTTCACCACCCATGCATATACATATTTGTGCACATATACGTATTCACATACATACGTTGGCATTTACATAATATGTTCGTCTGATGTTGTCACGCGCGAGTCCCTGCGACAACTCAGAAGCATATGCATATACGCGCACTGACACATGTGTAAACACACGCGCACATCATGCACATACTACCTCGACATGCACACCACACATCACATACACGTGCAGCGCCAGGAACATCGCCGGAAACGCCCGGGAAAGCCCCGCCCCATGGCCCAAAGACAGCCCAAGACAGGCTGGCCCAGAAAAGACGCGAGAATAGTTGCCATTGCAATGGGGGGGCTAACTAAGAAGTCAGGAGGGCAGCTGAGTTGTTGCCCTGGGGGGCGGGGGGGGGAGGGGGGCGGGCGTTCCCAGGTGCGCCAACTCGATGGACGAGCTCATGGTCGCCCCATGGAACGCGACCCAGTGGCATCCACTACAAGATAGCATGGGCGCTCTGCGCACCCCGCCTCCACGCCGCCTGCCGGGCATGGGGCGTCACGCGCGTTCGCATTGATTTGGCGCGTAGCGCAACGGCGGGAGAGCCGCTACCTCCGGAAGAACCCGCGCGGGCGGGGCGGGCGAAGCGACGGGAACGCAGGCGATGGATGGGCGGGGGGGGAGGGAGAGGAGAGGAGGAGGGAGGAGGAGGGAGGAGGAGGGAGGAGGGGGGCGAGGAGGAGGGGGAAGGGGGGGGGGGTGGATGGGGGGGCGGCGGAGGAGGGCGGGGGGAGGGGCGGAGGGGGAGAGGAGGGGGAGGGGAGGAGGAAGGAGGAGGAGGAGGAAGAACATAGGGGGGGAGGATGATGGGGGGGGGGAGGGGCGGGGGGGGGGGGCGGGAGGAGGTGGCGAGAAGGGGGGGGGGCGGGGATTTGCAGATGGGGGGGGGGGGCTGCGGGGGGGAGGAGGGGGAGGAGGCGACGGATGAGAAGGGGGACGACGACGTGGGGGGGAATTGGAAGGGGGCAGGAGGAGGAGGAGGAGGAAAAGGAGGAGGGGGGGGGCAGGGGGAGAAGGAGGAGGAGGAGGATGGGGGAGGGGGATGAGAAGGATGAGCATGAAGATGATGATGCAGGTGAGGAGGAGGATGATGATGAGGAGGAGGAGATGCAGCAGCAGCAGGAGGAGGAGGACAGGGGCAGCACGAGGAGGAGGGGGAGCATGAGGAGGAGGAGGAGAAGGAGGAGGAGGAAGAGTGGTGAGGATGATGGGCGCCTTCAACCAGTCGCGCCCAGAAGGAGGGCAGGTTGGACTCTTCGGCAACTGGCGCGCTGGTGTCGACTCCGACCAGTGGGTGGAGGACGCGGGGCTACAACGCTGCGCAGCGGGGGAGGGGCACGCGCTGCCACCCTGGGACGAGAGAGACGACGGGGAAACGAACGACAGCAGGGCGCAGGCAGCAAGCAGGGGGGGGGGGGCGGATGGGGCCGCCGAGAGGACAACCGCGAGGCGCTTCGCCGACACAGGCGTGACCCGGCGCCATGGGACATGACCAGGCGAGCTGCGGGGGAGGAGAGGGAGGTGGAAGAAAGAGAAGGAGGAGGAGGAGGAGGAGGAGAAGGAGGAGGAGGAGGAGGAGGAGAAGGAGGAGGAGGGGGAGGCGGAGGAGGAGCAGGAGGAGGAGGAGATGAAAGAGAGCTAGGAGGGGGAGGAGGAGGAGGAGGAGAAGGAGAGGAGAGTGGAGGTGGGAGGAGGAATGGGAGGAGGAATAAGCTGACGACAGAAAGAACGACGACGACAGAAAACGACCGATGAAGAGGAGGGGGGGGAGGAGGAGGAGGAGGAGGAGGGGGGGGAGGAGGAGGGGAGGAGGAGGAGAAGGGCAAGGAGGAGGAGGATGGGGATGGGGGAAGGAGGGGGAGGGGGGGGGGAGGAGGAGAGGGCGAGGAGGATAAGGATGCTGAAGATGGGGATGAAGGGATGATATGGCGCGGGGACTCGCGGCCGCGCGGCGTCCACCTCGAGGCCCCAGCGGCTGCCTGCCAAGAAGGCAGGCGCGGCGCCCGCCACGACAGCGGGGCCCGCGGCGGCGGTGGTGGCGACGCCCGCCGTTACAGGGCCGCCGCGGCAGCGGCGGCCCCCCCCCAGGACGGCGGCGGCCGTCTTCGTCGCGTTCGCGGCCGGGGCTGCGGCGCCCAACAGCCCCGCCGCTCTCGCGGCAGACGCAGTCGCCTCCTCCTCCTCCGCGAGGGAGGCGCGCCTGCCTGGCAGGCGGCCCTGTGGATGGATGGGGAGACCAGGCAGGCCATGGCAGCGGCGGCCCAGAAGGCTGCAAGGCTGCGTTCGACGACCAGGTCGCTGATTTGGCCGAGACGGTCAGGTTGGCTGGCGGGGAGGGGGCCGAGAAGAAGAAGGCCAAGAAGGCGGCCGCCTTCCAAGGCGGACATGGCGCGCAAGACGGCGCTGGCTGCGTCAGGCGCAGCGTCGCGGGCCGAGCAGGCCGCCGCAGAGGAGGCGCTGGCGAGCTGGACAGCGTCGCCGAACTAGGACGGGGTTCCAGGGGGGAGGAGGGGTCGAGGAGGAGAGGAGGCGAAGAGTGAAAGGGGGGCGTGGGAGGAGAAGGAGGAGGATGGGGAGGAGAGGATGTCGGGGGGGGGGGGGGTGGGAGGAGGAGGAGGAGGAGGAGGAGGAGTGAGGAGGAGGAGGAGGAGGAGGAGGAGGAGGGAGGAGGGCGGGGGGGAACTTAAGAAAAGCGGAGGCGGGGGGGGTGGAGGGATTGGGAGGGGGGGGGGAGGGTGAGGAGGAGGAGCAGGATCGGGGGGGAGCCCAGGGCGGAGAGGGCAGGGGGGGGGGGAGGAGAAGGAGGAGGCGCCGCCGTTGCCCTCAGGCCTGACGAGGCGCCCGCCCGCGACGCCTGGGGCCCGCCGCCGAGGCAGTCTTGGGGGCGGCGGCGGCCGGCACCGACGACGCCGCCGCGGCGGCCGCCGCCGCGGGGGCACTCGCGGCAGCGGCGACGCCGCGACGACGCAGGTGATGACGATGCTCAGGACTGCCACCCGGAGGGGGGGGGCTTAGGAATACTGACTGTTTGCAGGCGGGGCTAAAGAATGCAGATTTTGGGCGGGGCTCCGGAACTTGGGCGCTGGCGATGATGGGCCTGCCGTTCTCGCATGATGCTCGGGCTTCTCCCGGTCGCTTGGGCTTCTCCTGGTCGCAAGGAGGTGAATTTCAACAGAGAAAGGGGCCACTGCTGCTCTCCTCCCCAGCCCCCCCCCCTCCCCCTCGTTGCGGCGTCCAATGCGACGCCGCGACAATGGGGGCGCAGCAGGCGGGCATCCCGCGCCCCCGCCTCTCCCCCTCCCCCTCCTCCTCCTCCTCCTCCTCCTCCTCCTCCTCCTCCTCGCGCGAACAGGCAGCTGCGCACGAGTTAGGGGCCGCCCCGCTCCCCTGTCTCATTGTCATCCTTCCCCTTCCTCTTCCCCTCCTCCTCCTCCTCCTTCTCCCCCCCCTCCTTCCTCCTCCTCCTCCTCCCTGCCCCCCATATCCCCATTCTTTCCACTCATCCGTCCTCTTTCCCCAATTATCCGCGCACATTTGGCCCGAGAGGTTCTGCTGCCCCCCCCCCCTGGTGGTCCGCAGCCTGCGACTGCTGCCTGCAGCGGCCATGAAACTGGAAGACGCTGTGCGCAAGTGCAGCCAAGGCGCTAAGCGATCGCTCGAGGTCATTGTCACATATGACGATCGCGAGAGCTTATGGTACAAGGATTGTTTCAGTCAGTTCTGCGAAGCCTGGGCCACTGAAGAGGGGGCTAATCAAGAGAGAGTTGCCAAGAGAGCGTTTTTTTCTTTTGGGGCTGATGATTTGCCGAAGGCTTTCCAATCCATTTCGCGCAGTGACTGGGGAAAAGTTAAGATATGCGAAGCTTTTTCGTCATGCACGTCGATATCTTACCTGGCATGGGTGGACTCGGATGCGGCCATAGTACCGGCCCCCAATTCCGACCCCAACAAACATCGAATGGAGCGAATTGCATTCCCGGGGCTACAGACTATCTTTGATGAAGCAGCTGGAGTCGACTGTAGAATCGTTACCTTCGCTGGGTATCGCGAGCTTGGGGCCCGCGAGCTGTGCAGCGATGACGGCGCGGTGGGCGCCCGAAATATCTTGGGGCTTGCAAAACATTGCCCGTGCCAATGGCTTTACGCAGCAGGGCCTGGCGCTAAGCATCGCACGTTTAATGCCGGGGTTTTCATTCTCAAGCTGCCAGAAGCGTCGGCGCCGATGTCAAAGTGGATGGGGATAATGCCAGCAAGGCTCCCAGCGAACGAGTGGGCTGGCAAGAGCAGCGAGCAGTGGGCTTTCGACCGCTATCTGGCCCATGAGCGTTGCGTGAAGCTCGTCAAGGAGGTTGACTTTGCTGTTCGCTCTCCTACAGATGGGGCTGGTTGGCGTTGTCCTTTCGTTCACTTTTATGGGGCTAATGCCTTCCATGGAAAGCGGGATATTCGATGGTTTTGCCGTTGCTTCGTCGACGACATCGGCCGGCCGTCCCTGCTGGAGGCCTTCCCCGAGGCGCTAAGACTCGCGGCCGAGTGCACCGAAACGTCTCAGACGGAAGCTGCGATTGCCGAACGGCAGCGCGTTGCTGAGATCGCCGAGATCCAGCGGCAGGCAATCGCGACGGCCAGGCGCTTCAGGAAGGTGGAGAAGAAGAAAGCGAAAAAAAAAGCCGGCGGCCATGGTGAAGAAGAAGCCGGCTACGAGGCGCTAGAAATGTGATGTTTCTAGATGGCGCTAATAATATTCATGTTCGATTTCTATTCTGGCTTCATTATGCATGGGGTTTTCCTTCTGGCGCTAATGTTCGATGTTTTGGTTTGCGATTGGTATTGCATATTCTGGCCCGTAACTGTTGGTAAGTGCGACATCGTATTATTCGTGCATCATATTTGTTGCTTTTCTCATGGGAACTGGGTGGTGGAGTGGTGCTCCCTGTTTCTGGGCGCTGCAGGCGGCAGATTGGTTCCTGGGCGATGCAGCATTCTGGCATTCTGGCGCAGGCGCTAATACGCAGGGGCTGCGCACTCGTTGGTGCTGGCAATACCAGGCGCAGTTCTGACGCTTCGCAATGCAGAAAAAAAAAGAGCGACGCCTACCGATGCTGCTGCATCGGATGGCGGGGGAGGATAGGGGGAGGAGGAAGAAGGAGGGCGACTACGACGAGCGCGATGATGAGGATAATGAGCTCCAGGGATGGGGGCGGGGCAGGGGGATGGGGGAGGAGGATGGGGGGGGGAGGCGGAAGGGGAGGATAATGAGGAAGAACACGAGGAGGATGGGGGAGGAGGATGGGGGGGCAAGGCGGAAGGGGAGGATGAGGAAAAGGGCCACTGTTGCTCTCCTTCCCGGCCTCCTCCCCTCCCCCTTGTTACGGCGCCCAGTGCGACGCCGCGACAATGGGGGCGCGGCGAACATCCCGCGCCTACGCCCCCCCCCCCCATCCCCCCCCCTCTTCTTCCCCCGTCTGCTGAAAAGCATTGGCACGAACGCAAAAGCAACAGAGGT
>CAUYUJ010021493.1:0-70000 GCA_963575745.1 Prorocentrum cordatum
TCTGACATCCTACCCCTCCCTCCCATCCCTTACCATGGCGCTATTTTCTCTATCCGCGGACGCGTGTCGTAGCGGACCTGTGGCTCCGCGCGCGTGTGCGTAGTGGGTGGTGGTGCGCGTGCGTGCGTGCGTGTGTGCGTGGTTGTGGTTGTTGTGGTGGTGGTGTGTATATGTGTGTGTGCGTGTGTGCGCGTGTGCTGTGGTGTGACGTGGTGTGGCGTCTTGGTGGTTTGGTGGTGGGCCAGGTGCGTACGTGCGTGATGGCGGTGGTGGTGGTGGCGGTGGTGGTGTGTGTGTGTGTGCGTGTGTGTGTGCGTGTGTGTGTGTGTGTGTGTGTGTGCGTGTGTGCGTGCGTGCGTGCGTGCGTGCGTGCGTGCGTGCGTGCGTGCGTGCGTGTGTGTGTCTGTGTGTGCGCGCGTGTGATGTGGTGTGACGCGGTGTAGCGTGGTGGTGGTGGGTGGGGTAGTGCGGTGGTGGTGGCGGTGCGCGGTGGTGGTGCGCGTGCGTGCGTGCGTGCGTTGGTGGGTGGAAGTGGCGGTGGGTGTGCGTGCGGCGGGGCGGGGCGTGGTGCGGCGCGGTGGTGGCGGGCGGATGGGCGCGCGAGAAAGAGGCCCGCGCTGGGGCGAGAACGCCATCCTGAACGACGGAGGCCAAACACCGATCCGAAAATGAGGCCCACGCTGCAGCGGGAGCACGATTCGGAACGATTCGGGAGCAGAAATGAGGCCGGCGCCTCAGCGAGAGCAGCATTTTGAAAAAAAAAACGCAGGCGAAAACCCAACTCCCGGGAATCCTGTGTGTAAAAAACAGTGCGCGGGGGGGGGGGTCTACTACTCCCAGCACGCCATCAGGGGAAGAGGGAGAGTAGTATTCATATTGAGTAATTGCGGAGGAGGAGGAGGACGAGGAGGAGGATGCTCCCTTTTCCAGCTCGGGCAGGCCAGGTGGCGAGGCTTCGAGACGCTGCCGACGCAAGAGGCTGCCGCCAAGGATCTCCGATCCGTAGGCGGCCACGGACATCAACTGAAATTTCGGACACATCCCGGCAAAGATACAGTGAAAGCAAGGGGGGGAGGGAGGGAGCTTGAGCGAAACGTCAACGGAAGATCGCAGACGGGCGGCCAGCGACGCTTCCCAAGGAGCAACCCTGTTCGGAGAACGACTTATGCTCCCTTTTTCCAGCTCGGGCAGGCCAGGTGGCGAGGCTTCGAGACGCTGCCGACGCAAGAGGCTGCCGCCAAGGATCTCCGATCCGTAGGCGGCCACGGACATCAACTGAAATTTCGGACACATCCAAAATGCTGCAAAATGCACAGCTAGACTGGCAACGCCGAAAATACAACAATTGTTAATCAAGCGTCGGAAGACGTTCGAGCAGCACGCCCTATCAAAACGGAGAACTGACCTGCCCGGGACCTGGCTTTCTCGTCGGCATAGGCTCTGGCGAGGGTGCTGCAGAGCTTGCGAGGATATGCTTCCGCCAATCTAGTGCGGAACCTGCCCGATGCGTCTTTGCCGGACAGTTCTTGATGCCGCTGCCCAGTGAGGACACAGACGGGCCCTGTACACCTGAACTTGGCCAAGGGTGCCAAGTCGAGGAGAAACGCAGCGATCCTGGTGCTCTTCCTCCAGGGCGTCCCGAACCGGCAGTACTCGATCACCTGGGTCGTGACCTGCCGGCGCTGGAGCAGGGACAGCATCGGCGGCAGCTGCCACGCGTAGCTCAGCGCGGGGTTCTCGACGGACCAGGGGACGAAACACTGGCAGCACAGCACGCAGAAGGATATCGTGAGCCGCGCGTACAGGTTGCCCCACTTCACCTTCTGGAAATCGGCGCCCTCGGGATGGAGACTGGGCAGGCCCCAGACGTGCTCCTGGGACCGGAGCCGCGGAGGGCCGTTGGGGCGGTCACGCGCCCGCGAGAAGGTCTCGCAAGGAAAGCCAGCATGCAGGCCGCAGACGAGCCCCGCCCGCATCCAGCCTCGAATGAGACGGGCGCTCCTGGGGTCGCGCAGGTCGTAGGCGGGGCCGTACAGGATGTCCCACCGCAGTGTGGGGACATTTCCCCGCTCCACGGCGTCGGACAGGTGGCCCGAGCCCGCGAACAGCTCGAGGAACACGGCGATGGTCGGCGCCCTCAGCGGCCCAAAGACGGCATCCGCCTCCCCCGCAGCGCGTCGGGGAGCTCCCGAGCGGCCGCCGCGGCCGCCCGCTGCACGTCGGGCGGCAGGCGGCGCAAGAGGTCGGCCAGTCGCCCCCCGTGCTCGTAGCGGCGGAGGCTCCGCGCGGACCGCCACCGCCCGCGGCGCTGGATCTCCTCCAGCCGCCGGGCGCCGGTCGCGAAGTCGACGCTCGCCCCCGTGTGCCGGAAGCGGTAGGCGTCGAGCGGCCCGAGGGGCCCCAGGCGCCAGGCAGCCGCGGCCTCGTCCAGGGCCCGGCGCAGGGCGCTGGGCGACAGATCCAGCAAGGGCCCCACGCCGCGCTCCAGCCCCAGCTGCACCAGGGCGTCCGCGAGCGCCGCCTGCCGGTCGAGGTCGAGGACGATCGTCTGGTCGAACTCCTGGCTCTTGGACGGGGTCCGCATCTCGAACGGGTGGAGCAGGACCGATGTGGGGGTCCACTCGCGAGCTCCGCTGAGGGACCCCGCCACTACGTCGCGGCCCCGTAGCAGGAATGGCTCTCCTGGCCGCAAGTACAGCTCCATCATCATGAGGATGGCCAGCGCGTGGGGTCTCAGCCCCTGGCAGATCATCCAGCACGCCAGGAGCGCCACCACGTCGTAGGGCAGGGGCAAGCGGCCCCCTGCTGGGGCAGCGCGGCGCCAGCCTCGCAGACACTGCCGACAGACGGGCATCCGCCCGCCCCCCAGCCTGCCGAGGCGCGGCTCGGCCCACTGCACCGACGCCAGGAGCTTCTCGCCCGCGCTCAACGAGCCGCCCTCCATGAACATGATCTCCATCAGGCCCGCGGCGGCGATGTCCCACTCCTCCTCGGTGATCGGGTGGTCCCCGCGGGAGTCGCAGAACCTGTGCAGGGCGGCCAGGTAGAGAGAGTACTGGGCCTGCGTCTTCGCCGACACCGAGGCCCTCCGAAGCAGGCTCATCTGGGCCTGTGGGGCCCGCGCCGCAGCCAGCATGGCAGCGCGCTCCGCCCGCGCCCGCGCCGCGGCCGCCCGCAGGCCCCCAGTCTCCAGGGGGGCCAAGGCCGGGCGGGAGGCCGACCCCGAACTGGGCGGCGGCGGCTGGCGGCCCGCGGGGGTCCTCGATCTGTCGGACCTGCCGCGCGCCAGCATCGCGGCCCTCGTCGGCGGCGGTCGCGAGTTCGCGCCGCAGGCCGGCAAGCGGGTCGCTCGGCGCCGGTCGGCCGCGCGAGGGTCCGTCCGCAGGGTTGAGCTCCGACGCGATCCAGCGCGACCGCAGGAGGCTGCCGGTCCCCAGCAGCAGGGCGCCCAGCCGGCGGGTCACCGAGAGCATGCCATCGCAAGAGGACCGTCCCTTCGTGGCGGCCAGGGAGGCGGAGATCGAGTCCCCAATCACGAGCAGCCTCGAGCCCAAGTTGGCGACGGACCTCAGGAGGTGGCGCACCCCGTACAAAAGCGCCTCCGCTTCCAGGGCCGGCATGGACGTCGAGGCCCGTTTCCACCTCTGCCTCCCGCACACCCTCCAGGGGGCCCTCAAGAGGTCCAAGGGGACGTCCTCGAACGACTTCGTGTGCCGGCGGTCGAACTCGCTTTCGGGACGGTGGTGTCGAGACTGGGGTCGCACGAGCTCCATCAGGATCCGCCTGTCGGCCTCCCCCTCACCTCCGTGCAGCTGCGCAGCGGCCGCGGCGAAAGCGCGCTCACGGGGGGGCCGCCCTTCCCGGGCCGCCTCCCGAGCCCCAGCACGCTCCGAGTGACGGCAGGCCTCCTTGACCAGGGCCACCGGCGGTCGCCCCCGAACGGCCCCAAGGCCCCACGGCGACGCGTCCACCACGACGACGTCTGGACAGGTACCCGCAGAGGTGTTGACCCAGATGAGCGGGGCGATACGGTCCCAGATGTCGAGCTCCTTTCTGGCAGAGGCCCAGAGGGCCCGAGGCCCCCGGGCTGGGCATCTCCGCGCGGCCTCACAGAACCTGTAGCAATATTTGAACACGCTGAGCGACTCTCGCCTACACAGGCCGATGAAGCACAGATGGCCCAGGAGGCGCTCCAAGTCCCCTCCAGAGACCGAGGCCCGTGCCAAAAGACCCCGAATAGCGAGACGAGCCTTCCAGACACGCTCGGGGGTCGGGCGGAAGGTGCGCCGAAGGCAATCGATCTCCCACCCCAGCACGACGGCCCGATCGCATGAGACAGACTCTTTATGCAGCGGCAGCCCGCGAGACTCGAGGGCCCGGGACACTCCTGCCAAGCGCTCGCGGACATCCGCCTCGCTCGTCGAAATCACCACATAGTTGTCTACGTACTGTGCGTGAGGGGAGGAGGCGAGGGGAGGCGGAGGGGAGCCGTCCGCGAGTCGGGCTGCAGCAGGGGATCCTCCCTCCTCGGCAGCCCGCTCGTGGATCGCCTGGCACCACCAGAGGGCCCAGGACCAGCCCATGGGCAAGGCTCGCATCCGAGGGGTGACCCAGGTCCCCGGGGACACACGGACTCCCTGGACTTGAGAGATGCCCGCCCACGAGGCCCGAATTCTTCGCAGCCCGAAATACTGGCGGAGCCCCTCCGGGAGCTCCATGTGATAGAAAACGTCTTTTATATCGACCTGGCCAATAAACACGGGCTGACCGAGGGAGTCGTCGTCATGCACCTGGGAGAGAGTGTCGCCAGAGACTAGGCTGACAGGGGCGGGCGGCTCGAAATGTTGATTAGACCGCCGACAGTCGACGACCAGCCGCTGCTTGCCGCCCCCCTTTTTTACAAAGAAGCAATCCACCACCTCGGTAGGTCGCTCGAGCGTCAGCTCGGCTACGCCAGCCTCGACCAATCGCTGAATGAATTCGCCGTACAAAGAGGGAGAGTGGAGGCGAGGGTCGCCGTAGGGCCGAAGGGGCCCCGAGTCCTTTAACCTCATTCGTGCCACGTCGATGGGCAAAACTTGCGACTCAGCAAAGCGTGCAACAGTACTTTCCCCGCCGGATCCCCAAAGCCGAGCGAGCGGAGTCGGGACCGACCCAGCTGCCGGGAGGGACACGCGGGAGGCTTCATAGCCCACAGGGCCTCCCCCTGCGTCGTAGGGGAGGCCGAGGCGCAGCGCCTGGAGGGCTGCCGCCTGCGAAAGATCATCTGGGGGGGGCCCCAGGAAAGAGACAGAGGACTCAACGTGATCGAGCACATGCTGCTGCCCGAGGCTCAGATCAGCAGGTACAGGTACCCCTTCACGGCGGCCGTATATCGTGTTGAGACCTTCCAAGCACCGAAGAACGTCGGCGTGACGACGCTGCCGACGGCCGACTCTCTGTCGGCAAACTCGCGAGAGCCCAGGTGCTGGTGGCTCCGACGAGTTGAGCAGCTCCGTGGGGAAAGGTAGCAGATCCCTCCCCACGTTCCTGTCAAAATTCCCCGGCGGCGCGACGGCGTGCCGAGCATCCCCAGTCATGTCGGGATCCCCCCCACCAGACCTGAGGGACGTCTGGGGGGGGCGGTCGAGCATCACCCCTGGTCCTTCCCCTGGCCCTGCCCCCGCTTGCCCAGCGACTCCCGAGCCTCGCGCGCCTTCAGGAGGCTCTTGGCCAGCGAGGCGTCGCGCTCCAGCTCCTGCTTGGCGCTCTCGAGCAGCGCGGGCGACACCATGAGCCTCGACTCGGCTCGGGCCGTCGCGCCGAAGGCGGCCTGCTCGTCGGCGGTGAGCCTCCCCGCGGAGGAGCCCGCTGTCCTCTCGCGCAACTTGTCGCTGTAGCAGTACTCGATCGTCTGGAGCCGGCGGAACATCATCTCCACCGACAGGATGTTGGACGCGTCCACCTGATCGTGCTGGGGCAACGCCTTCAGGTAGCTGATCACACTGGCGTACTCCTCCATGCCCCACTGGGAGTCCTGGAGGCCGCACAGCTTCTTGAAGCGTTCGAAGTGGGACTCGAGAGAGCGGCCCTCGCCCGCGAGGTGCTCGAGGCACCACATGGTCGTCCTCGGCGCGATGAAGTCGGGGAGGTGCTCCTGGCGGCAGCTCTCTACGAGGTTCTCAAGCGTCCGGAAGGGCCTGCCAGCGCGATCGAGGCGGACCGGCAGCAGGCGGCAGTCGGGCGCCACCGCCCGGTCGGCGAAGTCCGACTCGCCACCGATGGCCACCCACTCGACGAAGAGAGACGACCCGTCTGCGAGCAGGACGACTCCGCGGGCGGGAGTGCCCGCCCCAGCGAAGCCCGCTGGAGGGGTGATCACATCGCCGTAGTGGTACCCCCTCCACTCCTGGGCGACGCGCCAGTTCCCCACAGGGGCGGGGGCGGCGTCGCCAGCGCCTCCCGCCAGCACCAGGGGTCGGGCCGCCCCGACTACGGCCGCTGCGAGCGCTGCTCCCGCGGGCGCCGGCGCACCGCCCGCCTCCCCGCCGCCCGCGGCCGGCGCAGCCGCCGCGGCCGCACCTCCTCGGCGCATCACCCCGCCCGGCAGGGGCGCGGGTGCCGGGGCGACGGGCGCCGCGGCGGGCGGCGGGCCCCCCGCTGGCACGACGACCCAACCTCCGCCCGGCGGCCCGGCGGCGGGGGCCACCGCGGCAGGGGCGGGCCCGACGGCGGCAGCCGGCGCCCCCGGCGCAGCCCAGGGCCACGCCTCGAAGACGGGCGCCGGCACGGCCACGCCCGGGTGGCGCCGAGCAAAGCAGCGCCGAGCCTCGGCCTGGGCATCGGGGAGCCAGGCCGCCACCTCCGCCGCGGTCGGGGGGCTCGCGAAGCGGTAGGCCCGCACGACGCCCGGCGGCCTGGGGGCGAGGGCGGGCGCCCACCGCACCGCGCTGATGTCGGCCGACGTCCCGTCCACTACCTCGCACTGCACCTGGTGGTCCGGCGAGACCAGGATCGCGTCACTCGGACAGGACACCACCCGACCCAAGTTCCAGCGCTGGTGCCACAGGGGCGCCCCCGGGACCGCATACAGGAGGTGCGCCACCTGGTCCGCTCCTTCCAGCGCGGGCACGGCGTCGGCGGCAGCAGCAGCCATCGCTCCACCTCCCGAGGTCGCCGAGCGCGATGCCGATCACGAGCGACGCCACGGTCGTCCCCCAGGCCGCCGCCACCGTCGGGGCTGCGGGCGCCGTGGAGGCGCGCCCCCGCTCTTGCTGCGGGCACTGGGGAGCCGGCGCCCCTGGGCAGGCCGGGCAGGGCGGGACCGCGGGGCAGGCGCAGTGGCAGTCCGGGCACTCCAACGCCGGGCACGGCGGCGGCGGCGGTGCCCGACTCAACCAGGAGGCCACGCCATGCGACAGCTGGGTGAGGGCTCCGACCGCCCACGGGGGCACCATGCCCCGTGGGAAAAAGCTTGAGCGAAACGTCAACGGAAGATCGCAGACGGGCGGCCAGCGACGCTTCCCAAGGAGCAACCCTGTTCGGAGAACGACTTAGGAGGAGGAGGAGGAAGAGGAGGAAGAGGAGGAGGAGGAGGAGGAGGAGCAGGAGGACGAGGAGGAGGAGGATGACGACGACGAGGAGCACTAGCAGCAGCAGCCAGCAGCAACAAACCTCCTCCTCCTCCTCGTCCTCCTCATCCTCGCTCGTTTTTGTCAAGTGTACAAACGTTGGTGGCTGATAAGGCAGCTGCATCTACCGGAACTTGCGGATAAGATCTGCACTTTGCCCGCGCCGTTCACATATATATATATATATATGTATGTATGTATATATATAAATATATGTTCCCTCCTTCTCCTCCACCGCCTCTCCTCCTCGCTCCTCCTCTACTCTCATCATCCTCAGTGGCTCTTATCCTCCTCCTCCTCCGCCTCATTCTTTTTTTCTTTCCTCCTCTATGTCCCCATGGTCGCCGTCCACCTCTTCCTCATCCCCATCACCGTCATCATCATACTCACCATCCTCATTGCGCTGCCGTCGTCATCGTCATCACCATCTTTATCACCAGCACCATCATCACTACCACCAACATCACCACCACCATCATCACTATCGCCGTCATCATCATCATCACCATCATCATCATCATCATCATCACCTACATCATCATCATCATCATCATCATCACCAAACACAGCATCAACATCACAGTCATCGGCATCGTCCGTGCCAGCATAACCATCCTACCGTCATCATCATCGCCAACAATATTATCACCGCATCACCATCGCCATAATCATCATCACCATCAGCACCATCATCATCAGTATTATCAGCATCACCATCGGCATCATCATCATCATCATCATCATCATCATCATCATCATCATCATCACCATCACCATCACCATCATCATCAGCAGAATCATCACTATCAGGCCTGGGAGCCCCCTGGTGGATTCGGGCGAGCGGAGCCTAAGCCAACTGGAATCTGCGGGCCCGTGGCGGGCCTGAGACCACGCGTTGCATAGGGTGCCCAGCCACGCGGCCAGCACGAGACCCGAAACGAGGCTGGTCCAAGTCGAACCAAGGACGAGAAACGACGTCAACGGCTATCGCCCAATACCCCACATCTCCCTTCGGCTGAGCCCCGCGCAGCCTGCAAAGAGTTCTAAGAAAATCTGCCGTCGACTGCGGGACGCGGCCACCTGCGCCGCTTTAAGCAGAGAGCGCGCGCGGGCGGTCACCCGGCGGTCGCTCAGCCGGCCCTCAGAGCGCCCTGGCCCCACAGCAGCGCGGGCGGGTTCGGCGCCGAAGCCGTGCCAGCAAACGCGGCAGCGAGCAGGGCCGAGACGTGGCTGCCGAACGTCACCACCGCTGGCGGCGCCCTGCCCAGCTCCGTGACCACCTGTGTCTGCTTGGCGCAGCGCTTCAGGGTCGAGCCCGACGCCGCGCGCATCCGCAGCTTGGCCTCCAATGGGGTCCGCAGCCGGTGAAGGATGTCGATAGGCACTCCTCCGTGGCCAAGTCCGTCAAAGGTGACCCCGGGTGCGTCAACTGGACCCCCGCCGCCGCTTCCGCCAGTCTGACCGAGAGGTCTTCCGGAGGGTAGCTCCAGACGCGGTCCGCGGGCGCCCGGCACCGGTTCTTCAAGACCTGGGGGCAGGGGCGCGCGTGCGGGATCGAATCCAAGAGGGCCGCGTCGTCCCAGCTGTTGGTTTTGCTGGAGGTCCCCTGCTGCACCGGCGCAAGCAGCAAGCCCCAGACGTCCGCGGCCCCCCCAGCCGCCGCGACAGGGGCGACCAGCTGGAGCGACGCGAGAGTCGTATTCTCGAGGGCGGGGGGTTCTGATTCTGGGGTGGCGTTCTGGGGCCCGTGCCTCGGCGGCATTTTTGGCACTCTCGCATCCGCGCCGCGCATGTTGTTTTCAAACATGATTTTCTCGCCCAGGCGCCGATCACATTTTTGGCAGCATCCTGATAGCGATTGAAGCTCGTTGGGATTGTGGAGGTCGGCAGGGCCTGCGCGCGGCGCCCGCCGTCTCTGTCAGGGTCGGCAGGGCCTGCTCGCGGCTTCCGCCGTCTCCAAGGATTCCGTAATCCCATGCAAAGATTCCTGAATGAACATTCCTGGATCATGTTCCCGTAATACAGATTCCCGGTGTAAGTATTACTGTATGAAGAACCCTTAATATAGATTCCTGAATCGAAACTCCGGAATAAAGCTTCCATACTGAGGGTTCATTAATCCAGATTCTTTTAAAGTGATTCCTCACTGATGATTCCTTAATACAATTTCCTTAATACAAACTCGTCACTACGGATTTCTTAGTAGGGGTTCTTGAAGTAGGATTCCCTCATGCATCTTCCTTGATAAAAAGGTTCCTTCATGCATATTCCTTACTACATATTCCGTACTACGGATTCCTTAATGGGGATTCCTCAGCGAGGACTCCTCAGTCCGGATTCCTTAATGCATATTCTTTATTGCAAACTCCTTCATAAAGATTCAGAAATAATGATTAATTGGCATGGCTTCTTGAGCAAAGTAAAGATTCTACAATACATATTCCTTACTGCGGATTCCTTATTGACGATTCCATCCACTTGGTTCCTTGGTGAAGAGTCCGTACCAAGGAAGCCTGAATACATATTCCTGAATAAGGGTTCCACAGTCAGGATACCTTAAGAAATATTCCTGAATACAGGTTCCTTACTACAGATTCCTTGATACAAATTCCTTAGTCAATATTCCGTAGCAAAGATTCCGTAATCCATATTCCTCAATAAAGATAGTGAATGCAGATTTCTGAGTACATATTCCTTACTACATATTCTTTAGTAGCGAATCTTGAGTAAGGACTCGTACATGACAATTCCATATCTGGAATTCCTAAAGATTCCTGAGTAAGGATTCCTTACCGCCAATTTTTCCGCGCGACTTCCTTACCAAGGATTATTTGGCACATTTGTTTGGTAAGTGTTCAATACTAATGGCAAGAGCAGGACCACTCATTGCCAAGCACCGGCAAACGCGACCAACCAATGCAAAGCAATGCCAAACACGACCGACCAATACCAATCACCTCGGACGAATGCCAAGCAGTGCCAAGCATGACCACGCAATCCCACGCAACGCCAAGCACGACCAACCAATGCCAATCACGACCATCCAATGCCAAGCATTACCCACCAGTGCCAGGCAGTGGCAAGAGCAGGACCATTGCCAAACACCGCCAAACATGACCAACAAAAGCCAAGCGATGTCAAGCAAAACCATTAAATGCCATGCACGACCAAGCAACGCCAAGCAGAACCAACCAATGCCACGCAATGCCGCGCAATGCTAAGTTCGACCATTGAGCGCCGCGTACAACCGCGCAGTGCTAAGCAATGCCATTCATGAGGAACCAATGCGAGGCAACACCGAGCGCGACAATTCAATGCCGAACACAACCACGCAATGCCAAGCGCAACCAACCAATGCCAAGCAGGAGCATTCGCTGGCAAACAGTTCCAAGCATGACCAACCAATGCCAAGTAAGCCTCGCCCATCACCGGAGCACCAAAAATGCACAGGGCATCGTACTGGGGTTCTTCCACAGGAGCCGCCAGTCTGAAACAGATGCCGCCAGGGCCACCGCAAGCGCACCGCCGTCGACGAACGAACAGACGAACGGACCAGACGACGAGGAGCGCTTCTCGCGGGAGGGGGAAGCACCAACAAAAATGCCAGGGAGTCTGGCCGATTTGTTTTGCGCCCCCCCACCCCCCCACCCCAGGCGGCGCCGCGGGCGGCGGGGGGGGCGTTCTGGCCTCTCACCCTTTCCTCGCTCTCCCGCCCCCTCCCTCTCCCCTCCCCCCTACCGCGCCGCTCGCGCGCCTTTTTTTTTCTCCTCTCTCTCTCTCTCTCTCACTCTCTCTCTCTCTGGTTCTCGCTCTCGCTTTTTTTTTTTTTTCTCTCTCTCTCTCTCTCTCTCTCTCTCTCTCTCTCTCGCTCTTTCTCTCTTTCTCTCTCTCTCTCTCTATCTATATGTATATTATATGTATATTTCTCTCTCTCTCTCTCTCTCTCTCTCTCTCTCTCTCTCTCTCTCTCTCTCTCTCTCTCTCTCTCTCTCTCTCTCTCCCTTTGCCATTCTCTTTCTCTTTCTCATTCTCTTTATCTTTCTCGTTCTCTTTCTCGTCCTCTGTCTCTTTCTCTTCTCTTTCTCTCCGACCCCCCCGCACTCTCGCCCCCTCGATCTACCGGGCCCTCCTTCTCACCCCCGCCCGCGCTGCAACGCGCGCCTCGGAAGTCAATCGCGCTGCGCGTCGGTCCCCCAGACCGCCGCCCCACGCAGAAGCCCCCGCTCTCAGCATTCGCCCAGCCAGAGGTAGGCCGCGAACAAAACCGAGAGCGCAAGGCCCTGCCGCAATAAGACGCCCGCGATCGCCGCCAGCAGGGCCGGTCCAAGGCAGCGGCATATTCGACCAGCGCGGCGCGACTTTGCCCCGCCCCGCCGAGGCCCGCGACGCGCGCGGAAGCGCACCGGCCTCCCGAGTCTCGGCGGGACTTCGCCGCGGCGGGCAGCTCGCTCGCGCCGTCGCCCCCGAAGCCGCCGAAGAACAGCGCGCCCAGGAACGGCGCCAGGCAGAGGCCCAGCTGCGCGGAGTTCCCCCGGGCCCGACGGGTCGCCGCAGCCCGCTGGGCGAGCGCCGAGGCCCGGCGGCGGCAGTCCTTGCGCGTCGCGGGCTTCGCCGACCGCCCCTCCGCGCGGGCCAGCTGGCGCAGGGTTGGGGGGGCGAAGGGCGACGGGGGCAGCGGTGGCATCGCTGGCGCGCCGCCGTCCGGGCCCCGCTGAGAACTCAGTCTGCCCCGCTGGCCGCGCGCGGGCGCCGGGCGCCAGAGCCCGCGTCGCGCGCGGGCCCGCGATGGCTCGAGCTCGGGGATGGCGGGGCGGCCGGCAGAAAGGGGGATCCGCCGTCGGCATCCGCGGCGTCGGGGGCAGCATCCTCGGCGCCTGGGCCGCGCGCCCGCTTGACCTCGGGGGGGCAGACTGAAAGGTTGCCCTCGGGCGGAACCCATCGGGCCGACTGCCTCTCCCCGCGCGCCAACGACAGGGCGCAGATTTCTCGAAGGACGTTTGGAACTTGAAACGTTTCTGACCGCCCTTTTCCCACTGCGAGAGACAGCCCGAGGTTGGCGGCGAAGACGAGCAGCAGCCGCCCATAGGCCGAGCGGCTCCGGGGCAAGCGCAGGAGAGCCGAAGATAAGGCCAAGCCCTCGAGGCGCAGGATGTTCGCGTCCGCCCCCCATTAATGCTCTGGGCCACCTGCCAGCGGTCTGGGCGCGCGAAGCCAGGGTCGACCGGGTCGAACGGGCCCGCCTCCACGCGCGCCTGCAGCAGCCCAGCAGTGAATCCCAGCGCCAGCGCGCCGATGCCCGGCTGAAGGCGGCTGCCTCGATCTGAAGCGCGCCGCAGCTACAGCAGGAGGCGTCGCTGGCCGCCGCGACGTTGTGCCGGGCGGCGTCGCAGCGGACGACGAGCAGCGGGGGCGCCCCCATTGCTGTCGCCAGCTCCTGGCGATGCGACGGCCACCGGGCCGGGGCGCGCCCCGCGCCTGTCCGAGCGAAGGCGCGCGCGCTGGAGTGCGCGGAGAGCGCAGATCGCTGGAGCATCATGACCCACGTCAGGTGGCCGATCAAGATCTCCACGACGTCGCCGCTGCAACGCCCTCGGGAGAGCAGCTCAACCATGGCCGCCTTCAAGCGCCGCGCCCGCCCCGTGAGACCCGCGCTGCGTGGTCGGTGCCGACGAGCTCGAGCCCCGCGAACTGCGCCCTCGGCGAGACGCCAGTCTCCTCGTGCGCGACGAAGCCAGCGTCGTAGAAGACCCTCGTCGCGCGCTGCCCTGCGCGCGGCGGCGACGGCCTGGCGGGGCCCGCTAAGCGTCGCGAAGTTGTCAACGTAGACCGCAGACAGCCCCCTCCAAAGCCGAGGGGGGCCAGCGGCGCCGCGGCCGCGCGATCGCGCAACAACCGCTCGGCGGGCAGGCCCCCGCGTCGGGCGCCCTCCTCGACGGCGAGCTGGCAGAGGTGGGGCGGGGCGCCCAGCTCCAGCCCATGGGGGGCGCGGCGAGGCGCGGGCCAGCAGGTCCCCTGGGCGGGTCCGCCAGCCATCCGCGGCCAGGCAGCCGACGGCGCCGGCGCGCGCTGTCTTCAGCCTCAAGGCGTCGCGCAGCCCTGAGGATTGCGTTGGAGTAGGACGCGTTCTGGATGTCACCAGCGTACCCTGAGGAGCTGCGCCGGCTAATTTAAGCGAGCAGCCGGTATAACAAGCGAACCAGTTAAATTAAGCGGCAGCTATATATAATAAGCGAATAAGCTCAAAATAAGCGCGAATGGAATAGTTGCATGTAATACAAATGTTGTGCATGTGCATTATATGCGCACGTGTGGGCGCTACTTGCTTACGTGCGAACGCGCGCATATGCTCGCCCGCAGGAGCGCGCGCGCATATGCTCGCCAGCAGGGGCCGCTAGACGGCTGCGCGCGGGGCCGCAACTTTTAAATCTCACACGCATGTGTATTTATTTTGTTGTAAAATACTGCTCTTTAAATACTTAAAACCAAGTATAGAAGAGAATTCAAATATTACCCTGGAAGCTTTAGTGCAAACGGTGCCATATAAGACAGAACCATGCTTGAACCAATGAAATCACAACATATACGTATATCTAAAGCAGGTGCAAATGTTACTCTACCTGTCGATCAGGCATCATGATTCTTAATGGCAGATTGGCTAAACACAAATAGGATTGAACCCTGGTTGGGTCTAGATTAGGAACGTTACAAGATAAAGCTGGTTAAGTTCCAGAAGGTAAAGCAGAAGAACCTTCACGTGAAATAAATAAGCAATGTCAACAAAATTAATTGCAAACTCAACCCTGGGTCTTGCAAGGCATATCTTGAAATTATATTGAATGCTCCTGGTGAGTGATTGCGAAGACATTAAATTAAGTTGTAAAAAAGGAAAAGGGATCTCTTGGTGTTTTTGTAGTACTACTACACTTAATGAAACTATTATATAATATAGTCAATAGTAACAGCAAGTTCGGCAGGACAAAAAAAAAACATGCGCGTGTGAAGCATGTTTTGACCGAATCTAACAACTATCACAGAGCTACCTGCTATTGCTTTATACATGCACCATAAAAAGTGGCGGGGGCGCCCGACCAACCAGCCAACAAACCTGGCAGCCGAGGGCCACTGGGCGGCTGCCAAACGCGCAACTGTCGCCGCTTTGTTTTTTTGTTCCCCCCTCTCTCTCTCTCTCTCTCTCTCTCTCTCTCTCTCTCTCTCTCTCTCTCTCTCTCTTCTCTCTCTCTTCTCTTTCTTTCTCTCTCTCTCTCTCTCTCTCTCTCGCGGGGGCCCGGGGCGGCGCTTGCCGAGAGGCATCTGCGAATGAGGCGGGCCTGGCGGCGGCGGCAAGCGAATATTTTCCGCGAGCCGATTGGCCCCCCTCGGCATGTGAAGTATACGTGTGTGTGTATATATATATATATATATATCTGTGCATGTGTATGTATCGATATATATATATATATATATATATATAAATATATATAAGCACATACATACACGCACCTCTGCGATGGAATGGAGCTCAGGGGCGATTATGCGCGGGGCGCCGCGTCCGCGATTTTTCCTGCCGTTTCGCTAGGGACATCCTCTATATTCTGAAAATCGGTAGCACCCCTCACGCAGATCGTGGCGCCAGGGTCGAAAACACCTTCAAAAAACACATGGTAATGTCAATAATTGCGACCCCGACTCTCTGAGAATGGCGGTTTCGCCTGAAACCTCTTCCCAGCATCGAACCCCGACGTGCCCTCTGGTACCCCAGACCCCGCCTCGGAGCCTCCTGGGGGCCTCCTGGTGCCTCCAGGGGTTTTCTGAACCTTCTGGTACCCCAGACCCCGTCTCGGAGCCTCCTGGGGGTATCCTGAAACCTTGGGTCTCCTGGTGCCTCCTGATGCCTCCTGCTGCCTCCTGAAGCCTCCTGGGCTCTCCTGGTGCCTCCCGAGGCCGCGCGGGACCTCCTGGGGCCTCGGCTACATGCGCACACAGAGACGCACCTCGCGCCCAACACATCGCACGCTAGACAAACATAACACACGCGCACACGCACGCACACACCCACACACACACCACACTAACAACACTTAACAACAACAACAGCAAAACCAACAACAACACCAATAACAACAACAACAGCAAGCAACAACAACAACAACCACAACACCAACAGCAACATCACCAACACCAACACCAACAACACCACCAACTACATCACACAAAAAGCACGCGCAACACAGAGCACTCATCACACACGCACACACCCACGACACTCACAATCCTGGGACATCCTGGAGCCCCATCTGGTTTATCCAGGCAGGCCTCCTGATGCTTCCTGGGGGGGGGGGGGGGGAACCTGGCACGCGCATCGCAAGGTGTGGCAACCCCGCTTGCGCCCGGGCGCGGCTTCGAGGTTGCATTTCCTCATGTTTCAAACGCCCCTTCAGTGTTTAGTATGAGCCTGGACACGCGTGCCACTTGTGTGTATGTATGTATGTATGTATGTGTATGTATGTGTATGTATGTGTATGTATGTGTATGTATGTATGTATGTATGTATGCACGCATGCATGCATGTATGTATGTATGGATGTAGATGTGTATGTATTGATGTGTGTATGTATGTATATATGCATGCATGTATGTATGTATGTATGTATGTATGTATGTATGTATGTATGTATGATTGTATGTGTGCGTGTTTGTATGTATGTATGTATGTATGTATTTATGTATGTTTGTATGTATGTATGTACGTATGTACGTGCGTCGGGACGTATGTATGTATATATGTATCAAACACACATATATATATACATACACACCATCCCGAACCCACGGGCCCCGAGAACCACCGACCCCAAGAGACCCCGCAGAACCACTGACCCCAAGAGCCCAGACGCCCGAGGCCCAGGGCCCCACCGCGGGAACCACACACTGGGGCCGAGGAGGATTGGAGGAGTAGGAGGGAGTGGGCGATTTTTGGCCTCCAGGTCCCCCGTCGTCGCCATGGCTGGATTCGCCTTCGAAATTCTGCTCGTCAGAACGCGCGTTGTGCTTGCAGGAAAGAAAACAGGAGGCGAGGGCCCCCCCCCGCGCGGCCCCCTCAGGCGCAGTGCCCGTAAAGGGAGGGACCGCCTCCTGGGCCCCTTCTCCCCCCCCGAACGGAGGGCGCGGAAGGGCGCCCCCCTCTGTCCACCCTCGCTCCAACGAAGGTGGACAGAGGGAACGGAGTGGGGGGGGTGGGCCCTACTGGCCACAGAGGTGCACTGCTGGTCACGGGCCATGGGGCGCTGCACGAAATGCAGCGAGGTAAGGGCCCTTCCCATCCCTTGAGGGGGGAAGAAGGGCCCTTACCACGACCCCCATGGTCGCCAATTGTGCACTTGTGCCGTGACCCCCGTGCCCGAGGAGGAGAAGTAGGGATGCCCAGAAGCCCCGAGGTCCCTTGGAGCCCACTGGGGTCCCTCAAGCTCCCAATGGGGGCCCTCAGCCAGCGGGGCACAGAGGCCCGAGGTCCCTTGGAGCCCACTGGGGTCCCTCAAGCTCCCAATGGGGGCCCTCAGCCAGCGGGGCCCAGAGGCCCGAGGTCCCTTGGAGCCCGCTGGGGTCCCTCAAGCTCCCCATGGGGGCCCTCAGCCAGCGGGGCCCAGAGGCCCGAGGTCCCTTGGAGCCCACTGGGGTCCCTCAAGCTCCCAATGGGGGCCCTCAGCCAGCGGGGCCCAGAGGCCCGAGGTCCTTCGAAGCCTCCTGAGGCACTTCAAAAGCCCGATGGGAGCCCAGCCCAGAAAACCCCGCTGGCCCAGCCGGGGCCGCGGGGCGCCCCCAGACACCCTGTGCGGGCCCCAGCGGGCCGAGGCCAACGAGCTCCGCCCACTTCGGCCCACCCCTCACGCGGTCGTCGGCGTCGGCGCTGCGGAGGGCGGACAGCCTGAGGAGGGGTGGGGAGGGAGAGGAGGAGCAGAAGGTAGCAAAAGGGAAGCGCGGGGATGATATTCACCTGGCTCTGGCCATTCATCCGCTGTGCCCATTAAGGCTCGCGCCAGTCCGCCTGCACTCGACTTGACCGCTGATGACCGCTGATGACCGCCAGTCATCGGACATCAGCTGTGACCGCTGATGACCGCTGATGTATGCAAAAATACGAGGCTGTCGCCACTCCGCCGACTTGGAGCCCTCGCCCCGTCGCGCGGGGCGGGGAGGTGACCGAGCTCGAGACCAGCCAGGACTGCCTCGGCCCTCGGGATCCGGCTATCCCCGTCCATGTCCCTTATCCCTCCCTGCCCTTCCTTCCCCCCCCCTCCTCTGCCTCCTTCCTCACCCCCTCCTCCTCCGCAAAAAGAAGCTCTCGCGTGCCCGCGCGAGTACGTACAGTGCCCATGCAGGGGTGCTGCCCCCCCTCCCTTCGGGTCACAACTGCAGGTGAGACTGGATGTCAGAGCGAAGAAAAACACCTCTCTCGAATTGAAGGCTGTGGGATGCCTCGGCAAGGCGGCCAATCATTGCGTTCAGAGTTTCGTCGCGCCAGGTAGCGTAAAGCCGTGGATGCCCGAACCATCTGATCCTGGCCCCCACCCATCTCCCCCAGTGCATGATGGGCGAGGGGGGAAGGGGGAGCGGGAGGGGCATGGGGAAGAAGGATGAGGAGGAGGAGGAGGAGTAATCTCCTTAATTTGGAGGGAGTGGTCGAGAGCGCCCAGTCAGGCCTGCAGGACGAACCTCGAAATTCAGGGGTAAAAACATGTTCAGATGTTTGGGGGCCTGCTGGGGAGCCCCCGATTTCCGCGGCTGGATGCGCCTCGGAATTCTGGCCCCAACTCGCACCAGGATCCGGCCGCGCTCGACCAGGCCCCCCGCGAGCTTGCAGCCCGCTGGCGGCTCTCATCCTCCTCATCTCGCCCTCCTCCTCCACATTCCTCCTCCTCCTGTCCACGCCCCTCCTGTCGCCCACTTCCTGTGCCTCCTCCTCTCCCTCCCCCTCCAGCCCCTACCCCTCCTCCTCGTCTGTTCCTCTTCCCCTCCTATTCGTCTTCCTCCTCCCCCTTCTCCTCCTCCTTGCCGTCATCCTCATCCGTCAGTCAGTCCTCTTGGTGAGGTGCCACATCAGGTGGTGCTTCGGTTTCTCGTGCACGGCGGCATCGCCAAGCAACACCAGATGACGGATACATAGAGCTTCCAATCTATCGCACGCTTCTGGCGGGGGAACGTCGGGCTGAATCCTTAGGTGCGCATCCCAATCCCGAAGCTGGTTGGCGCAATCGCGAAGGGCACGCCCCCGCTCAATGCTGTCGCCGTAGCGCGGCAACAAGTCCCCGACGACCCAATAGAATAGGCCCATGCTCTCTGCCCCTTTCGTCTTCAGCAACGGTCTGTGCCTATCGCCAATCATTGCGACCCGAAGGCCGTCGATCTCAGAGAGTTTGCGCCCGTTGTTCCTCTCTCGCTCGTAAAAACTATTTAGCAGGACCTCTAGCTTGCCCAAGACGACCTGCCCCCTCGTCGACTGGTCAACGTTCCCCTGCACGAAGATGTCAGAATCTATCAGGCGCCAAATCGCACACAACACAATCCCCTGCATCACTCCGAGCGCAATGGTGTGCAAAAAATCACACGCATACGCATTCGCTAGGGACGCGCCTGTGGCAGGATCATGCACTAGTGGGTTTCGGCTCGTAGTGGGAGTTTCTGCACTAGGCCTCCAGAAAACAAGCCACGCTGGAGTGTTCAACGTGGGATATGTGTGAACGTCCTGTAGCGCATCTTGCGGGGGGAGCCGATCGTGTTTCAACAACGGTTCGCTCATGTGGTTGAGCGCGGCCACGTCCCTGAAGACCGTCAGCCCTTTTCCAGCCAAGTGTTTTCTGCCTTTCAGGTTTTTGTTGAAATAGAGCCCCGCCCTCTCGAACAGTAGGTCCCGCTCCCTGTCGTTCCGAACTCGAACCCACGCCTCGCAGGCCTTCGTCGCATTCTCGTGGGCGTCCGAGGGGTGGTCCAACCACGGCAGCTCCATGGAGCGCAAATGCCTGGGTGAGCTGACTTTCTTGTCGGCGCGCCCCTCACTCGTTTCGTGGCCCCGTTGGGGGGGCTTGCCGAAGCCCGCTCCACCCCCTGCGTTCGGCGCGCCCCTCACTCGAATCGTTCCGCGGCCCCGCTGGGGAGGCCCACGGAAGCCCCCCAGGGCCTCCCGCGTGCAGCCCCACGAGGGCGCAGCGGCGACGCCAGAACGGGCGTTCGGAGCGGGCAGCCCCAGTGCTCCTCCCACCCCCTCCCGCCATCGATTCACCCCTCCCGCCCAGCGGGGCGCTCCCCCCAGGACACGACCAGCGACAACTTCCTGCAGACCATCGTCTTCGACGACCTCGATGCTACGTCGCCGAGGATTCCCGACGCCTCCTCCTCCTCCTGGCCCTCGTCGTCACCGTCGGCCCGTCGACGGCGTGGCGGCGGCGGCTGCGGCGGTCGTCGTTGTCGTCGGGGGTCGGCGTCATCGTCGTCGTCGCCGTCGTCGTCCTTGTCGTCGTCGTTGTCGTCGTCGTCGTCGTCATCGTCGTCGTCGTCGTCGTTGCATGGGGGTCGCAGTTGGGGGGTCACCGTTGGGGGTCGCCTCTGGGGGGCGCCGTCATCCCCCGATCTCTCTGCCCCGACGCCTGAAGAGATACATGGTATCAGACGTCGCCGAACACACTGGACAGGGGTGCAACTTGGTCGACCAAGTAGGCGTGCACAGGTAAGCAGCGATCGCCTCCCAGTCGGCGAGGAGCCAACAGATGGTACCCTTGAATCCAAGTGGCCCCCCAGCACGAGTTTGGCGATGCCCGTCGAGCTCCTCCCCCCCAGGTCCCTTAATCGGAAACGCTCCGTCACGCAGGGCGACTACGCTCCACGCCACGTACTTAAACAGCCTGTAAAACGAACAGAAACCACGACACCCACATCTGCACTGACATTGTTTTCTGAAAATCATCCCCATATGTCTACTTCCCGTCACCATATTGATGAGTGAGAACACAACGAACGATCGGGTTCTGCCCGCGGCTGAGGTGCCGCCGTATCTTGCAGCGTCAACGAATAATCCCAGCGGTATCACGAGCTCGTCATCCCTGGCAGATGCACATATGGGGTTCTCCGTGTATGCAGGCGGCCACTCTCGACGCTCCAGCTCATCTCGCATGACGTCCAGCGACGACGGGTTCCTGTGGACCTCTGCGTGCAGCAGCTCGTGAAAAGGGCGGGTCGGGAGTTTCATAGTGACTCGTGTCTGTTGCCAGCCTGGAACATATCCCTATCCCTATGCTGGGCACCTCCTTGTTACGATGCCAATCTCAAGGGTTCCATTATTATTTGAGGGCGAACCCCTAAGATTGTCATCGCCTTATGGCGCGTAAATATTAGGGGTGGGGATAAGTTCGAGGCTGGCATGTCTTAGCCGACCGCGTCTGTCCAGGCACATCGTACATCATCATGGGAACTTTCTGGATGCCGCGAGCGTCCGCTACATCTTGCACATGTCGCTGGTACTGTCCAGAGGAGGCTCGATCTGGTCTGACTCCCCAATCGCCGACTCTCCCCTCCGCGCCTGCAGCCGACGCAAGGTGAGCTATCTCGCAGAGAGATTTTGCAGTCATCTGGCCAGTGCTGTATAAAGACAACACCTCCCGTTCCAAGCGTTCCCCCGCCTCGGCCCGCCGTTGGGCGCGCTCATCCTCTGTCTCAGGGAACGCACGTGTTCTCTTGCGTGGGGGCATGTTGAACTTTCGAGCCCGATCTGCTGTAGCTATGGTCGGAATCTCCCATCCCCCCGCCCCCCATCCCCTCATATACCCCTCACCCCCGCACCGCCTCTCCTCCCGACGACGCCGCCCGCAGGACGAGAGCCGCTCGGGCCCATCGAGAAGGCCCGGGTCGAGGGCTTTGGGGGGGTGGGAGGGGGGCAGAGGGAGGGGGGGGGAGCGAGTGGGGAATGGGGATAAGGAAAGGAATCGGAATCGATATGCCAGATCACTCCCCGCGGGGCCGATGGGGCGTGGATGGGTTGCGCGTGGGTTGCGCGCGCGGCGCGGCCCTCTCGGACCGCCCTGGGGCCATCTTGGGCCATCCATCTCCAGGAGAGCCGCTGGGGGGCTCCGAGAGGGTTCGGGGCGGATAACAACCGCTTCGAATTATATACGCCACGGTGGGCTTCGCGGTGGCATCTTGGGACCCTCTTGGGGCCCGATCGTGGCCCTCCAACGGCCCTGGCGAGGGTGCAGGAAGGACCGAGAGGGCTCCGAGAGGCCACCCCAGTGGGTGCATAACAAGAGCCTCGAGTTATATACGCCACGGGGCTCTCGGTGGCCTCTTGGGACCCGCTCGGGGGCAGCTTGGAGCTGTCTCGGGGCCCTCCTGGAGCCCCCCGAGGGCACTGGGGAGGGCCCACGAGTGTCTCAAGATGGCACTGCTCCAAAAGGTGCATAACAAGAGCCTCGAGTTATATACGCTGCGGGGGAGCTCTCGGGTGCCTTTTGTGACTCTCTAGGTGGCAGCTTGGAGCAGTCTTGGGAGCCCCATGGGGCCCTCCGAGGGCACTGGGGATGGCCCGAGAGGGCTCCGAGGAGCCATATCGGGGCCATTTCAGGCAAGCTTGGGCTATGTCGGGGCAATCGCGGGGCCAATTGGCTACAAGAGGGAGGGCGGGGAGGAGAGAGATGGAGGTGAGGAAGAGGAGGGGGAGGAGCACCAATATTACAGCTCAGAGAATCCCCAAATATTAGCAACGCTAACAGGATCAGTTGACCTCAGCGGTCTTCAGCGGTCGTCGGCGGACCGATGAGTTACCTTTTCTGTATATATATATATATATGGTTTTGATCGCTGAACTCACCGGTACTCAGCGGTCATCGCCGGTACACCGGGGGGGCGGGTTCCAGGGGCGTCGATCCTGTGCTTTTTTCAGAACGTTGTCTGATGCCTGCGAAAGCAGGTGTTGTGAGTCGAGCGCCGCTGCTCGCAGCGGGCTGAACGCGGCGCCATGCGCGCGCCCCTGCATGGCACCGCCACCCCAGGCTCACGAGGGCCAGGCTAGCCCCTCGAGCGCTTCCCCGCACGAGACGGAGCCTGCTCGAGCTTCCTCTTGCCGCCGCCCAGCTCCTCGTGCCCCCTGTTGATGCTCCTGGACTTCTCCTCCAGCTTCTCCTTGATGTCCTGCGTTCTCCTCCTCGATCCTCCTCATCCTCCCCCGCGTCCTCCGCCTCCCTCAGCTTTAACCGTAGACTGCCCCTCCTCCTCCTCGTCGGGATCACGAGGAGGATGAGGGCGAGGAGGAGGAGGAGGAGGAGGAGGAGGGGGGAGGAGGAGGAGAAGGAGGAGGAGGAGGAGGCGGAGGAGGAGGAGAAGGAGGAGGGAGGATCCTGAGAGGGAGGCCCCGAGGGGCCATTATCCCAGCCCCAGGCGTCCTTCGTCTTCTGCAGGGCCGCGGCCTGCGTGATGATCTCGGACGGGTCGAGAGACTTGGCCACCTGGCGATGGGGGCTGGGTCGTCGCCGTCGTCGTCGTCTTCGCCTGCCTCTTCCTCGCCCTCCTCCTCCCCCTCCCCCCTCTCCTCCTCCTCCTCCTCCTCCTCCTCCTCCTCCTCCTCCTCCTCCTCCTCCACCACCTCCTCCGCCTCTCTCAGCTTCAACCGTAGACGGCTCCCCCCCTCCCCCCCTCCCCTCCCCCTGATCGGGAGGGGGGGGGGAGGGGGGAGATGGGGGGGGAGAAGGAGAAGGAGGAGAAGGAGGAGAAGGGAGAGGCTCGACGAGGAGGAGGAGGAGGAGGAGGAGGAGGGACCCTGAGGGCGAGGTCCCGAGGGGCCATTGCCCCAGCCCCAGGCGCCCTCCTCGTCGGGGGGAGGAGGAGGAGGAGGAGGAGGAGGAGGAGGAGGAGGAGGAGGAGGTAACACCTCAGGGATCCCCGTGCCGCGCATCAGCAGGTCCGCTAGCTTCATGCCGTGCAGCGCTGCGTCGAGCTTCTCGAGCAACTTCGACAGGCCGCCTCTGGTCTGCTCCGTCCTCGCCCATTTCCAGTCATCGTCCTCGTCGATGGACTTGAGGATCGCCTTCGCGTTCGTCTGCTTCTCCTTGATGTCTTTGACCAGCTTGGCTGCGTTCTGCAGCGCCTCCTGGCTCTCACTCCTCGGCTTCGGCACTGGCCGTGCGCGAGCATCAGGCGTGGGCGGCGCAGAGGCTGCAGCAGCAGGAGCTGAAGGACTCGTCGTCTGCTGCTTCGTCAAGGCCCACTTCTCCCTGAAGGCCTCTTTGTACTCCTGCTGGAAGTGCATGTATTTCATGATGCCCGTGCGCTCGTCCAGGCGCGCATACGGCCAGCCCAAATCCAGGCACTGAGAGCATGCCTGCGCGCACCCCGCGATCGTCTCGGGATCGCTCTGGCCCGCTGGCCCCCCCTCCTCGTACAGCATCCTCAAGAACGTGACGGGCTTCCCCCTGCTGAGGAGCTCGTCCTCGGTCTCCTTGATCATCGTCTTGGACTCCTGGATGAGACCCTTGATCTGCTTCTCCGCCCATTCCTTCTTCAGCGAATCCTTCTGGGACGCGAGGTCCCACCTCTTCTTGAACTCCTTCTGCTGCTCAGTCTGGGGGGCCTGCAGTTCACGCTGGAGGCGGTTGCCAAGCGCGGACCTCATGTCGAAGTGCTCAGTGTAGCCGCTGTCCATGTACGCCTTCAGGGCATCGTCACCTACTTTGTGGCGCGCACCTGTCCGCCTCCAGTCCTTCGCCGCCGCGTCATCGGCCAGTCCTGAGGGAGGGCCCAGCAGCCTCGACTTGTCCGACATGTCGACCATCTTCTGCAAGCCCTGAATCGCCTTGGAGAACTTGTCGGGGGTGGATTCCACGGCATCCTTCGGCTGGCCGCCAGCGGGCGTGAACGGCGTCGAAGGCGCACCAGCCCCTGCCGCCATCGCCCCCGCGCGAGGAAACTCGCCCTCGGAGCCCGTCACCGCGCTCAGCCTCGCGCCCGCCGCGGACAGCTTGGCGCGCGCCTCGGCCAAGGCGTCGGGCGCGCCACTCGGCTGCGCGAAACCAGGGTGGCTGTCGACCAGGCTCGCGCTCTCCGTCGGGCTGTGCGCCAGTGCCAGCTGCGTCTCGCCTCGGCCTCCGTCGAATGCAAGTTCGATGGTGCTCCTCCTCGGTGGCCTCGCGCGCCCGAACTGCTCCGCCTCCTCTGCCCACTTCTCCGCCGCCTTGCGCTTCCCCTCGGCCTCCTCCCTGAGGGCGTCCGCGACGCCAGTCTGGCGTTCGCTCTCCGCCAAAGCAACACGCTGCTGCTTGAGCTGCTCATCGAGGTACTTCTTCTCCTTCGCCCAGCCTTCCTTCGCCTGCGTCATCTCCATGTCGAGGTCGGCCTTCACCTTCACCGCCTCGGACTTCTGCTTGTCCAGATCGCTCTTGATCTTCGCCTTCTGCCCCTCAATCTCCACCGCGTATGCGTCGAAAGCGTCCTCCGCGGCCTTCTTCTTCGATATAACCCATTCGCCGATGAGCCGACACTCCTCCTTCCAATCTTCAATCTTCGCTTCTAGCTCGGCTTGCTCCTGAAGGGCCATGCTCTTCCTCTCCTGCTCGGCATCGAACTGCTTCGTAAACTCCTCTGTCAAGTTGTTCAACGAGTTCTTGGCCTGCTCCACTTCGGCCTTGATGTCGTCCCTGACCTTAATCAGCTGCTGCGTCTCATCGAAGATCTTCTCTTTGGCTTTCACCCTTTCCCGAAGCCTCGCCTTGCGATCATCTGGCAAATCTGCGTCCTCGATCTCTGCTCTCTTCTTCTCCAGGATCATCTGCAGCTCGCTCATGGCCTCTTGCTTTTCCTGCTCCAGCTTCTCCTTCTCCTGCTGGATGTCCTGCTTCATCTTGATGATGCTCTTCGCATCCTCCTCCAGAGCGGCGAGCTCGTCGTACTTCCTCTTGCACGCAACCTCCAGGAGCTGGTGCTTTTCCACTAAGGTCACGTTGCCAGTCTCGGTGTCAGGCACTCCATCCCATAGTGTACCTTCCTCCACGGTCCCCTCACGAAAGGTGTCGGCATCGACCTCCTCGCCACTGGACTTGTCGACCTCGATCGTCGGGGCGAACCTCGCCTGCAAGTCTGCTGGCGCTGCCGTGAATCCCTGGAGCTCGGCGCGCCTCTCCGCCAACTCGGCGGCGCTCGCACCTGCGGGCTGGCAGAGGTTACCGGACAGCCCGCCTCGAGGCCACCCCCAACGCGGGGCCCTCTCGGGGCCTCGGGCCCATCGCGAAGCCTGAGCAATCGCTTTGTCAGAGGGAAAAAAAAGGGGGAGTTTCTGAGGGGGAGGGTGAGGAGGTGCGATATCAGCGGTCATCAGCGGTCATCAGCGGTCATCAGCGGTCCTCAGCGGTCTCGACTGACCACCGCTGAGGTCAACGCTCTCTTCGGCGGCACCAGCCTAGTCGCCACTCGGACGGCGGGCGGACATCGGGCCTCTTTGATTCCCAGGGAACCCGAACCAGCGGAGGGCTCGACTTGAGAAGCCATTGCAGGCGCCGTGCCCGCCGTCAAGGCGGGGAGCGGATCTGGGAACAGTTCAACGCTCAAATGCCTGGGGGCCCTGACACGGGCTACGGATCGAGTCAACGTGCCCTGATCGGGGGGGCCAGCGGAATGAATTGCGGGTCGAGGGGGTCAGGGGCAAAACATCATCACTGACTTGGTTCGCTTCTGGCGCCCCCCTCACCGCCACGGCTGGATTGGCATCGTATTTGAATCCAGAACGCGCTGGGCACTTGGGCCCCAATCCTCGTCACCCTCCCGATGCCTGGCATTTTTATTAACATGCATAGTCAAATGCACCTTCGAACTCGGCAAGGGCCTCGACGGGCCGCGAGGGGAATTTCTAAATTCGGAATGCCGCGGGGTCCAAGCCGAGATTTCCACAGATGTCTCATTTGGGCCTTCGGGGGCCCTCCTGCTGGACGCAGCTCGGCAGGGTGGTCAGGATCTAGACTGGGCATCGACGCCCCTCGATGTTTTGTTTTTTTTTTTTGTTTCAATTGCTTGCATTTTCTCACATCCTTCACCGAGCGCGAGGCCCAAGGTCACGAGAGCATTCCTAGGCTACCTCCAGGGCCCTCCATCTGCGGGTAGTCGGACTCCTCGGGGTCGTCCTTGGCGGCGGGCTTCTTGGCGACGATCGTGCTCCCGCCGCGCGGCCTTGGGGGCTGGGCGAGGCGAGGAGAGCCGATCGGGGTCGATGAGGTTGCTGGGGGGAAGGGGGTGAGGAGGCGGGATAAGAGGAGGAGGATGAGGAGGGGGATAAGGAGGGGGAATAGGAGGAGGAGGAGGAGGAGGAGGAGGAGGAGGAGGATGAGGAGAAGGAGGAGGACGGGGGGAGGAAGAGGAGGACCAGGAGGAGGAGGAGGATGAGGAGGATGAGGAGGAGGAGGAGGAGGAGGAGGAGGAGGGGAAGGAGGAAGAGGAGGAGGATACCGTTTTGGTTCTCTCTCGGGCCTTCCAAGGCCCCGTGGGGGTGGGGTGGGTGGGGGGAACTCGTGCGTTCAGGGTGTTGTGTATGATGATTTTTGACCACCCCGAGCCTCTTCATCGCTGGCTCCTCTTCTTCCTCCTCTTCCTCCTCGTCCTGTTCTTCCTCCTCCTCCTCTGCTTCGCCCTCCTCCTCTGCCGCGGTCGGCTTCTTCGCCGCAGCCAGCCTTCTCCTGCAGGCGCCGTCGGGCTCGTCCATGTGGTCCACTTCCTCGTCCTCTTCGCGCTCCTCCTCTTCCTCTCCCTCCTCCGCGCCGCCTTCATCATCAGGTTCTTCTTCCTCCTCCTCCTCGGCTTCCTCTGCGCCCTCGTCGTCGCCTCGGCCATCTCCGCCGACGGCTGCAGCTGGTCTCTTTGCCGCGGGCTCGGCTGCAGCGCCAGGCCTTTTCAGGGCCGCTGCTGGTCTCTTCAGCATGTTCATCCTGTTGAAGTCGTTGTCCAACTGCTTCTTCTTCGTCTTCGCCTCGTCCAGCGTGAGCACCCCGCTGCAGATGTCCTGCGCGACCTGGGTCATCCACGCGATGCACCTGTCCTCGGGCAGCACCTTGTACGCCATCTGCAGCTTCTGCGACCCGTCGAACTTGATCACCATTCCTGGATTGTGCTCGTCGAGCTGCTTCTTGACCACCGTGACCCGCACGGTGCCGAACTTGCCCGAGAACAGCGGGCCACGCTCGCGATCTCTGCCGCCCGCGGCCGCCGCCGTCTGGCCGCTCCACGCGGCCGCTGTCAAGGTGTCCAGCTCGTGCTCGTAGCCGTCGTCCCAGCGCGCGAAGGCGAACGTGCAATTCGGCTTCGTGAAGATCTGGTCTGTGGGCTCGGGCGTACGCGAGCACCGATTCCACCTCAGGGCGAGCTTCTTGCCATGGTCGTAGGCAACGTCGACTACGTCGGCCGCCGCGCCGCTGCTGCCAGGTCGACTGCGATCGCTGCCGCCCGTGTCGCCGTCCAACAGCTTGCCCTGGAGCTCACGCAGCTGCTTCAACCACTGGGGTCGCCGTCCGTGCTGCTGCTCAGCTTTGATCGGATCGTAGAGGTGTCTGCACATGCTCCGTAACCTGTCACGGAGCACAGCTCTGCGCCGTGCTGTTTCAAGCTATTCTAAACACCTCCATCCCTCCTTCCTACTGCTCCTCCTCGCCTCGTATTCATCCTGTTCACCCTCCTCTGAGTTGCTCCTTCGCATCTGCTCTCCTCCGTGTCTCCTCCTTCCTCCTGCCCCCCTCCGTTTCTCACCCCCTCGTACTCCTCCTGTTCACCCTCCTCTGAGTTCCCCTGCCCCTCGACCTCCTCCTCCCACCTCGGGGCACCTCATCCGAAGACGCCCGAGGGAGCCCTTGAGGGCCCGGGGAGGGCTCCAACGAGCCCCACACGTGAGCCAGGCATTCCGTTTTGAAAAAATGCTCAAACTGCATCCCTCCTCCACCTCGTCCTCATCCTGGTTTACACCCTGAAACCTCTTCGCGTGCTCCTCGGACCAACTCTCGATGGCCTCCGAGCTCATGGCGGTGAACTTGTCTCTGGCCACCGCCTCCAGCGCTCTCTTGGTCGGCTCCTGGTTGAAGCTCAGGTTGGGGCTCAGCGATTCCAAGTCCTTCAGCAGGTCTGCGTTGTCTAGAATGGTCTGCTGACACCTCTCGCAGAACCTGGTCGCGTATACATGTATATATATATATATATATACAAGTGCACGTGTGCGCCCAGGCCCTTCTTTTAAACAATAAAAAAACACAGAGGGTTGTTTGAAGCAGGAGTGAAATTCATCAGCGGAGTCGCACTCGAGCGGAAGTGGGGTTGCCACGCCCTGCGACGCGTGTACCAGGGCTTCCAGGAAGCCCAAGGAGGTCCGACATGGATGCCAGAAGAGGCTCCAAGAGGCCCCAGGATTGTGAGTGTTGTGTGGGTGTATGTGCGGGTGTAATATATGGTATGTGGTGTGCGTGCTTGTTGTGCGCTGTGGGTGTTGTATGTGTTATGCTTGTTTAGCGTGCGCTGTGTGCGCATGTAGTTCTGAGGCCCGAGGAGGCCCCAGGAGGCCTCGCGCGGCATCAGGAGGCACCAGGAGGCCACAGGAGGCTCCAGGAGGCCCCAAGAGGCCACATGAGGCCGCAGGAGGCCCCAGGAGGTCTCAGGGGGCCCCCAGGAGGCTCCGAGGCGGGGCCTCGGGTACCAGGATGTTCAGAAAGCACCTGGAGGCCCCAGGAGGTTCCAGGAGGAGGCGGGGTCTGGGGTACCAGAGGGCACGTCGGGGCTCGATGGTGGGACGATGTTTCAAGCGAAACCGCCATTCGCTGAGAGTCGGGGTCAACAGGATTGAGATTATCATTTAGTGTTGCAGGTTCTATGTGAACGCGTTCAACTTCCCATGTGTTTTTTTTTGTTTTGACATTGACGTCGCAATCTGCGCGAGGGGCGCCGCCGATTTCCAGAATGTCTAGGATGCCCCTAGCGAAACGACCAGAAATATCGCGGGCGCGGCGCCCCGCGCACGCATTAATCGCCTCTGAGATCGGTCGAGAGGTGCGCATGAGAATATATATATATATATATGTATATATACATGTACACATATGCAAACGTTGTGAAAGAGAGAGAGAGAGAGAGAGAGAAAGAAAGAGAGAGAGAGAGAGAGAAAGAGAAAGAGAGAGAGAGAGAGAGGCCATACACATATACATATATATATATATATGTGCATGGTTTCTCGCGTTCTCTCTCTCTCTCTCTCTCTCTCTCTCTCTCTCTCTCTTTCTATCTCCCGTTCGCATCGTCGTTTTACTTAAACTTGTAGTTCAAGTATATGCCCACGGAACTTGTCCGAGCCCGGCTTCGTGCCGTACTTAATCCACGACGGTTTGGACACGTGCCGACTCAAGACCTCTCGCAGCTGGTCGGCGTCCCCGAACCTCTGCCTGCTGCCGCCCCCGCTCTTCTCGGACCCGAGCGAGTCCGCCATATGCGGCCAGCGCGGGCCAGCGGGGCTCCTCGCGCCCTCAGCCAGAACAAGCGGCAAACGGAAGGGCGGGGGAGCGGGCGGACTCGGCACGGGGCAAAAGGGAAGAGGGCGAGGGAGCGGGGATCTCAACGCCCCCGTCCTGTTTTTTTTTCCCCCTGGTTTCTTAATTGTCATCGAGCCCTCTCGGGGCCTCGTTCCTTCGGCGGCAAACTTCCCAAACTTCAGAAAAGACAGTGTGCCGAGCCCGAGACGCAGCGCTACTATACTACTACTACTACTACTACTACTATACTACTACTACTACTACTACTACTACTACTACTACTACTACTACTACTACTACTACTACTACTATTATACTACTACTACTACTACTACTACTACTACTACTACTACTATTACTACTACTACTACTACTACTACTACTGCTACTATACTGCTACTACTACTTCTACTACTACTACTACTACTACTACTACTATTACTACTACTACTACTACTACTACTACTACTACTACTACGATACTACTACTATTACTACGACTACTACTACTACTACTACTACTGCTGCTACTACTACTACTACTACTACTACTACTACTGCTACTGCTACTGCTACTGCTACTGCTACTACTACTACTACTACTACTACTACTACTATACTAGTACTAATACTACTACTACTACTACTTCATGTTTTTGCTAGTGCTACTACTACTGCTACTACTAATAATACTGGAATGATAATACTCGGGCGAGTGAATCACCAGCGTGCACATCGTGCGTGCATATGCACTATATGACATTTGTATATATATATATATATATATATACATGCACATACATATAGGATTGTGCATACACACGCATGTCATCACTGTGCAATATACACTATACATTATGCATACACGATGAGGGTGTTATAATGTTGTGATTATGATGATGCCATGATGCTTATTTTATGATGATGGCGCACCAGCTATTTTTAACGATCTCTATTATTTTTAAGCGGCAGCAGCTAGTTTAAGCGACACAACTGTTTTAAGGGGCCACCTGTATAATAGCAAGGCGAGCTCCTCAGGGTAGAAATAGCAGACGTCGCAGTCGGCCGATTCGAGCTGGCTGAACGCGACCGCCGTCGGCAGCCGGGCCCGAGGCGGCGGGGCGAAGCCCGGGTTGGCCCACCTAGCACCTGCGATTGCCCTCTGGGCCCCGTTCTTCTCAGCCGCTATGAAGGTGCCCGGTTGCGGCGGGCGCCGGAGCGCGCCGTGTCCCGGGGGCGCAACTGTCTGATGAAGCCGGAGCAATTGGAGACGACGCGGGAGGCAGGGTCGGAGCACGGGCGCACCGGGCTCAACTCCTGCCGGAGGCGGTCCGTGTCAGCGATGCTGCGACGCGAGTTGGCTAGTGGACCCCTCGACCATGCGTGGTGCCCCAGGGCGAGCGCGTCGGGCAGCCGCGCTGGCGCCGCGCCTGTCTCGGGCCAGGGCACGAAGTCGCTATTGTCGGGCACGACCAGGGGGGGTCGCCACGCGCGATGACGTTCCCGCGAAGCTCGCGAAGGCCCCCGCGGGTGCTGACGTCCTGCGGCTTGGGCCCCAGCGCGTCGCACTTGTCCAACGCCCGCCCCTTCGCGATCGCCCGCGCGACCGTGTTCAGCTGGGCGGGCCCGTCGTGGGAGCGGCCAACCAGGGAGTTGACGGACTCGATGGCGTCGTTGGCAAGCCTGGCGCTGCACTGAAGCCGCTGGCGCCGTCGCTGAATTGCACGAGGGCCGCCCGTCAGGTTGGCGGGCGCGACGAGCGGGGAGAGCGGGGAGATGTTTCGCTGGCGACTGGCCACCGCCATGATCCAGGCCTCTCCTCGCGCGCCAAGCGGCGCTCCTTTGCCGCGGCGCTCTCCGCCGCGATCTGCTCGGCGATCAATTTGGTGAGCGCCGGGCGCGCCGGGGCCCCGCGTCTGCAACCCCATGAAGAAGTAGCTCTCGTCGCGCTGGCCCTCTGAGCCCAAGTATATCCGAGTAGGGTGTCCTTGAACCTCTCCTCGCGCAGCTCGTGAGTTCGAGTGAAGCGACATTGCTGGCGTCGAGTTGGTCGTTGTACGACGCTGTCTGGAAGATCTTCGACATCTCGAAGTGAAGCAGCGTGATCGGGTCGTCCAGCCCGAGGCCGCAGGCGGAGCGGAAGGCAATGTGGTGGCCCACTGCTGACCCGCCGTACTCCAGCATAAAATTTGCACCGCGCGACTGTGCACGGGCCGGGCACGGCTCAGTCGGGCCAGGACTGCTGGCGCACGGCCTTGGCCGCGTCGCGGAATTCCTTGTGGCGTCGGCCCTCCGCGTCGCAGGAGACGGCCCGCGCGCGGAAATCGCCCCCCCGGAACCGCGGGCGGAAGACCAGCTCCACCCGCGAGGGCAGCGTGGAGGCCTCCGTGCCTGGCGGCGGCGGCGGCGGCAGCGCCAGCGCCTGCGGCGGCCGGCGCGGGGGCCTCGGGCGCCAGGGCAGGGGCACCCGCATCGGCGGCAGCTGCAGCAGCCGCCACTAAGTGCCGGAGGAGGAGCCCTGGGGACAGGCAGCGGCGCCAGCGCGGCGGCGAGGCCCCTCAACCCCGCTGCTGCATCAGGAGGTGGGGGGGACGGCTGCCGCCGCAGCTGCGGCTGGGGGCACCCCAGTGGGCACGACAGCGCCGGCGACTCCACGAGCGGCCAGGTCAGCGTCGTGCCCGGCCACGAGCCTGAGGGCAGCTGGCCGCAGCGCGTGGAAGTCGGCGAGCGTGAAGGCTGCGCGAAATCGTACACGGGGATCCTGGCTGCCGCAGCCGGAAGGGCGCCGCCTGCAGCCCGCCGATACCAGGCGCGAGTGTCTGGGTTGTCAGGTGCCTGCGCCTCCACGTACATGTCGCTGTCAGGCATGACCACCACGGCGCTGGCAGGGCGAACCTGAGAGATGCCCACAACAACGCGGCCGTGCAACAGCGGCGGTTGCACTGCGCACCCCACGAGAAGCTCATCTCCCTCAATTATTTATGCACGCCAAACCCGAGCAGCTGCTGGTGGGCGCGGCTGCTGGCTGGCAGGACCGAAGGCGCCGGACGTGGCGCTGGCGGAGGCTGCTCCGCCCGGGCGCGCCAGCAGCGCCCCAGCCTGGCGATCCGCCACCGCAGCGCCTCCACCAGCAGAGGGCCCGCGAGCGACGCCACCAGCTGCTGCGCCGGCGCCTGCTCGGCCCGCGCCGAGCGCTCCCGAGAGCACGGCGGCGCGTTCCTCGACGGAGGGCGGCCGCAGCTCGGCGCGGCCGGCCCCGCGCGCGGCGGAGCGGGCTGGAACCAGACGGCGCAGGCCTCGGCCGAGGGCGCCTCAGGCCCCAGTGGCGCCTCCGCAGCCGACGCCACTACCGTGGGGCGCGAGAGCGCGCGAGGCGGGACCGAGGGCGAACCCGGCCAGGAGGAGGAGGAGGAGGAGGAGGAGGAGGAGGAGGAGGAGGAGGAGGAGGAGGAGGATGGAAGAATTTCACGCCTCCTCTGGTCGCACCGCGAGAGAAAAATGCTGCGGAGTGCGGACCACGTATTCGAGTGCGTCGTGCTGCAAGCCGCCGATAGAGGGGCGTCAATAGGTCTAAAACATGTAACGTTCGGTTCCTGGACTCCGACGGCACCCACCACAGGTGAGATGCAATTATCAGGCGGCTCTTTTTCAGCTTCTAAAGTTCAAGAGCGCACATCATCATCATCATCATCATCAGCAGCAGCAGCAGCAGCATCATCATCAGCATCATCATCATTATCACCATTATCACCGCCATCCCGAGCACCAACACCAACACCATCATCATTGCCGCAACCATCATCATCAGCAACATCATCATAATCATGGTCGTGATCATCATCGCCATCATCAACATCATAAGATTCACCTCCACCGCCACAGTCACCATCTTTCTCCCCATAGATCACCAGCTTCATCTTAACAAGAGGAACCGGCTTCTCGAACATGTTGTTAATATTCATCTTGCCTTTTTTTTCTCTCTCTCTCTCTCTCTCTCTCTCCTCTCTCTTGTCTCCCCGGCCTCCATGTCCAAGAACTCAAATACCGAACACCGAAATTGCTCCACGGCCACGCAAGTCGCGATAGATTTCTCGCGAATGGACCGTGGGCGTGGCTCCTCCCTCTGGAACTTAGCACAATCATGCCCAGCCCTTCTGTTCTTTATCGTGCGCTCGAATTGCAATTTGTTTAAGCATCCCGTATTGTGGACATGTTCAAGACGCAGCAGAAATCCACGCTGTCACTCATGATTGCGCCTGTAATCGACACATGACGGGACGCGCCCCAGATGGAAGGTCACCGTTGCGCATGGACTCCTGCTGGGACGACCTAGCTCTATTGCATCCCTAACGTCTTCAAGCTGGTCGATGTCGAAAGGCAAGCTTATGAATGCCTTATGGTTGGCCGGCTTGCTTTGTAGATGTGAGCGTTTTTCTTATCCGGCGTTTCGACACTGGGCGGAAAGGGGGGGGTGGGGAGGGGGTCTGGCTCCAGACCTCTGCTTGGCGCGACTGTTTGCAAAAGTGCTGCCTCTGGGGGGGGAGCAGGCGCCAAACAACAGCCAAGATCTACTCCATGGGGGGGGGGGGCGGGCCCGCGCCCATCGGCAAAACAATGGAATCAAACAACGATCACCTATATTAAATCCCGTTGCCGCCCAACTCGGGGCTGTCTGCCTGCCTCTTCCTCGGCCGTGCCGTCCTTCAACATGGGCAAGAATGACAATCGCAACGATGGCGACGCCTGTGAGCGAGCAGCGACATATGTACATGTACGCCCCCCGCGGTCTTGAGTGCACAAGCGTCCTCGCTCAAACGCCCTCCAGGGGAAACTAACCGCGTACGCGTACATATGTTGCTGGCCTCTGAGCCGGTTGAGTGCTGAGCGCGCTTTGCGCTCGTGGTCATGGTTTCGGGCTCGCCCAGTGAGTTGGCGAAGCTGGGCTGCAGACTTGGTGCCTGGCCTCTGTGAGCCCGCAGGATTGCGAAGGCCCTGCCGCGACGGCGCTCCGGCAGAGCAACTTCCAGAAATCGGTGGTAACACAATTCTGCAGTAACAGCGCTTGCGGGCATACAGCGCTGACAAAGCCAACGCAGCCAACAGAGCCAAGCCAGCCAACGAAGCCGAGGGGGCAGGGGAGAAGCAGAGGCAGGGAGAGGGGCGGGAGGAAGGAGCAGGGGCGGCGCAGAAGCGAGAAAGGGGGCCCAGGGGGGAAAAGGAGTAGTTAAAGCGGAGCGGGAGGAGGGGGGGGGGGGATCGCAGAGCAGGCGGCGCCGTCCTCGAAGTCGGCCTTCTCCTTCTCGCTGCACCGCTCCAGGCGCTTCAGCTGGCCCACGAAGAGGCTCACGCGCTGATTCGGGTCCGCGGCAGGCCTCACAGGGCACGCGCGCGCACGGACGGACGGCCGCGGGAGGGCAACCCTCCCTGACCCTCCTCCTCCTCCTCCTCCTCCTTCAACTCCTCCTCCTCCTCCTCCTCCACCTCCTCCTCCTTCCCCTCCTCCACCTCCTCCTCCACCTCCTCCTCCGCCTGCTCCTCATCGCTTTTGCTTCTGACATACCCTCCTCCCCCACTGGACGCGCTCCAGGAGCCCCATGCGTGGACCCCCCCAGGGAACCACTCTCGTCCTCTCCTGACGAGGGCCGCCGCGCGGTTCCAGCCTCTCCCGCGTGATGTTTGCACGCGCAGGGATCCAATCTGTAAAATGCTGTACTGCTTTATGGCTGGTTCGCTCAGAGCGTATTGCGGCGTTGACACTAGAACCATCGCGCGGGCTTCGCGCGCGATCGAATTCCAGTTGCTTGCGGACAGTGCCAGAATGGTCGGGAACGGTGGGTGTCGAAGCCAATGCGTTCGTTGTGGAAGACGCTAGTTATCAGGATTAGTTCTCCGGTGAGGCATGTGCAGCTCACTACTGCAGCATACGTATGTGTAGGCGCATGTTTTTCGCAGTTGCTGGCCCCCCCGCCTTTGCGCCCTCCACATGCCACGGTTGAGGGAGGGAGGGGAGGGACGGAGTGGTGAGACGGGGCAAGAGTTAGGTCGGGCATGTTCCCCTACAGGCGGATTTTGGACGACAAATCAAAACGATTGAAACAAAAAGAATAACACATTGCCCAAAGAGTATCAAACACCGCCCCCTGACTATTGTTGGACGGTTTCTGCATCTTCCTCCTGTAGAGGGACATGCCCGCCTTAATTGAGGGATGGAAAAACGACCCTACCCTGGGTTACAAGTGCGTGGTCTGTAAACCTCCTGGGAACCCCGGAACCCCCAAAGCCTAGAGCCGCCAGGACGCGGCACATCACGCAGGGTTTACCCTGTCAGCCCACAGGAGTTTCAGCGCACAGCGCCTCGTAAACCAGGGTAGGGGCGTTTTTTTTATGCCCTTGAGTTAAGGCAAGAGGGAAGGAAACGATGGAGGAAGCACGAAGAAGGGATGAAGGACGATGCGGCTGGGAGAAATAGCTCACCTCGGGGCTGTCTGTGGGCTCTGCGGGCACGTGGGCCAGCATCGAGGTGCTCGGTGGGCGCTCCTGCCGCCTCCGAGGGGCCATCTTGGAGCCACCTCCACCTGCTCCGCCAGCTCCTCGCCTTCCTCTTCCTCTTCTTTTTCCTCCTCGTTCTCCTTGTCCTCCTCGTCCTCGTCCTCCTTCCTCTCCTCCTCCTCCTCCTCCTCCTCCTCCACCTCATCCTCCTCTTCCTCCTCCTCCACCTCCTCGTCCTCCTCCTCGTCCTCCTCGTCCTCCTCCTCCTCCTCCTCCTCCTCCTCCTCCTCCTCCTCCTCCTCCTCTACCCATTGTCACTCTCGTCTTTCCCGGGGCTCTCTGGATCTCTTTGAGGAGCGTTAGTGGGGCCTCTTGGGGGCGCCATGCGGGCCTGCTTGGGGGGCGTCTCGTGAGCATCGCCAGGGCCTTTCGGGGCTTGCACACCGCCATTCCTTCTCCTTATGATTAACTCCTCCCTGTCGAACCCCGAGGCCAGTCGGAAGGGCGGGCCGGGCCTCGCCGTGGCGCCGCGCGCTCTCGTGTTAACAGATTTCACGAGTTTCGCTGATTGAGAGCAGGTCGTTTTCGAAATGTGGCTCTCGCCTTAGTATCGCGCACGTTCGTTTCAACAAATTATCAAGATTTCGTGGATTGGGGGCAAATCGTTATCAAAATGTAGCGCCGCGCGCATTCGTTGTTTCTGTAAAAAAGAAATAACAATTTCACTGATTAAAGGCGGGTGGTTTTCAAAATGTGGCTCTCGCCTGAACGCCGCGCACATCCGTTTCAAAGGTCCTGGCGAAGAACCCAACCACCTCTAGCTGCGAACATCACGAAGCAGGCGAGAGGGAGGAGAGGGTCAGGCAAGAGGAGTGATGCGCGGGGGAGACAAGCGGACATGGGCGAGCGTGGAGTCTTCCCCCCGCTTGGTGCGAGCCCCGTGCGCCGCCGCTTCACGTCCATATCCTCCCAAGCTCTTTCTCACCTCCCCTGCTTTCCGTCGTGCGTTGCGTCCCTGCCCGCCTGGCCCGCGGTGCACCGAACCCTAGGCGCGGCCGTTCTGCTTCCACTTCCTTCCCTCGTCTGTCTGCCCTCTTTGTCCTTGCGCCGTGGCGGCCGCGGCCCGGGGCAGAGTGCAGCGCGGGGTTCCCGCGATGCGCGCCGGCCGCCCCGAAAGAGTCCCAGCGACGCGCGCAGGTCGTGGAGGTGTGTGCCGGATCGAGTGGGGGCTACGCCAGGAGGACCCTGCCGCGGGAGGCCTTCGGTGGAGCTCCCTGTGGGTCCACGAAACGTGTGAGGGGTGTGCCGAGTTGGGCGCGGGTGCGCCATGCGAACGCTGCCACTGGGGCCTTCGGTGGGGCTCCCTGTATGGGGCCCCTAAACGAATGAGGTGTGTGCTGACATGGGGTGCGGGTGCGCCATGCGGACGCTGCCACCGGATCCTTCGACGGAACTCCGTGTGAGGCCACGAACCGTGTGAGGGGTTGTGTCGAATCGGGTGCGGGTGCGCCATCCGCCGCTGAGGCCTGCGGTGGACCTCCCATGGGACCACGAAACGTGTGAAGGGTGTGCTGACATTGGGTGCGGATACGCCATGCGGACGCTGCCGCTGGGGCCTTCGGTGGAGCTCCCTTTATGGGACCACGAACCGTGTGAGGGGTGTGCCGACATGGGTGCGGGTGCGCCATGCCACTGGGGCCTTCGGTGGGTCTCCCCATTGAGCCACGAAACGTGTGAGGCGTGAACCGAAGCGGTGGACGAAAAGTGGCAGCCAAAAGGAAGGGCGGGAGGTGAGGAACGACGGGCGCTATCTATTCAAAACGAAGACCCAACCCAACTGGGCGCTCTCAAAGAGGCCTCCCCGAACGATTCTGATGTGAACCTGGCATGGTGCCGAATGGTTGATGGCTTTGTACATGCGGAGACGACTGTCTTGCCGCAGGAGCCGGTTCGCCCCCACAAACCATGGATCAGTAGCAGCACGTTGGAACTCGTGCGGTTGCGGTATCGGGCCAGGCGGGGCGCGGATGCCCCGCGAGAGCGTGACATAGCGAAACGAATCCGAGCTTCTGTGGCCAGAGACAAGGGAGATTGGGCACAGATCCGCAGACTGCGCAAGGGCCGCCAGCATGCCCAGGGAAGACTTCGCACGAACGAGGGCGAGCTGGTGGACAGAGACCGCAGGGCAGATACACTTGCGCAGCACTTAGAGACAGTGCAGTGGGCCGTGCGGCCTACGACAATGCTGCCGGAAGGCCCTGCGAGTCAAGCTGGTTTGCCGTTCAACCTGGACATCGTCACTGACGAGGAGGTTCAGCGAGCCGCCCGCAGACTGAAACACAAACGATCGGGCGGCTTGGACGGCTTGCCACCCGAATTCTGGAAAGCGTCTGCTGAGGATGGACAGCCAGCCCTTGCATGGGTCACACGTTTCTGTAACGTGGTCTGGTCGCAGGCAGCGGTGCCAGACGCATGGCACAAATCGCGGGTTCGCATGATCTACAAAAAGGGCGACCCTGCAGTTTGCGACAATTACTGGCCGATCAGCTTGCTGCCGATAGGGTACAAGGTCTTCGCGATGATCATGTTACAGAGGCTGAAGGACGCGGGTGCAGAGGACAAGATTTGGCCCACCCAATTCGGCTTCTGGTCCAAGCGCGGTACCTCGGACGCGATCTTCGTGGCCAGGAAGGTGCTCGAGGACGCGTGGGCCACGAAGGAGGGGGCCGTCCACCTACTGGCGCTTGATTGGGCGAAGGCTTTCGATTCCGTGTCACCCGCAGCAATGGCGACATCGCTTCGGCGGTTCGGGTGCCCTGCCAAGCTCGTAGACATGGTGAAGGCGATCTACGAGGACAGAAAATTCGTTGTGTCTGACTTCGGCTCATCATCCAGAGAGCGGCGGGAAAGGTTCGGTATCTGCCAGGGGTGCCCGCTGTCTCCATTCCTGTTCACCATCGTCATGACGACGCTGCTGGAGGATGCGCACGCTCGGCTACACAGGCGACTGCCAGACATTCCCGACGCGCACTTTGTGCGAGACCTGGTGTACGCCGATGACACGCTCTTGATGGACGCGAGCCCTGTCGTCGTGCAGGAGCTCATGTCCAGCGTGGAGGAGTGCGGGAAGCAGTACGGCCTGAGCTTGAGCTGGAACAAGGTGGAAATGATGAGAGTCCGCTCAGACGCACACGTAGTGAACAGCGTTGAAGACACGGTGAAAGAAAAGGAGGCCTTGCTGTATCTCGGGGCTCACATCTCGTCAGACGGCCGTAGTGGCTCTGAGTTGAATCGGAGATTAGGCGCGGCAAAACAATATTTCAATGTGTTGCATGCAATCTGGTCTCACGCAATATTGTCTCGGGAACAAAAAGTGAATATTTTAACGCATGCATCGTTTCAAAATGATGCTGCTGCCTTTTCGCCGCTTGCCTGAACAAATCAGAGCGGAAGAGGCTGGACGGATTTCAAACCAGGTGTTTAAGACGGGTTTACAGAGTGCAACCTTCGTATATAAGTCGCGTGTCCAACAACGCCGTACTGAGCATGGCCGGCGAAAGGCCGCTGAGCGAAGCCATTGCTAAGCGACAAATGGTTTTCCTAGGGCAGCTCGCGAGGCGACCCTGCAACGACCCTGTGCGATGCTCCGTCCTACAGCCCAGCGGCATTGAACCGCGATTGCCGACAGGGCCTCGCAAACGAGGGCGCCCCCGACAGATGTGGGGCAACTTGGTTCTGAATAACTGTTTGAGAATAGCCGGCACCCGTGGCCGCTTAGCTGATTTCTTCTGGCCGGAGGCTGGTGCAGCAGCGGCGTGGGAGTCGGCGGTGAAAGCATGGCGCGACTGACCGGTCGCTTATCCATTTTGCGTGCTTCATGCTTGTGCACCGTCTGGTGCTAGATCTCCCACTCCCCCTCCCCCTCCCCCTCCTCCTCCTCCTCCTCCTCCTCCTCCTTCTCTGAGTCACCTTAGTGAAACCGGCGCAACGCCTTTTTTTGACGTTTCACTTTGCTCACGCACCGGCCGGTGCAAGGCTTACTTGACTTGATTTTGAAGGACCCATATGCAGCTGCGAGTATAGCGTGCAGGTGAAGGCCTTCGGTGGAGCTCCGTAAGGGTGGGCAACAGGCGTGTGAAGGGTGTGCCGAATTGGGTGTGGGTACGCCATGCGGACGCTGCCGTTTGGGCCTGCGGTGGAGCTCCATATGAAGCCACGAAGCGTGTGAGGGGTGTGCCGGATCAGGTGTGGGTGCGCCATGCGGACGCTGCCGCTGGGGCCTTCGGTGGGGCACCGTGTGGGGCCACGACACGTGTGAGGGGTGTGTCGGATAGGGTGCGGGTACCCCGTGCGCTCGCTGCCGCTGGGGCCTGCGGTGGAGCTCCTGATGGGGGACGCACGGCGTGTGAGGGGTTGTGCTGACTTGGGTGCGGGTATGCTATGTTGACGCTGCCGCTGGGGCCTGCGGTGGAGCTCACTGCGGGGCCACGGTGTGAGGGGTGTGCCGAATCGGGTGCGGGTGCGCCATGCGGGCGCTGCCGTTGGGGCCTGCGGTGGGGCTCCCACTGGGGCCACGAAACGTGTGAGGGGTCCGAATTCGACGCGGGTGCGCCATGCGGACGCTGCCGCTGGGGCCTTCGGTGGAGCCCCTTATGGGGGCCATGAAGCATATGAGGGATGTGTCGGAGTGGGTGCGGGTTCGCCATGAGGACGCTGCCGCTGGGGCCTGCGGTGGATCTCCTGCTGGGGGGTACCAGGCGTGTGAGGGGTTTACCAAGTTCGATGCGGGTACGCCATGCGGACGCTGCCGCTGGGGCCTTCGGTGGGGCTTTCTGTGGGGCGGCCACGAAACGTGTGTCGGATTGGGTGCGGGTGCGCCATGCGGGGGCTGCCGCCGGGGCCTGCGGTGGAGCTCCTGCTGGGGAGCACACGGCGTGTGAGGGGTGTGCCGAATCGGGTGCGGGTGCGCCATGCGGACGCTGCCGCTAGGGCCTTCGGTGGGGCCTGATGATGATGATGATGATGATGATGATGATGATGATGATGATGATGATGATGATGGTGATGATGATGATGATGATGGTGGTGGTGGTGATGATGATGATTCTGATGCTGATGCTGATGCTGGTGATGATGATGATGATGATGATGATGATGATGATGATGATGATGATTATGGTGATGATGATGATGATGATGATGAGGAGGAGGAGGAGGAGGAGGAGAAGGATGAGGAGGGGGAGGAGGATGAGGAGGATAATGAGGAGGAGGAGGAGGAGAAGGAGGAGGAGGAGGAGGAGAGCGGTGCGCTTTTTTCAAAACGATGACCCAACACCACAGGATGACTTGTGAAAAACTGCAAGAGCTTCACGGATTGAAGACATGTGACTTTCGCATCAGCGCCGCGCATCGTTTCACACATTTTGAAACATTTCACTGGTCGAGGGCAGGTGGATTTCCAAACGTTGCACTCGACTGAGCGACACACACGTTCGTTCCAAGACAATGCAAGACATTAGTATATTCAGGGCTGTTCCTTTTCAAGATGTGGCTCTTGCCTTAGCGCCGCGCACATTCGTTTCAAACATTTGCAAGGGTTTCAAGGATTCTCATAGTTAACGTACCAGCCGTGGTGTTTTGGAACGGTTCAGGACTGTCAGGGCGCAACAGCTGCGTTGATTCGCGGCGTTGGAGTCCCAATAATGATGCTCTGGTACGATTCAGGAACGTCAAGACGCAACCGTCAGGTTGACTCGTGGCGTTGATGTTCTGAGAATGGTGTTGTGACACGCTTCAGGAATTTCGCACGATTGTCCCCCAACGGGGTATTCCCCTCAGTGGGTAGGGACATACGAAAATTGAGCTTGGAGGGAGGGTGTATTCCAACATACTTGATGGGTCTTGGGTTTACACTGGTCTCTCTCCTCCTCCGTCCCCCTCCGACGGCGACGATGGCGACGACGGCGACAGCGACAGCGACAGCGACGACGACGACGACGACGATGCCGACGACGGTGGCGCGCCACCCCGCGGTGCCTCTCGACGTCCCCCGCCCTGTGGCGGTCGCGTCCTCTTGGGGGCGGTCTGGCCCAAGTCGCGTTGAGGGCTTTCTTCCAGCCCGTCACCTGGCGTTGGCGATCGACGATTTATCCCTCCCTCCCTCCCTCCCTCACTCCCTTCTTTTCGCACCTTTTCCTCCTCATCCGTCATCTCTCTCCTCTTTGCCTTAAGCCTCCTTCCTCCTCTACAGCCACCTCCGTCCTGTCCCGCCTCCCGCCTCCATCACCATCATCGCTCAATGCCCCTCCTTTCTCATCATCTACACCCCTCCATCCTCCTCATCAATGTTTATCCTCTTCGTTTTCCCTGTACCCTCCTCACTACATTCCTCCCCTTTCTTCTTCCTCCTCCTCCTCCTCCTCCTCCTCCTCCTTTACCTCCCTCCCCCTCCTCCTCCTCCTCCTCCTCCTCCTCCTCCTCCTCCTCCTCCTCCTCCTCCTTCTCCTCTTGCGCACTCACCAAGCGCTCCCGAGGTTCCCACGAGAGCCCTTGAAATCAGGGTCCAAGCCAAAACCACGGGAGAGCACCCATTAGGACGACCTTTTGGTCACCTCCGACTGGGGGCGACATCCAGCCGGAGGGCCCGCGACAGGGTGCTCTCCACGTGGGGGTCGCTGGCCCAAGCCCTGACCACTCCTACTCCAGATTTCGTAATAAAAGGGAGGGGGTCACAACCCTCCCAGACGAGAAGTTTTAGATCCCCCCCGTTGGAGAACCCTCCAAGACATCGTCCCCAGAACCCCCCAGGCCCTCCAAGATAGCATGGAAGAGACCCCCCCCGAAATGAGACCCCCCGCCCTTTATTACGAAATCTGGAGTATCTAAATCGCTGGGGTGCCAAGGCTCGGTGAGGAGAAACCATTCTCTCCCCTGCTTGTACCTGCCCTGCTCCAGGCCTCGCAAAACACGGCTGCCCCGAGTCGTGAGGGCGGGCGGGCACGGCTCTCGGAACTACTTGGAGATAGTGACTCCGCCCGCCCCAGTGGGCACACGCCACCTCCTCCTCCTCCTCCTCCTCCTCCTCCTCCTCCTCCTCCTCCTCCTCCTCCTCCTCCCCCTCCTTCTCCTCCTCGTCCTCGTCCTCCTCCTCCTCCTCCTCCTCCTCCTCCTCCTCCTCCTCCTCCTCCTCTACCTCCATCCTCCTCCTCCTAATCCACTCCATCCTCCCCCCCCTCTACCTCCATCCTCCTCCCTCCCTCCTTCCGCCCTTCTTCCTCCTCCTTGTCCTCCCTCTCGTCGTTTTCTTCTCATCTTTCCCTCTTGTCGTTCCGTTCCTCCCGCTCCCTCCGTTTTCCGTCCTCCGTCCTCGTCCTCCCTCCTCTCCTCGAAGGGGAACAGGAGCGGCGGGCCCGCTGAACGTGCCTTCCGGCCCGAAAGCTCCTCGATCGCGACCTGGGCCGCCTCTCTCGAGGCGAAGCGCAGGTAGCCGCAGCCTTTGCCCTCAATGGTCCAACAGTCAAGTATCCTGGCAGGGAAGGAGAGGGGACGAGATGGGACGAGGATGAGGCTTACAGGGGGAACGAGGGGGAGGAGGTGGGAGGGGGAAGCGGGAGAAAAGATGATGGAACGGAGGAAGGAGTGGAAAAGTACGGAAGAGGGAAAATAGAGGAGGAGGAGGAGGAGGAGGAGGAGGAGGAGGAACCAGAGGACAAGACAAGACGAGACAAGACAAGACAAGGCAAGACAAGGCAAGACAAGATGTGACAAGACCTGCCCAACTGCTTTCCTCCTCTGGCTCACCTGTCTCACTGGCGAAGCTGGTGAATATGATGCTGGTAGCTTCAACGCCCCATTCGGGCAAGCTTGCGGGACCAATCGTCCAAGAGGGACCTTTACGGCCCGCATTAGCACGAAGGCGCACTGCACTACTTACTGCTCACAGTTAGGGGGGAGGGGGGGAGGGGCGCAGCGAGTCGGCTCATGCAGCTGGTTTCCCTGGCGTCCCCCAGCGCTGGAGGCGCCAGTGTCCCAAGGAAAGCGCCCAGCGGCGAGGACGACACCAGCGGAATGCAACAGACGTTGTACCCCCCTCCCTGTTACCCTCCTTTCTCCCGACCCGATCTCCCTCCCGCGCTGCGTCCCAAGACACGGCCACTTCGCCGCAAGTGCACCTGCGGTTTTCAGATCGTAGCTGTTTGGGCTCAACCGCAAGCTACCGCCGCGGCGGACACCCACATAGCCCGCTGCGCAATATCAGCAGTGACGACACCACGCCAGCAACCATCGACGCCACCAATGAGAAACACGTCCACGGTGATGCTCACGATGGCATGCGAAAAAAATATGGCCCTCGTGGTGGACACGCTCAAGGCGCTACTCGCAGGGGCAACCAAACAAAAGGCTGCCCCCGTGGTGGGCACTAACAACACCATCAACGCCATCAGCAGTGACGACACCACGCAAGCAACCAACAGGTGGGACTCCCCCCCCGAACGGGGTCCCAACATTGTACCCGGACGCGCGTCCATCTAGTCGCACGTGTTTTGCGACATGCCTAGCTGTTTGTGGCTCAATGTCAGAAAAACGCTTGCGCCCTCTGGCTAACCTGCCGCGTCGTTCAAGGGCGTGAAACGTCCGCGTGCGAAAACCTCCCAACTGCGACCGAGGGTTGGTTCTGCCGCCCTCTGCCTGCCCCCTATGGTGACAGCCGCCCTGCCCAGGTGCGAGCTGGAACCACTCCTAGAACTTGCCAGCGACGTCGGGGCGAACGAGAACCCTCTTGTTCACTACGTCGACTTCACCACTGGTTGCGCAAACCCGACTCCCCCCGAACTGGACAAGCTGCACAAGGCGACGTGGAAGAACGACGACTACCATCAGCTCCCGCCGCCGTTCGGCTTCAAGGCGGCGCCGCGCAGCCACATGACCGTGCAGATGTGCATCTTCGACGGCCCCGACGGTGCGGAAACCGTCATCAAGAATTGCATTTTGCCCAACAAAGCGAAGGCGGCCATGTTCGCCAGCACGGCGCTCGGGGGCGCCAAGAAGCTCGCTCTCCAGAACCCCAAAGTGCGCGACCAAACAAAAGAAAACGATGGCGTTGCGGCCTATGGTTGGAAAGTTTTCCCGCGCCCACGGAAGCTTACAACCTGGCGCTCGCTCTTTCTTGTTCGGTCATGCAACGTGGGGTGGGCGTGCGTGGGGGGGGGGTCGAAGCCCCCCCGAGACGGCGAGCCGGCTTGTTCACTCCCGCCCGCTCTCCCAACACATAAGTAATACCCGAGTCTCAGCACATCGTCGAAGAGCGCCATGCATGCCATGTGCGCCACGGGTTCAGGTGAACCAGGCACCCTGGAGGGCCAAGTGTGCTCGGGGCGGCAAATGCGGCTCGTGATCCACGAACGCGAAATGCGCCACGTGCTCCGGTCGCGCCATGTGCTCGACGCGCACAATGTGTGCGAACTGCGCCGTTGCACAGCCGTCACCGGGTGGATCCTGCATTGTTTTCTGACAGGGATGGTTGGCCTGCGCGCATCGCGTAGTATGCCGGCACCCCCGCCATCCATTTCAAAAACCAAGGCAGAGTGATCACGGGGCGCCCGCTGAATGGTCGCGGGGCGCCCGTGCGTGCTCTGGATTTGGAGGCAAAAATGCATCCTGCATGTTTTTTTCACAAGGGCGGTCGGTTCATGCGCAACTTGTTCGCAACAAACAGCATGCCGGCACCCCCGCCGCGCCTGTCAAAAACGAATGAAGAGTGGTCACGGAGCGCTCGCGCATGCTCGAGATTTGGAAACAAAAATCAGTCTGTTGTTTTTGACAAGGATGCCAAGGGGGGGCATGTCCCGGGTTGGCCCACAGTCGGGCGGGGGAGGGGTTTTGATTGGCAAAATGTAATGATCAAGGTCTGGCAGTTCGAGATCGAGCGCCTAGGCGGGAAACAGTTTCGGCCTTTTTTCCTCTCGCCAGACGTCGAGACTGCTGCCCAGGCGAACGGATTCTACGAGCTCTCGGACGAGGATATAAGCGCGGGCTTCAAGTACATCCAGCATAACGCGCCTCATTCCACGGCCGACCTCGAGCAGCTGGCATGGCTGACGGAAGCGCCGCGCAAAGAAGCCCCCCTCCACGGCTGGCCCCTTGCGAAGGCACTGGGCGGCCTCGCGGCGGATGGCGCGCCCGCGAACAGATAGACCAAGCGGCGCATCACCCTGGCGGAGGAACGCTTCCAGCCGTGCGCGCGAGACGCGATGGCGGAGGTCATGGGCCCGCTCGGCCCCCTCGTGCTCATGGGAGAGCCGAACTTCAATTTCGGGAAGGCGCCCCTGGGCCGCTCGGATCTCTTCGCGCTCTGCCGCCGAAGCGCCCGCGTCCACGGTTCTGGCCCCCGAGGGCGCGAGTGCCCGCGTGACCCCCGAGATCGACGCGGGGGGGGGGGGGGGGCGGTTTCCTCACCGTGGGCGCCTTCTTGGATGAAGGATCCCTCAACCAGCTGCCGCCCAAAATAGTCGAGGCCCTACTGGGCGTCGGCCAGTTCGAGTGCGCGCGCCGGGCGCAGTGAGGGGCCGCTAAGTAGGTCGAGGGCGAGCCGCGCGCCGTCGGTGGCCAGGCGTGCGATCCCAGAGTGGTGACGGATGACTGTTGGCCTTCCGTCGAGTTCGGCGACTTCTTCGACCTCGCCAGACTGGCCTTCCACGAGAAGGCCGCCCGCGCTTGCGCCATGGCGTTCACGAAGCGCGCGCGGTTCTGGGCGAACGCAAGGATCACGCGCGCTGGCGCGCCCTCGGGGTCTGGGGGGTCCGACGCCCAGCGCTGGTCGATCTGCGGCTCTGACAACTACTTAATGGCAGGGGGCAGGCGACTGCGCGGACTGCGGACTGCGGAAGTCAGGGGATCTCACGGCGCCGCCAAACATTGACGAGTTGTTGCAGAAATAACAGACCTTCGTGGGCAATGCCGTCAAGTCCAAGGCAAAGGCGACGGCCGCCCCTCCGCGCGCCAAGATCGCTGCGACGAGGGAGTTGGAGCCCCCCGAGACACAGAAGCCCAAGACGCCGGCTGCCTCGTCGGGCACGCTCGACATCGACAGCTCCCCTTCCCCCGCTCAGCGGCAGGCCGCGGCGGCGTCTGCGTCGTCTGCGCCCGCCGCCCCAGGGCGAGGGCGGCGCGGCGGCGCCTCCTCGAACCCCTGATGGCGCGGAGGGGGCGGGCGCGGCGGCCTCCCTCGGGGGGGCCCCGCGAAAAGGAGGCCGCGCTCGCGCCCCCGCAGAGCGACGGCTGGGCGGGCGGCGCCGCCTGCTCGGCCTCGGATGGGGGCGGGCGCAACCGAATCCCAGATGGGCCTTCAGCGCCCCTCCCCAGACCCCCTCGCGTCGTGAAAGAATCACGACGGAAGGTTTTTCTCTATTTTCCCCCTCTGGAGGTCCTCACCGGGCCACGGGAGCGTCAAAAAATGACTCAGGATGAAAAACCGGTCCCGAGAAAGGGTCCAGACCTCTGGGGGTCGACGTCATGAAAAAATCACGACGTCGGGGGTCTGGGTCAGCAGCTCGCCCATGAACACATCGGCCCCTGGACTCGCAAGCGCGCATGCGTTCGCTGTGACCGTCTCAGACTGAAACGCGTCGCCCAGTCGCCATGGGCCCCCTGCTTCGTCGTCGCCGTCATCGTTGCCATCGTCGGCGTCGTCTCCGCCGACGTCGTCGCCGCGCTTGTCGCTGCCCCCCTGCTTCCCTCGCCCCACCCCCCTGCCTGCTCGCGGCCCCAGTGGCTTCTTCGAAACTGCCGCCGTTGCCGCCACTCCCCCCCCCCATTTCTGCCTCGCCCCCATCCGCCCGGCCTGGTCGCGGTTCCATTGCAATTTTCTGGGGCGTCATTGGCGCCTTTGACTGCGCCATCGCCAACCCGGGTCGTCGCCGCTAGTCTGCGGGGGCATCCGCCTGGCCCCCGTTCGCCCGCGCCGCCTCGCGCGCCATGGCCTGCGTCGCTAAGCGCCCTGCAGCCGTCGCGCCCGCTTGGGTCTCGAGCGGATCGTCGCCCCGCCCGCGCAAGGGCGAGCCCCTGGGGTCGTCCCCGAAGGACAAGCCAGTCGAAAGGGCGCGCGAGGGGGAAAAGTGGCTCTGCGCGAGGACGCGCAAGAAGCCGTCCCCAGCTAGCAAGGGCCCTGGTCGGAGCGCAACCGCCCCCCCCGCATGCGCGCCCGCTTCGAGATAATGGGGGCGCGGGGGAAAAGGGAGGGGGGTCTGTGGGGCGGGCGTGCGCGGCGAAGGCGTTCGGGTTCGCGCGAGGACGTGCCGCGCGCGCCGCCCCGCCAGATCACCGCGCCGAGGCGCGTCTCATCTGCGCCGCCGCCGCAGGCATGGTGAAGCTGCAGCTCCTCCTGCGCATGAGCAAGGGCAAGCGGCAAGCTCGCGCGCGTGCTCTGGCGCCGCGGCCGCTTTGACAAACCAGCCGCGCGCGTGCACTGCAGCTTGGGGCAGCTCAAACCCCCGTCCGCCCACCCTGACACTGGCGGGTGCATGATGCGCTGCCGCTCGAAGGGCTGCCAAAAGTGAAACGACCCCCGCAATGGGTCGCCAGTGTTCTCCGTGCCCATTGGCCAGGACGCGCACTTCGCGCTGGGGAAGCAAGCCGCCGTTCTACGCGCTGCTGCCTGGGGCGTCCCAACCAAGGTCGTGCACTTCATCATCGAGAACGTGTTCGACCAAGCCGTGGGGAGCATTTACGGTGACTGGAGGTTTGTGCTCGCTGGGTACGCGGTGCCCGAGCAAGACGGCATCTGCTAAGGACAGGACGCCGCCGCCTTAGACCCAAGAGTGTTGAACGAGACCGAAGCCGACGAGACAATGCTCCGCAAGCAGGACGCGGAGCACAACCGAGTCCAGTGGCAGGAGTTCGTCGGACTGGCGAGGCGCGGGGACCTCTCCAACTTGTATTTGGCGAAGAAACCCGCTGCGACTAGCATGTCGTCCCGCGCGGAGACGACGGGTCGGGCGGCGCGGCCGCCGATGAGCAAGGCGGAGCGGGCCCAATTGCACAAGAAACGGGTGGGTATAGCGACCCTGGTGCAGTCAGATGGCGCGCCCACGGAAGTGGCTGTCAAAAAAAACATCTACCACGACTCGGTGCCGCACTCGGGCCGCCGCGGCGCCATCTGCGCGGCGAAGCGGACGCACGCGGTGGCCGCGCAAACCAAGGCGGGGAAACCCACGACCAAGGAGTACGTCGCGCAGGGCTGCGCGCAGGCGCCGGACGGTTAGTGGACATCTGCCAAGCAGAATTCGCAGAACCTGAAGGCGTGCGACGAGGAGCGCGTCACCGAGTGTGCAAAACCCAACGGTGGCACTGGCTCGGGGCGCGCGACCGCTGCGCGGCGGCGGGCGAGGTGATCTCCTGCATCCCGCAATGATGGGGGGCACCGAAGGCATTGGGGGCGCGTCGAGGCGGCGAACGTGCCAGGCGCGCGGCTGGGACGGGGCGGGAGCATGCCAGTGCCCGAATAGGTCTCGCGGGGTTGCAATGACTGAGAAAACATTGCTTCATTTGTCGAAGGGAAGATGGGGTGGGAACCGCAGACGGAGGGCGGTGGGGGAGGAGGGACGGGCAGGGGGCGCCACCTACGGGAAAAAACGACAACAAAACAAAACACACCACAACGCCCGAAGTAGATTTCGGGGCGGGGTCCAGGCTGCACGCTTAATTCCCTTACGATGTAAAAGATAACCGTAATGGAGGGGCAAACCTTCCGGTACTGAGGTCAGCTGGGCCTGGAACCTTCCGGTGTTGAGGTGGACAGAGGTCAACTTTGATGAGCTTGTCCTTGCCCTTTCTCTTGTCTGGCATTGCTGGCGCATCCAATTATTGCCCACGTAAAGCCGAGCCATGCCGTGGCTGCTGCAGCCGAGCCACTTTGTGGCTGCTGAGATCCGTATCTGTGCAGGCTGTCTCTCAGTGGGGCTTGCGCGCGGCCACTCGTTCTCCGCACCAGCTGGGCGCTCGAACGCGGGAGGCCTGCTGGCGGAGCTGGCCGCAAGCACGGACTGGATCTGCTGTGTATCCGTGGGTGCCCTGCCCTGATCTACCGCGGTTTCGTCTCGTGTCGACCCTGGCTTTGGCTCCTGACACCGCGGGGACCGTCTAACCTTGAACGATCGGCCGCTTCCGAAGCGTCAGATCTTCCAGCATCGACCGATTCTGGGTCGCCAGCGGCGCTCAACGTTTAACGCTGGCGGCGGGGTCGTCGCCGGTCGGCACGACGCGAACCTACCGTAGTCTACTCTTTCCGATTATTCCTTACCCTAATCTTTTTACTCTATTCTACTCCTACTCTTGCACGCACGCACGAAGCCAAGCATCCACAGGGACGCGTAGGCAGAGGAGAGGCACACAGAGGCAACTCTCCCACCAGGGCGGCTGGGACAACGCGCTCGGAGTGTATGAGGTCGTGGAAAAGCGAAGGAGTGGAAAGATGATGGCCGACCCCACGTGCACTGCCAAACAATCAAAACATATTATTCATGATCACGTTGTCGGCGTGTCCAGCCGCGTTTACGGAGAGTTACCACATTCTGCGGCGTACTGTTCGCATCGCACACCACTCGCCGGACCAGGGACGCGTCACTGTGTGGAAAGATGTGTTCCTCTATGGTTCAGTTCTACCCGTCACTGTACACGTCGCTGTACCCGTCTTTGTAGTGATCTCCGCTGTACGTACCACTTCCTCCTACTCTACTCCAGCCTCGTAAGGTCTCATCACCTCTACTCTCCTCTACTCTACCCAACCCTGCTCTGCCCTATCTACTTTATTTTACTCTACCCGACTCCACCCTATCATCAACCCTACTTTGGTCTACCATTTACCCCACTCTACTCTGCTCTGCTGTACTCTACCCTACTCAACTCTGACCTACCCTACCCAAATCTAACCTGCACTACTCCTACTCGGCTATACTTTTATCAACATATACTTTATTATACTGTGCTCTGCTATGCTCGATTCTGCTACGCTATAGTTAAGTTAAAAACTCTACTTGTCTCTACTCTACTGTATTATACACCACTGTCTGCTCTACTCTGCCCATCTACTCGTCTCTAATCCACTCTACTCTGCTCTGCTCTACTCTACCCGACTCTACTCTACCATCTACCTTACTCTGCTCTGCTTTACGCTACTTTACTCGACCCTACCCTACTCTACTTTATTCAAATTTACATTGCTCTGCTCTGTTCTTCTGCACTCTGCTCTATCCTACTCTACTCTCTACTCTGACCTACTCTGCCCTACTCTACTCAACCCCACCTCAACCTACCCTAACCAACTCTACTCTAACATAATCGACTGTACTCTACTTTACTTTACTCGAATCTACTCTACACTGGTCTACCACTGATCGACTGTGTTCTTCCTTGCCACCCATTCAAATGCACTGTCCCCTGCTAGGCTCGACTCTAGTCTGCTCTGCTCTACTCTACTTTCTGATGCTCGACTCTTCTTTTCTGTTTTGCTCTACTCTACCTACTCTACTCTAATATGCTCCGACCTATTCGACTCCACACCAGACCCGATTCTACTAGACCGTCTACTCTACTCTACACTGCCCTACCCTACTCCACTCTACTCTACACCATTGTAACCGACTTTACTCTACCATTTACCCTGCTCTACTCTGCTCTGCTATACTCTACTTCTACTCTACTGCCCTCTCATCTCCTCGATTTTGTTATATGCTCTAATTCTGTCACTCCCGACTCCAATTGCCCATCCGCCCTATTCTACTATAATATGTTACAAGTTACCCCACTCTATTCGACCCTGCCCTACCCGCACGAACTCAGCTCGATTATAATATACTATATACTATACTCCTACTCTACTCTACTCTACTCTACGCTATTCCATTATGCTCTACTCTACTCTACTCTTTTCTACTCTACTCTACTCTGCTCTACTCTGCCCATCTATCCTACCCTACCTTACGCTACTCTACTCTACTCTGCTCTGCCGTACTCCGCTCTGCTCTACTCTACTCGATGTCTTAGTTTGACTATCCTTGGGCGATTGTTGGGGCGCCGTTTAAGGAGCCACAGGAGGCCACTGCAGAAGCAGAGGAAGCCATGGCAATCTTTTGGCGATACGAAGGCAACACCGACGGGGGGGCATCACTGGACCAGGTCTCTACGCGTTGAGCTTGGACTCCTATAGGCAAGCCTACTTCGAGAACAGGCCCTAGACCTCGCCCAGACCCCGTCCTGTGCAGCTTCTCGGCCCGCGTCGACTTCTGACGGCCAGGGGGCCCTTGAAGGGCCTCCAGAGGTCCACGATGCGGCAACGCCTGCACGCAGGTCGGAAGAAGTGGGCAGAAACACGAGGCGGGAAGGCGCTGGAGGTCGCTCGGGCTTCCGCCCGCCCCCTGAAGGGGAAGGAAGAGGGACGTAGGAAGGCGCCTAAAGTAGATTGGGACCGGCGTGGCCTCGAATCTCGAACCTCGACCGACCCATCGAGTCGCGTGCGCCCTGGGAGGCTTCGGGCCGACGCCGCTCCGAGCGCGCCGCCCTCGGCATCGCGCGCGCTGCGCGAACGCCTTCTGCCCTAACACAGCGCCGCTCGGGGCGAGTTTCGCGCGGCCCCCTCTGGAGACAGCGGCGCGATCGACGCGCCGGGCCCCTCCGCGCGCCCCCGCGCGGCAGGCAGGCTGTGAGGGGGAGGCCGGCGGCCGGGCGGCCGCTCCTGCACAGCTCCAGGGGCTGGCGCAGGTCCAGCTGCGTCGCCAGGTGCTCCAGCTCCTGCAGCTGTTGGGCGGAGGGAGGAGGAGGGAGAAGGAGAGGGAGGAGGAGGGAAGGGAGGAGGGCGAGTGAGAAGGGCGAGGGGGATGGGGGAGAGGAGGAGGGGTAGGAGAGGGAGGAGGAGGAGGAGGAGGAGGAGGAGGCGGAGGAGGCGGAGGAGGGGAGGAGGAGGAGGAGGCGGAGGAGGAGGAGGAGAAGGATGAAGGAGGAGAGGAGAGGAGGAGGGAGGAGGAGGAGGAGGACGGAGGAGGAGAGGAGCGGTGGGAGAGGAGGAGGAGGAGGAGGACGAGGAGGAGGAAACGGGAGAAGGAGCTAGGCAACGGCTGGGAAGGTGCCACCACATTCGCATGTATATAGCCTGAACTCCAAGCGAGACAGGGGTCAAGGCCTTCGAGGGGCGGCACAGCTTGCCGACGGCGATCACACAAGCCCCGACAGACTCAGCCTCTTGCTGAGAGCTGAACCCAAACAGTGCAAGGCCACGCTAAAGGTCGGAAGGGAAGGAGAGGGAGGAGGAGAGAGATATAGGGAGGGGGAGGAGAAGGAGGAGGAGGAGGAAGAGGAGGTGTACGAGAGGGAGGAGGATGAGGATGAGGATGAGGATGAGGATGAGGATGAGGATGAGGATGAGGATGATTGTGAAGAGGAGGAGCAGGAACTGCAAGCTCAAGTCGACAAACATAAATGCTTGATGGGCCCTCCATCCCCCAAGTCCGCTCGCCCCGCGGCTCCCAGACCACCCGTCCTCGTTGGTGCACTCCTCCGGGAGCGCCGAGACGAAGATGCGATGCCCGCCAGAATCGTCCTGGAATAGAGGGCGGGGGCAGAAGGTCGGTTCCCCTGCTTCCGTCATGTCTCCCTCCTCCCTCCCTCATCCTACCCAGTCCCTAGTCCCTCGTCCCTTTCTCCCTCCCTTCCTCCCTTCCTCTCTTTCTCCCTTCCTTCCCCCTTTCCTTCCTCCCCATTCCTCCTCTTCCTCCTCCTCCTCCTCCTCCTTCTCCTCCTCCTATCTCCTCCAACCTGCCTCCTCCCTCCTGCCTGGGCTCGAGCCCTGCAAGGTCGTGCAGGGCGCCCGCCCGTCCGCAGGAGGGCGCACGATCCATCGGGGCCGGATCTCCCGGCGTGCTGCGACTCGACGCAGCCACGGCGCCGGCCAGGCCAGGCCCTGGCCCGAACCAGCCTGGCATCGCAGGCAACGCGCGGCGAGGGGGCATGCTCGGGTGCTTGTCCGCGTGGTCGCTGCGTCCAGCCCTCTCTCCTCCCACCCCACTGCGCAGCGGCGTCCAGCGGCGGCAGCCGAGGCCAACGAGTCGGCTGGCCACGGCGGCTGCGCGCCCGTGCGCCGCCAGAACGTGTCCGCATCCCACTGCCGCGGGGTCGCGTCCCAGGGACTCGGGGAGCAGTGGATATGGAGACCCGCCCGCCCATGCGGGCGGGCAGGCATCCCTCGTCCACCACTCCTCGAGATTTCGGGGGCACGACTCCAAAGCGGTGGATGTGGACGTGCTCTGGCGATGGCGCCCGGTGCCGCTGCTGCCCCGCAGGCAGCCGGCAGCCCGGGGCGCACGCGAGCATCCCGAGGGCGGCGCGCCAGCCGCGGGCCGAAACCGCTGCCGCCGCTGGCGCTCCTCGAGCCTGCCCCGGGGAGCAGCCCCCCCGCTCGTGGCGCCGTGCCGCCCACGTCCTCCTCCTCCTCCTCCTCCTCCTCCTCCTCCTCCTCCTCCTCCTCCTCCTTCTCCTCCTCCTCCCCCCCCCATCCCCCTCCTCCTCCTCCTCCTCCTCCTCCCCCCTCCTCCTCCTCCTCCTCCTCCCTCCTCCTCCTCCTCCTCCTCCTCCTCCTCCTCCCCCTCCTCCTCCTCCTCCTCCTCCGCCTCCTCCTCCTCCCCCTCCTCCTCCTCCCCCGTCCCCCCGAGCCTACCCCGCTGCAGCCGTCGCCTCCACGAGGCCCAGGGGAGCTGGCGATGCACAGGGCGCCTTCGGCAGGCACCTCGGGGCCCGCTCGCCTCTGGAGGCGCACGCGGAGGGGCAGCCCTGTCGCGCTCGAGCCCCCGGCTGGTGGCGGCGTTGCCATCCAACCGGCCAAGCCCGTCGTGCCCAGCATCATGTGGCATGGGTGCCCACGCCAGCTGACCCCGCCACCTAATCACGCTCCTCAAGGCCGTCTTGCAGGCCACGGGCAAGCAACTGCTCACCGCCCAGAAGCCGGGGGGTGAGTTTTGGAAAAATGCTCCGGCCCAGGGTCTGGGGACCCAGTTCTCCATTATGTGATAGAATGCTTTTCAGCACGTGGTGCATTGGGAAACATCCAGAATCTTCATCCCTACCTAGGCTCTGCCTAGAAGGGTTCTTACCCTCTTTGCTTAAAGGGACCGGGCAGTGGAAAACGCCCCGGGCGGTTTCCCCGGCATCCGCCCCGCGGTTCCCCCAGTTACGTCCCCTTAGCTTAGCGTTGCTTATCTCATCTTAGCTGAGCTTATTTCATATTAGCTTAGCTTAGCTTCATCTTAGCTCAGGTTTATCTTAGCTTAGCTTACCTTCATCTTAGCTTCGCCGAGCTTTAGCATAGCAGAGCACAGCATAGCATAGCATAGCGTGGCATAGCGCAGCACAGCATATCATGGCATAGCCCAGCACAGCATAGCATAGCGCAACATAGCATATGATATCATAGTATAGCGCAGCACATTACAGCACAGCATAGCACAGCGCAGCATAGCGTAGCATAGCATAGCAGAGCAAAGCATAGCACAGCAGCAAAGTAAAGGCAAAGCAACAGCAGCGACAGCAAAGCAAAGCACAAGCAACGCAAAGCAACAGCTCCTCCTCCTATTACTACTACTACTGCTAGTAGTAGTAGTAGTAGTAGTACTACTACTACTAGTAATACTACTACTACTAATAATAATAATAATACTGCTACTACTACTACTACTACTACTACTACTACTACTACTACTACTACTACTACTACTTACTACTACTACTACTACTACTACTACTACTACTACTACTACTACTACTACTACTACTACTACTACTACTACTACTACTACTACTACTACTACTACTACTACTACTACTACTACTACTACTACTACTACTACTACTACTACTACTACTACTACTACTAACTTACTACTACTACTACTACTACTACTACTACTACTACTACTACTACTACTACTACTACTACTACTACTACTACTACTACTAACTAACTACTACTACTATACTACTAATACTACTACTAATAATAATACTGCTGCTACTACTACTACTACTACGACTACGACTACGACTACTACTACTACTACTACTACTACTACTACTACTACGACTACTACGACTACTACTACTACTACTACTACTACTACTACTACTACTACTACTACTACTACTACTACTACTACTACTACTACTACTACTACTACTACTACTACTACTACTACTACTACTACTACTACTACTACTACTACTACTACTACTACTACTACTACTACTACTACTACTACTACTACTACTACTACTACTACTACTACTACTACTACTACTACTACTACTACTACTACTACTACTACTACTACTACTACTACCACTACTACCACTACTGCTACAGCTACGGCGATGAGGAGAAGGAGGAGGACGGCGTTTACCGCTCCTACTAATGTTGCTTTCCTAGAGGCTCCAACTCCTAGGTAGGGTCGCACTGGGATAATTCACCGTACACGCCATCAGGTAGAGGGCTATGTACCCCAAGTGGCTCTGTGAAGTGCTTGTTGTGAAAGTGCTCGGCGTGGTACTGAACGTCGTGCGTATGATGCACCTCCTTCAACAGGATGTCGTAACGCCATGCGGCATGAAGGCGATTGTCGACCGCGATTGTCGATCGCTCAGCCCATACCTGCCGTGCACAAGCTGTCTTCGGCCCCAGGGTCGTGGCAGCCCGCCGCAGCGCCTCGCGCCCATGAGAGCGCCGCCGATCGGTGCGTGCTGCGTCTGCCTGCTAGCCTATAGCCGGCCACCATGGCAGTCCGAGCCGCCCGACCTACCAACTGAGACATTTCTGACAAGCCGTCGGTGACGTTCATGTCCTGCGCCACCCTGTGGAGGAAGTCTTCGGGCTGCCGCACTCGCCACCCGATCGGCTGCCCATCAGTCCAGCTGGGTGAATGTTTGCACGCCACTTGCCCGGTCAGCGCCCTATGTCAGTAAGCGTGCGTAATGTATCAACGACACGTACGGTAAGCACCCTCGGGAGTTGGTAGTGACGCACGGCCATCCCATCTATTGAGGTACCCTGTGCAAGATCGTAGTGATCATCGAATCCCTACCTCGGATGTCGCGCCGCCTCATGACGAAGCCACTCGCCTCGCTCAGTGCGACGGCACCTGGTGAAATTGCTCAGGAGGCTTTCCTTGGCAACGCACTCTCGCGAGCCCAACTCGGCATCCAAATCGGCAGCGATCAGCACGCAATCGTTAATGCGTGCCCCAGACTTGACAGCGTCAAATAACCTCGACACAAGCCCTTGTTGGCATTCTCACGCTGTGGCAAGTAAAACGATGCAAAGGTGAAGCGCATCGCCTACCAATGCCAATCAAGAATTTTGATACCTTGGCCATGCTGAGGCCGAACGGATGAACCCGACGACGGCGAGCGGGGTCGTGCATGCACGGTTTCCCCAGGGGCCGTAGGCGACCCGAGGAGGAAGAGGAGGAGGAGGAGGAGGAGGAGGAGGAGGAGGAGAAGGAGGAGGAGGAGGAGGAGGAGGAGATGGAGGGAGGAGGAGGTGGAGGAGGGTGGGGGAGGAGGAGGAGGAGGAGGAGGAGGAGGAGGAGGAGAGGAGGAGGAGGAGGGAGTCGAGGAGGAGGAGGAGGAGGAGGAGGAGGAGGAGAGAGGAGGAGGAGGAGGAGGAGGAGGAGGAGGAGGAGGAGGAGGAGGAGGAGGAGGAGGAGGAGGAGGAGGAGGAGGAGGAGGAGGACGGGTCGCCTCTCCGAAGGGCTCCATTGATACCTTGGCCATGCTGAGGCCGAACGGATGAGCCCGACGACGGCGAGCGGGCTCGTGCAACCTCTGGGCCTGGCGGAGCCGCACATGCCACCAAAGTGCAGGTGCCGCCCGCCTGAACTCCCTGGACTCGGGCAGCGAGACAAACTGCACGTGTCACGGAGTCGGCGCAGGGATGGCCACACGAGGGAGGAGGCGGCGGAGGAGGAAGAGGAGTGCCGGTCCCTTTTTCTTAAGCCAGAATGAAGGTTGTACGATCTGAGCGGCTTCCAGCTTGCAAGCGACCGAGGGAGCACCGCTCCGCCCTTTCTTCAGAATTAGTTGCAAGAAAGGCTATACAGGAGAGGGAGGCAGGAGGGGAAAGGGAGGTAAAAGGCTTGGGCCAGCACGGCGGCGGACGGAGGCGCAGCACGCATGTGGCTCCCCTCTGTGTCCTGCCATGCAGCGGCCGAGACTGTTGGACAGGCAATCACGTTCACAGAGCTAGACATGCCGGTCCCTTTTTCTTAGGCCAGAATGAAGGTTGTACGATTTGAGCGGCTTCCAGCTTGCAAGCGACCGAGGGAGCACCGCTCCGCCCGATCCCGTACTGTGCCCTTGAGGCCGCATGCTTCAACAATCGGCCAGACGACGCAGGCGCAGCTCGCGGAGCTTTTCGACGCTCAGCACGAGCCAGCGGGCAATCTGAGCACAAAGCCTGCTGGGGTATTCTTCGGCGATCCGGCTTCGCCGAACGCCTTTTGGACCAGGCCCTTGCAAAATAAGGTGCGGCCAGCCTGTCGCAGAGCATGCTCCACGGGCGCTCTGACAGCGGGCGCGCAGCTGCGTGGGGGGCACTACACAATTCCAGGACCGCAGCCGCGTGGGCTTTCTCCAGGCTGTCCCGAATTGGCACATATCAAAGATGGCATCCCGGCAGCGAGGGTGTGCTGAAAGCTGCCGCATGACAGGTTCTTGCCAGGCGTAGCTGCTTAGAGGGTTCTCACACACGACCGGCACACCGTGATGCACGCACGCGCGGAGGACCATCTGAGTGACAGTGAGAGTTGCGCTTCCTACTAACAAGCGCTGCAAGGGTTCCCCCTCGAGATGAGGGTGGCCATATATGTGACTGGGATTGCGATAACAGTTGTGCGAAGCCTGCGACCAGGTCGAGCACGGAAAAACGGCGGCGACAGCAAGCACATGGCGACTGGCGATCCAACCCACTATGGTCTGTCCGACCACTTTTAAGGACAGATCGAAAAACTCTGAATGTTTGAGATCCATGTCGAGGCAAGCGCTGTGCAAGCGCCTGATGGCGCGGGCGACACCGCCCGCACCTGAGAAAATATCTAGATAACACGAGGCCTGATCGCCCAGCTCCTTGAGTAACGACTCGCTCAGACCCGCTCGGATCGCAGCTGCGGTCAGCGGCCTGCTCCGCAGGAGCGTGTCGCCCAGCCGCTGCACGCGGCCGGCCTTCAACGCCCCGTTGCGGCCAGGTCGCGCGGCGGCAGCAGCGCCACGCGTCCGTTCAGGAGCGCCGCGGCCTGTGCCTCCACTGCCTCCCCGTACGCTCTCACTCGTGGGGGCGCCTTTCCGAGCTCCGCGAGGTACCGAGTGTGCTTCTTGTACCTTAGCGTGCTCTTTGGGCATGCATGCCGCAAGCGCTCCTGGATCTCGGCGAGGGACCGCCTCTGGTACAGCGCGTCGTCGCTCGCAGCTCCGTGCCTCACCTGGCACGGGCGCAAGGGCGGCCGACCGATCATGGCGGCCGCCCGCTTGAAGCCCGCCCTGAACTCTGCAGCCGTGAACGTCCACAAGCTGCCGCTGTCCCCGGCTGCCCTTTTGAGCCGCCAGAGCTGGGGCTCGATGCCCCTCGTGAAGACCCCGTCGAGCAACAGCCCCTCGCCCTTGTGCCCCGCCTTGCTCCGGCCGGGCCGTCGGCCTGGGCGGGGTACAACAGCAGGCCCCAGTTCTGGACTCCTGAGCTTGGTGGGGGGGGAATGAGCGACCGGCCCTGCAGGCTCATGATGTCGCTCGGCAGCCGCAGTCCTCCGTCCCACGCGATCGCCAGGCTGATCCCGAAGTCCAAGCCCATCGCGACGACCGCAAACTCCGGCCGCGGCAGCGGCATCCTGGCCTGCCCAGGCGCCAGGCGGCGGAAGCCCTGGAGGGCAGCGCGGGCCCGCGCAAGGTCCAGCTCGCCGCCGCGCCTGAACTTTGGCCCCTTGAACGCCAGGCCCGACAGCAGCTTGTCGCCCCTCTCGTGGTTGTAGCCGTCGAAGTACAGGCAGTCCAGGTACTCCACGAGCGTCTCGTCGAGCGCAGCCCTCGAGCTCACGTCCTTCCGCTGCTCCAGGCACCACGCCCTGAACGCCCCCTCCTCGCGGCCCAGCGTGTCGCGGCTCTTGTCCGTCACACGCCTGCTCTCCAAGAAGCTCAGCGCGAGGTCGCTGCCGGGCGACCTGGCCGGCGCCGCGAGCGCCGCGGTAGCGCGGCGGAGGGTAGCCCGGCGGCCGATCCGCTCGGCCACCCTCGCCTGCGGCGCCGTCAGCTGCCCGCCCAACGCCGGCAAGGGCACACGTGTCAGGCGCCGGCCCGCCGGGGGTAGTCGGCCTCGCGGCCGTTGGAGCCCGCGTCTGAACTTGAACTGCTCTCGTCCTCTGAAGACGGCCAGCCCCCCCAGGCTGAGCGAACTCACGGGCGCTAGACTGCCCGCCCCACGCGTCGCAGCCGGCTGCCGCTTCAGCGCGCAGGCGCGCCGCGCCGCCGGGCAGCGGGTCGTCCAGGAGAGCGTCTCCCAGGCCCGCCAAGCCCACCCGCGGTCGCCCCAGCCCGTCGAGCTCGCCGCCCAGGAGCGCCTCGTCCACTGCCGCGGCCAGCGCAGCAGGCGCATCGGCCAACGGCGCCGCCGCGGGGTCGAAGCAGGCACTGCGCGGGTCCGCGCGCGGGTCTCGAGCCAGGGCGCCAGCCATGCGAGAGGGTCGATCCGCCAGGTTGAGCTCCGAGGGGATCCACCGAACGGTCACCGACATGTCCCCGAAGATGCTTAGCGCGGCGGCCTCGCGGCATGTCTTGTTCACACGGGGGCCGGCCGCCCAGCCCTTCCCCAGGGCCAGCACGAGGCCCAAGTTGTCGCACAGCGCGAGCAGCTTGCGCCCACGACGAGAGGCAGCCCGAAGATGATGACGAATGCCGATCACGACCCCGTGCCCTTCAAGACGAATGATGTTCTCGGCTCTGCTGAACCTGCCCTTGACCCGAAGCAGCCACGACTCGAGGGGGCCGACGTGCTCCGAGGTGATCTGCTCGAACGAGACGGTCCCAGAGTACATGTCCCCGAACGTCCGCTCAAAGTCCGAGACTGGGTGCGGGGGCCTCGCAAGAGGTGTAGACTTGGCCAAGATGCAAGACCCCTGACTACATGGACTCTGATTTTTGTCGGCTCCCGAAGGCGGCGGCAAGCTGTCGGGAACGTGCGGGCGCTCCGAAAGCCCGAGGGCGTGCGCCCGAGCTGCCGCCGCCTCTGATACGCGGTAGCGCCACCGCTCTGCCTGCGAGCACGCCCGGCCGACGTCCCGCGGGTCCCAGGCGCGGCTCGTGCACCGCGCCGAACCCTCCTGCGTCGGCGTCCGTCGCCCCGCAGGCGTCGGTCGCCAACGCCACGGGGTCGGCCTGGCGGCGGCAGTCCACGTAGCTGAACACCACGAGCGCAGCGGCGATGCGGAGCTCGGCCTCCGCGGCGCTCCACAGGCGCCGCCGCCGCCCACCAGCCCAAGACGCGAAGCGGTAGGTCGCCGAGAAGATCGACAGCAGCTCCCGTCGCACCAGCGCGCCCCAGGTGAAGTGGCCGAGGAGCACCCGCATCTCGTCGCCAGTCGCCGACCCGCGGTCGGCAACGTGCAACAAGCTTAGGCGAATGCGCCACATGCGCCGACGATTGAGTCCGACGCGGCCCCTCGCCTCGTCGAACACCAGGCCCGTGAAGGTCGCCTCCGCGCACGGCCCCTCGAGCACCTTGCACCTCAGGCCGACGGCCCCCAGTGACTCACGTGCCCGCTGCGCCGTCGCCATGGTCTCCGTGTAGTCCAGGCCGATGACGGCGGCCCCGTCAACGTAGACTGCCGCGGCGGGCCCCTCCTCGAGCGACGGGTGGGGTGCCGGTCACGCGCCAGCCTCTCCCACGCCAGCCCGCTGCGGAGGACCTGCGTCTCCGCACTCTGCTGGCAGAAGAGGGGGCTCCAGTTCCAGCCCATGGCTAGGACGGCCAATCGGGGCGACGCCTTTCGCCCCGGTAGAAGCTGGGCGGACAAGTCAGGCCGCTCGGCCCGCAGCACGTCGAGGTCGACCGCGAGGGGCACGAAGTGATCGCGGAGCCCAGGCGGTGTGGCGATCCTGTAGAACGCGTTGTCCACGTCCATCTGGGCCAAGTGGAGGGACTTCCCCTCGGGCACGGCCAGGCTGCTCCAAGCCCCCGCAGTCGGGGGCTCCGAGTGCGCGGGGGGGCGGAACCGCATGTTCGCCACCCGCGTGTCCGCAATCATGCGGAGGGATCGCTTGTCGCTCATGCACACAAAGAAGATGCCCACCGTAGGCTCGGTCCGCTCGCCGAGGTCGATCAGGCCCCTGACGAGCAGCTCCCCAATGAAACGGGCGTGCGTCTTCTTGCCATGCACTAATTTCGGATCGGAGAAAGGTCGAAGTCGAGGTCCGTCAGGCGGCCCTTCTTCGCGAAGAAGATGCTTCTGCCATCCTACCCACAGCTCAAGAGCACGACCAGTAAGGCAGTCGGCGCCAACGCACTGGCCGCCCATGGTCGGCAGGGAGACCAGCCCCTCGGAGTAGGAGGCTCGGCGCGCGGTGTCTTCTGCGTAACCCGGCAAGTGAGAGCACGGCTCGGCGTGAGCTGCCGTCCCTGAAAATGGCGGGGGCCCCGCCTCTCGGATGATCTCGCGGACGCGGTCGATGCCAGCGAGCTGGGCGCGCGAAACTTGAAGATCCTGACGTGGAGCCCCATGCCCGTGCAATGAATTTGTAGCAAGCAAAGCCTCAGAGAGCCACCGCGCCGCGCAGCGTGCTGACGCTGCCGAGCCCGAGAGCGCGCCGCCCGGCATCCCCCGCTGTTCCAGTCTCGGCCGGGCACGGGGACAGGGCAGGGCAGCAGCTCCCGAGCGACCACCATGAGCTATCGGCCTCCGCCCCCGCCGGCGTCTGGTTTGCCGGCGTGGGGGCCCTTCAGCTTCGCCTGAAGTTTGCTGATCTCTGCCGCCTGCGCCGCCGCTTTGTCGTGCAGCGCCATGTTGCCGCCGCCGCCAGAGCTCTGGCCGCGCGACAGCATCCTCTCCTCGCGAAGCTTCAGATTCTCCTTCATGAGCGTGGTCTCCTTGTGGAGCTCCGCCTGGATGTGCTCCACGAGCGTCGGGCACACCATCGGCAGACCCCTCGTCTCCGAGGTCCCCATGTACAGGTACTCGTCCTCCAGGTACTCGTCGCCGCTGCTCTTCAGCGGCCGCTCCCGGTGCCGCCACTCCGCGAGCTGGGCTCGGCGCACCAGGAGCTCCACCAGCGACAGCTCGGTCAAGTTGAGCTGGTCGAAGCCCGCGCCGAGCTCCAGCGCCCGCATCGCCAGCTCGTGGTCCGAGACGCCAACGTCGCCCGGCCCAAGGCCGCACTCCGCGCGCCACTTGGAGTGGCGGGCGCGCGGATGTGAGTCCTGCCCCGCGAGAAAGCGGACGCACCAGAGCGCGGTGCGCGGGCCCTTGACGGGCCATCCCGACCACGCCGTCTCTGTCATGCCGCGCACCGCATCCTTGAACACCCGCCTCCTCTCGCCGTCGAGCCCGTACGAGATCGGCATCGCGCGGGCGTCCATCGAGCTCTCAGCCTCCTTCTCCGTCACCGCCTTGACCAGGTAGCACTTCCCGCCTGCCTTCGCGATGGCCAGTCCGCCGCTCATCGCGCACCACTCGCAGCCCTCGCACGTTCACTTCGCTGTCGTCCTCGCTAGCCGTGATGAGCCAGCGCTGGTTGCCGACTGCTGGCAGTCTGCCCGAGCCGCGCTCAAGGCCCTCAGAAGGAGCCGCTGTCCCACCCACGGCCGTCTGGTCCTCGGCCCTCGCCGCCAGCGCTGACACCTCCGCCGCCTCCGGCGTCGCCGCGCCGCAGGACTCGAGAAGGTCCATGAACACGAGGGGCGGAGGAAACCACTGGTCGCCGTACGTCGGGCGGGCCACCAGGCGGCCCGATCCTCCGACTCGGTCGCGCCACTGCGGCTGGCTCATCCGATCGCACGGGACCAGCGCGTGCATGGGCGGCACCTCGAGCTCGTGCGGATAGATGTCCTCGTCGGGCGTAGCTGCCATCCACACTGGACTCGTCGGAATCATCGGAGGAGTCCCGAGCTCGCGTTCGTACTCGCCGGCGTCGGACGGCCGCAGAAGAAAACGTACCTGGTAGTCCTCCTGGGCGCGCCACTGCACCAGCACGCGAGCTCCGGCCCGCAGCACCAGCGCCATGCCAGACGAAGCTGCCCGCCAAGGCGCACACTGAGCAGCAGCAGCAGCCCGCCAGCGTGCCTATGCAGAAGACCAGCAGCAGGAGGGCGCGCGTGCCACCGAACTGGTCCGCCGCCGCTGCCAGCTGTCCAGCCTCCGCCACGACGCTGCCGAGGTGGCGAGCCCAGTCAACCGCGAATTGCCCAGCCGCAAGGAACCCTGAATGAACGACAAAATTGGGAAGCATGCGGTCGCCGCTCTCTAAAAGGCTTGGGCCAGCACGGCGGCGGACGGAGGCGCAGCACGCATGTGGCTCCCCTCTGTGTCCTGCCATGCAGCGGCCGAGACTGTTGGACAGGCAATCACGTTCACAGAGCTAGACAGAGGAGGAGGAGGAGGAGGAGGAGGAGGAGGAGGAGGAGGAGGAGGAGGAGGAGGAGGAGGAGGAGGAGGAGGAGGAGGAGGAGGAGGAAGGGGGACTGGATACACCAACTCCCAGCAGCTGCAGGCAATTACGCCCTCCATTGGCGGGCCTCCCGCTGCCCGAGCTTCTTCAGCCTCTTCGATGGCCGCGAGCGCGGCCAACGCCGCCCCGCCCCCCGCTGGCCCACCGCCGGTGCAAGCGAAGGAGTCCGCTGTTGCAGCCGAGGTGGCGGTGGGCGCCCCGCCTGCGCCGCTCATGCAAAGTGTTCTTGCCCCTCGTGGATGCCGAGGTCCAGATCCTCCTCCTCCTCCTCCTCCTCCCTCCTCCTCCTCGTCTTCCTCCTCCTCCTCTTCCCCAATATTCCTTCTCCTCCTCCTCCTCTCCTCCCTCCCCTCCTCCAACCTCCTCCTCCTCTTTCTCCTCCTCCTCCTCCTCCTCCTCCTCATCATATCATCCTCATCCCCCTCCTCCTCCTCCTCCTCCTCCTCCTCCTCCTCCTCCTCCTCCTCCTCCTCCAATGTAGGTCTCACCACGAATTGGACGGGATCGTGTTCCGTGACAGTCATCTTCCCTTCCCTTTCTCCTCTCTCCTCCACCTCTTCCTGAGGCAAAGCGGCAATGGCGGCAAGGGGGTTCGTCGAACGCTGCCGCTTCCCCCAGGGAGGCCCGGTCGGGCCCCCCCCTGGGGGAGAAGAGCAACAACGAGAAAATTATGGACCGTGGTCTGGCATGGCAGGAGGTAGGAAAGAAGGAGGGGACTTATCAACATGTTCATCATCATGACATGGAGGAGGAAGAAGGTAGGGATGACGCGTGGCAGGCTGTTGCGCGGCGGCGGCAGCGTGTGTAAGGTGGACGGCCCGTGGGCATGTGTTGGGTCCCCCATCCTTCGGGTCTGCTGGCCCGATAAGGCCACCTCCCTGGCGGGCACCCTGGTCCCCCATCTTAAGTGCCCACTGAGGTCTCCCGCCGCGCGTGGTGGCGGTTGGGGGCCTGGCCTTCGCCATAGCCAAAGGCGGCGGGCGGCGGGGCTGGCTGCAAGTTGGGGCAGCTAGCTCTGGCGGCACTGCTCAGGGGGGTAGGGGGCTGACAAGAAGCGACGAGGCGAGGGTGCGTGGCAGAGAAACGTGTTTTAAAGGAGGGGCAGTGGTGGCTGGAGGGCGCAGGTTATTCCGCGGGGTCCCTGTGGGGTGCCGCTTGCAGCGGGGACAGGCCCAATGGCCTCTCCCTCCGCCCATAGCAGTCGCCCGCAGGTGGCCCAAAGGCCGACGGCGGGATCACTCGCCTGCAAGCAGGCGCAGGGCTCCCGGCACATCGGCCTCTGGGCCGCTTTGGGGGTCTCCACCAGGCTTGAGGGAGGTGTGGGCGCTCCCCCAGCGGTGGCGCGATGCAGCGCCGGCCACTCTCGCCAAGGCAGATGGCAGAAAGGCTTCGCCCCTGCACATAGGAAGCCCCCCCATAAGCAGCCACCATTCCTGTGACTGGTACCCTCCCCCGCCGAGGCTGGAGTAGGGTACTCAGATCATGGGAGTGGTGGCTGCTTGGGGGGGTTCAAACTTGCGCGGGGTGGTTTCTGCCATCCGTGGCGGCGGCGCGGGTAGATCGTGAATCTGTTGCTGGTGGATCATGGAATGGCTCGTCGTAGTCCTCCACGGTCCTCTTGGTAATGTCAATATCCCTCGCCTGCTGGGCCAGAGGACCTCTGTTGAGGACCGTCGCTTTGATGAAGGCGATCTGTGTGACGGCGTCGGTGGTAACCGTTTAGGGTTTAGGGTTTAGGGTTTAGACGATGGCAGCTGCAGCTCTTCGTTCCTCGGCGTGCTTGATCTTCTTCCATTCGTCCCTCAGCTTATGGTCGTTGGGAGGTAGTTCCCAGTCGTGCCTCCTGACGGCGTAGATTTTCCTCATGGGAATGGCGTTGTTGATCGTGTAGGTGATGTGCTCTTTGTAGTAGTTGTTGTAATTCTGGCCGTCGTCTTTCTTCGTGGGCGTCTGTTCCTTTTCGGAATGGGTCTTGCCCTTTCCTTAGTTGTTCTTGTCCTTGCCCTTCTGGCTGTTGCTGGCGGGATTCCGGTGGTCGTTCATCCCCTTGCCGTCCTGGAAATTGCCCTTCCCGTAGAGGTTCTGACTCCAGGACTTGTCCGGGTGATTGTCGGCCCACTGTACCATCCATTTTGTTGTTTTTTGTTTGTTTGCATTTCCAGCGCTCGAGTCCTGCACCGATGGCTGGTACAGCGGGCCTCGGTGTTGTAGCTCTGGATCGTGGGCGGCTCGATGCTGATCTCCACGGTGGTTGCGCCGATCCCGATCCCATCGCGGTTGTTTTCCATGATGTCGCCGTGGTTGGAGATTGAGATGGATGCAGAAGTGGCTGCTGGACGCTGTGGTGCGCAGCGAGGAGCTCGCGCGCTGTGTAAAGCTGGTGGTAGATGTCGTGTGCAAGGAGTTGTCGTGCAGCGGCAACTCGTAGCAGTACTCGTGCTTGAGTTCGCTGTTCGCGTAGCCGACGGTGCCACGCTGGATTCGCCGATGAAGTCGTGGTAACCTGAGGGGAAAAGGATGTAGTCGAAAAGGAAAGTAAAAGGTATGGTTTGGAAATGGATGCAACAATGGATGGTAAGTCAGTCGGTTTTGCAATCGAGGCTGGCCCCTAGGGCTGGCACAATGCCGCGGGCTTCTGGGCTCGAGGCTCTTCTTCTCCTCCTCGTCCTCCTCGCCCTCCTCGTCCTCCTCGTCCTCCTCCTCTTCCTCCTCCTCCTCCTCCTCCTCCTCCTCCTCCTTCTCCTCCTCCTCCTCCTCATCCTCCTCCTCCCCCTCTTTCTCCTCCTCCACCGCCTCCTCTCCCTCTTCCTCTCCCTCCTCCATTCCTCCCTCCCTCCCTCCCTCCCTCCCCTCCTCCTCATTTTCCTCCTCCTCCTGCTCCTGCTCCTCCTCCTCCTCCTCCTCCTGCTCCTCCCTCCTTCTTCGGCAAGGCTTGAGCGGTCTTCCCGACCAGGGGCCCGAGCAGAGCGCGACGGCGCCGAGTCCTTCCCCGCGCGGGCCTCCTGCGCCAGCCGCGACGGGCGCGAGCGGCTGCGGCTGCGGCTGCGGCTGCGGCTGCGGCGGCTGCGGCTGGGGCTGTGGCTGGCGCCCAGGCTGGCGCCGCGGCGCGGCGGGCCGCTGGGATTGTTGCTGTCGCGGCGGAGGGGAGTGCATTCGCCTCCTCCTCCTCCTCCTCCTCTCTCCTCTCCTCCCTCCTCCTCCTCCTCCCTCTTCCTGCTGCTCCTCCCCCTCTTCCTCCTCCCTCCTCCCTCCTCCTCTCCTCCTCCTCCTCCTCCTCCTGCTGCTGCTGCTGCTGCTGCTGCTGCTGCTGCTGCTGTGCTGCTGCTGCTCTCCTCCTCCTCCTCCTCCTCCTCCTCCTCCTCCTCCTCCTCCTCCTCCTCCTCCTCCTCCTCCTCCTCCTCCTCCTCCTCCTCTCCTTTCATTGTTTCTTTCTCGTTGTTTTCGACACTGGTGCCCCATGGGCCACCTAACTATCAGCGATTAGATGCTTGACCTGGCAAATTGCTCCAACTTGCAACATTTCCGTTCGCATGTGCTCATCCGGTCTCAGCCGCATCCGATTCAGCAACCTACGCCTGATCATCGTGAATATGTTCGACTGCCTGCGAATGTGGCATGTTGTCCCTTGCCTGAAGTGCTCCAATCCTTCCAGTTCATGCTTACAGCAACTTTAGCAACACCACATGTACACTTGGAAGCCGCTCCTCGAACCAGGGTGCGAGAGCCCTTCCCTGTGAACTGCAAATCAGCCCGTCCAACCTTATTGAGACGAGTCTCGTTCCGAACCGCATCCGCAGAGTGCAGCGTCCCACGTGAGAACTCTGTGACAAGGGCTTCGCGCAGTGGAATGCCATCTCAAACCATCGCCCCGCTCTCGCGAATCTCTTCGGCGTCGCCCACAGAACACAAGCTGTCCCTTCAAAAGTCGCGTGCCAGCACGCCGCTCTGAGGAACGCAAGGCCTGCAGAGAAAACGGCTTTCTCCGGAAGCGTGCACGTCTCATGGGGGGGAAGCGCTCAGACATGCAAAACCTAGCGCTGCACCGATGCATGTATTTCCCACACAGCACCGCCCGCCCCGATCTCGTTCACTGTAATACACGACAGCGAAGCTGCGCTACAGCGTCAGACAGAGGAGAGCACGAGGGCCACCGCATGGAAAAATCAGCAGCCCCCTGGACATTATACCACAGCAGGCAGTGAAACGACAAGGAATGCACAACAGCGCTGGTTGTGGTGCCCTGGGCGTTTGCACTCGCCGCGCACGCTTACGACTCTGTACATCATTGACACCATATGATTATGGTAGGCCTGCCTCGCCCGCGCTGGCGGCGCCTGACTGAAGGCACAGGGCCTGTAATGTTGGATGCGCCGCAGCGCAAATCTTTCGGCGGAAACAAAATTATTCACTGCGTGGAGCTCCCCATATGTGCATCTATTCGCATGGACCTGTCCGCCGTGAATGTCTAGGCGCAAGAGGTTTCGAATATAAACGGGCTTCAGTTGTGACGGTCTGGTCATGAATCTAACTGCGAATGACTTGGAGTGTGAATGAGCCTCAGTAGTACGAGCGCGTCTCTGCGCATGAGCCTGGGGCCTCCTGGGGCCTCCTAAAACCTACTAGGGCTTCCTGGGGCCTCCAGGAGCCTCT
>CAUYUJ010021493.1:72500-138305 GCA_963575745.1 Prorocentrum cordatum
TAACTCCGTTCCTGCGGCTGCGGCTACGCTCGCCGCTGTTCTGCTGCTGCAGCGATCCCGCCAGCCCGGTCGCCGCGCGCCGCGCGCTTCGGCCGCCGTTCGGCTCCGCCGCAGCGCCCAGCCTCGCCGGCGCCGGCGGCGCGAAGCCTCCTCCTCCGCCTCGTCATCCTCCTTCTCGTCGTCGTCCTCCTCCTCCTCCTCCTCCTCCTCCTCCTCCTCCCTCCTCCTCCTCCTCCTCCCCTTCCTTGTCGTCCTCCTCCTCCTCCTCCTCCTCCTCCTCCTCCTCCTCTCCTCCTCCCCTCCTCCTCCCCCTCCTCCTCCTCCTCCCTTGCCTTCGTCTCTTCCTCCCCTCCCCTCCTCCTGCCCCTCCTCCTGCCTCTCCTCCTCCTCCTCCTCCTCCTCCTCCTCCTCCTCCTCCTCCTCCTCCTCCTCCTCCTACTCTCGCGTAAGAGGGGATAGGTCGTCACCGACCACGGCTAGAGACACCGTGGCCTCCTGCCCCTCTCGACGCCGTGCTCGCTCGCTGGAAGGATCAGCAGCCACCGCGGGGGGCGCGCGAACACTGGCAGCGGCGGCAGACGAGTCGGCCGAGCTGAGGGAGCACGCAGGGGCAGTCATGCTCAGGGGGGACGGCGATGGAGTCAAAGCATGCTGAGGGGGAAAGGGGGGCAGGAGCAGGCATCGGCATGGGCAGTCACAGGCGAAGGGCAGGGCGAGGAGGACGGGTGGGCGCTTTGGACCGTGGGGGCTACTGGAGGGTAGGTCGGCAAGGACACTAGAGAGGCGATGCGGGTCGCCTCTGCGTCAAGACTGGCGCCAATTCGTGACGACGGAGACCGCACCTGGGAACCGCACGAGAAAACAGGATCAGAGAGAGAGAGAGAGAGAGAGATACACTCTGGGGACCCGTCGGCGACGGAGGAGGAGGAGGAGGGGGCGGAGGAGGATGAGGAGGAGGAAAAGGAGGAGGAGGGGAGGAGGAGGAGGAGGGGAGGAGGAGAGGAGGAGGAGGAGGAGGAGGAGGAGGAGGAGGAGGAGGAGGAGGAGGAGGGGGGAGGAGGGGAGGGAGGAGGAGGAGGAGGAGGAGGAGGAGGAGGAGGAGGAGGAGGAGGAGGAGGAGGAGGAGTAGGAGGAGTGCACGTACCCAAAGAGGAAGAGACGAGGGCAAGCGGGCAAGAAGCGAGACGAGGGCAAGAAGTCTGTCCGCTCCTGTCCGTCTACCGCGCGTCTACTTCCAGAGCAATGCTTTGACGGCGCTCAGCCCTTCAGCTGTCGTAGCTGGGGTCGGCGAGGCGTGCTTCATTTTGTTACAGAAGTGAAAGGCGAGCGCAATCCGCTGAATCGTCCACGTTAACGAGAGCTCGTTCGCAGGTTCAGACGGATAGGCTGCGTCGGGGCCCATGCCCCAGGGTGTAAGCGCGCTGTGGAGGGGGGGGCGAGTCGGGGGACCAGAGGAGGCTCAGGAGGACCGAGCAGGAGAGGTAGTGAGGGAATGCATCGGGCAGTGCTGGGCGCCCGAACACACGCGACTTCTGCAGGGGAACGTGCATGCGGTGAGTCGTCGACCATCCACCTGCAGGTGCCTTATGCACCGCCCAGCACCAGCTCGGGCGGACGGTGCGCATGGCATTCGTGAGAGCAGCGCCTCGCGTAGCAAGCTCTGGGGGCGGAGGCGGCTGAGGAACGCCCCAGGCTGCAATACGCTTCTCGAGCGAGACTGTGAAGGGCGATGAGAGGGAGGCCCGCTGCAGCGTGAGCGCGACCGCGCGCTGCACCTTGGGGCGGCGCGGTGGCTCAGCACTCGGGGCCTCGCGAGTTTTGCGGGCAGCTGCGCGGTTCGCCGCGGCTGCGGCAGCTGCTGGAATCGGGGCGGCAGCGAAGAATGGTTCCCATTCCCCACTGAGCGTGAGAGTGGCTGATCGAATGGCGGCGGCGAGAGCTGAAATCTGAGCCGGACGCGGGACAGGAGGCGGGCACCATTCCGCCATGGCAGTGAAATCTACTTTGCGAAATGTGTTGGGCGGGAGACTGGGCACCTCGCGGAAAATGTAATGTTCACGGCGGGCGATCTCCTGATCGAGCGGAACGATCTGCGAGACATAACTGAGCGCTGAAACGACTGAGGTGCAGTGAAGGCGAGCGGTGGCATCGCTGCCACTCTGCACGAGCTGTAATGTATTCGCCCAAAGCGGGACGGCGACACACTTGCGAGGCTTCAAGGAGAGGAGCGCGAGCTCCTGAGCGGCGGCAAAGGGCTCAGCGTCGGCGCGCAGCGTGTTGAATGAGAACGTGAGGAGGCCAGTGTCGTCCGCGCAGATGCCCAGGTAGCCCTTGTCGTAGTCAGGTATGCCGTCGACGGTCTCGACGAACGAGGCGATGTGGCGAACGAGCGGGTCCATTGCGAACGCCCATGCCGAGCCGCTCGCAGGGCAGCCCTGATACACGCCAGACTCGATCAGTAACATGAATTGGCGAACGCCATCTACTTTGAGGAAGCTGTTGGGGGCGTGGCACAGCTGGCGAAAGAGGCTCAACAGGCCCTCAGGGACGCTGAAACGATGAAGCGCTCCAGCAACGCGAAGAGCCAGCCGCTGCCGAGCGACGGAGGCGCAGCCGCGAAGTCAAAGCTGGTGGAGACGGGCTTGTGCTTGTCGGCCTCTGGGCGAACTCCAGCGCGGCGCATCTCGCCGTCGCGGTTGACGATGTGCTTGGTGAGATTGCGGCCCACGACAAAGCCTTGCTGCGGGTAATGAGTCCGCTCTGCCACAGCGGATTTGATGAGGAAGTTGGCCACGCTTGCGATGGCCTTGATATCTGTGTACTTGAGAGACAGCGGGCGTGTGTCCTCAGGTAGGCGGTCCGTGGTGAGTACGCCTGCGAGGTAGTCGCCCTTCGGCAGGAACGCGAAGTCAGAGTCGTTCAGGACGTGGACGAAGTCAGGGTTGGAGCGGAGATGCCAGGCAAGGTCCTCCAGCAGGTCCAGGGACGCGTCCACGGCGAGCCAGGCGCGGTACGGCAAGAGGTCGGGCCCAGGCGCGGACGGGGCCTTGCGAAGCAGAAAGCCTCTGATGTGCGACTTGGTGGGCGCGCCGACGTCGATGGTGGGGTGGCTGGGCATGTGCTCGACGATGTACTGCTGGACCTTGACGGCGACGACGTGCTTGTGCTCGAAGATGGGTCTCCAGTGAGCGCGAAGAGCATCCACCATCGCACAGCTCTATCTGGCTACCCCTGGACGGCCCTCGGGACCGGTGGTTTTGATTCCCTGGAGGACCAGGCGGCGCTTCCAAGGGGCCCAAAGTAGGGCCCTGCGCAGGGAAGATCGGGTGATCTTCTTGAGCTTCTTGGGATCGACGGCCCCTGGGGAGCCCCGCGGCAGCTGGGCTGCACGTTGTGCCAGAGAGCGCTGCCGAGCCTCGAAGTCACGGTGCAGCGCGGCAGACTTCATGGCGAACTCGGCAACATCCGTGAGCGCGATGTGTCCGTCGTCGATGATGAGGAACTTGGCGCCAAACTCGGTGGAGGATTGCAAACGTCGTGCAAGGCGAACGTCCTGGCGCCAGACCGCCCCAGGATGGCTAAACCCGCCGCGTGGCCGCCGCTGTGTCCGCGAAGAGCGCCTGAAACGACGTAAGGATTGCGCCGCGCTCGAGGTCGCGGAAGGTGGCGAGCTCGAAAGCCTTCTCGTTCCACTGCGGGATGGCGGGGTCGGCTTGTCCCTTGACGTCGAGGCGCACGACGGGCGTGGCGTTGCAGTGGATCTCGCCCTTGGCTCGGTATGCTCTCCATGACTTTTGATGATGACGGTGTTGAAGAAGCTGGAGGAGTTTCTTGAATTGGATCTCGGTGCGAATCTGCTTTGGCGACTTGTCGGGGTTGAGGTAGATGTCAGTTGGCGTGCCCGAGGTGTCGATGGAGGTGAAGCGCTTCCATTTGCCTCCAGCGTCGCGTTGGGCTCGCGTGAGCGCCAATGCGCGCGGGATGGCCACGTCGCGCCCACCTTTGACTTGTAGCACAAATCTGCGCGCAGGTTCGTTTCCGCGAAGTTCGACGGCGTCGGAGCCCAGGTTGGCGGAGGCGATCCACTCCTGCAGGTCGTTGAGGAGCGCGTCAGGCGCGATGAGCCGCTGCGCCCCGATGGTGAAGATCGTGGGGTCGATCTCGCGGTCCAAGTCGGCGAGCCTGGTGAGGTCCGCGATCGGCGCCTGGGCCTCGGCGAGCGCGAGGGTTTCTCGCATCTGGTCGATCTGCCGCCACACCTGTTTCTGTTCATCTGCTTGACGGTCTTGTTCTCTACGAGTGCGGGCGACGACGTCATGAAGGGTGTCGACTCGTCGTTCGGTAGCTTGGACTTGCTGTGCGAGAAGTTGGCGAAAGCTTTCGCGTGAATCATTGAGCAGTTGGTTGGCTTGAGCTTGGAAAGTACCGGCGGCGTGTGCGACTTGAGCTTGCATGAGATCTTGAAGAGCTTTGTCGAGTTCTGGGTCCAGACCTGGGAGGCGAACGGGTTCGCCTGGCGTGGCAGTTTCGGCGTCGGCGGCGGCTCCGACGGCGGCAGCTCCACCAGCGGCTGCTGCTCCACCAGCACGCCATGGGTCAGCAGCAGCGAGAGGGTCATGGCGTAGTGCTTCACCTGGTAGTTGCGACGGCGGCTCGGACCATTCACCAGCTTGAAATTGGCGTGCAATGGCGGCGACGGCGGCACGTGCTGGGTCAGCAGCTTCTTCTTCTCCAGTGTCCATGGCGAAGTGGGGCGGCTGCTGGTGTGCTCGAGCTGAAGAGCGACAAGAGCGAGCGGCGTGTCCAGATGCGCGCCCAGGGCGTGGCGCTGCCTGAATAGCGAGGCCAGCGTCGCCGAGAGAGTCCAGGGTGGCACGCCCTGCGGCTGCTCGACCATTTTTATCAGCACGGTCTGGGTGACCTCGAGCAGCGCGATCTTGGTCGTGTCGTTCACGTTCTCGTCGGCGGTCTTTCCTTCTGCGGCTAGCAGATGGGGCACTGCGGGAGGTAGAGCGTTCTTCGCTGGAAGATGACACGGCTGAGACTGTGGGCTGCTGTCGAACAGGCTGCTGTTCAGCTTCAGGAAGTTGAGGGCGAGAGCGCCAGACTCCAGGGCCTTCGCGGCGCCACCACGTGGCAGCTGCAGCTGCTGGGGAACGAGCGAGTCGACGTCCAGCGGGTTATGGGGGTGGGCGACGGCGACTTCAGTCAGGCCGAAGTCCAGCTGGTGCACGGCGACGGAAGTCGGGGCGCACGACAGCGCGATATGAATGGCAGCCTGCAATGCCAGTACAATGAGCAGGACTGGGCGGCCGCAAGCCCCTGAAAGTGGCGGCAGAACGCTTGGGTGCCAGCTCACCCCTGATGGTGGCTGGAAACAGCTGGGGCCTGGCCTCGGCTCAGAGGTCTCCATGCGGCCGCAACGCGACATGGTGACTTGAGCCAAAATGGCTACGGAAGGAGGAGGAGGAGTAGGAGTAGGAGTAGGAGGAGGAGGAGGAGGAGGAGGAGGAGGAGGAGGAGGGGGAGGAGGAGGGGGAAAGCACTCTGGGTCCCCAGACGCCCCTGCACTCGTGGAGGAGATAGCATCTGTGTCGACGGTTGTAAAGCATCTGCGCTGAAAGGCACCCCGCCGCCGCGCTCGATCCTGAGATCCATCGCGCCCAGCTCTCTCGGGGAGGCGGGCGGGGTCGCGATGGGCGCGTGGGCAGTGTCGGCATCGGACGAGTCTGCAGGCGCAGGCCTCGGAGAGCTCGGATGTGAGCTCTCCGGCGGAGAAGTAGAGCCCGACAATACTGAGGCGATATATATATATATATATATATATATATACATATTTATACATATATATATATATATATAGAAGCTCAGCCTGAGCAGGGCGGCCCGCTCGCTGTCATCAGCACCCAGCGGCGAGGCCGTCATCGTCGCCTCCGAAAGGCGAGCCTCGTTCTGCACGTGGTGCGCGGCGGCCATCGCGGCGAAGGTGTCGATGGGGCGGCTGCCGCGAGCCCCGGCGCGCTGGCCAGTCCCACGGAAACGGTCTAGCAAGAGCGCCCACGGGCGCGATGCAGGACGCGGCCACGTTCGCAATCACATAGGGAATCGAATTGGCCCACGTGCCAGAAGACGCAGCACCTCTGGCCGTGCGGGGATCTGAGACGAGCCGATGTCACTCGGCCGCCCGGCCACGTCCGCACCGCGGCACGCGCCCATGAACATGGGCAGCGCCGAAACGCCGCCTGGCAAGCCTACCAGTCGATGGCGGGGAGGAGGGGCTCGAAGCGGACCGCGGACTTGCGGAGCCGCGCCTCGAAGGTGGCGGCGGTCGGCGACGCCCTCGTGGCGGCAGCCCGCAGAGCGGCATGAGCAGCGCGCTGTGGGCGAGGGCGGCCTGGGAGCACGGCGCGCAGCGCGTCGGCTGCGGCAGCAGCAGCCCGCGCCCCCGGAGCAGCGGGCGGCCCCGGCGGAGGGCGGCCAGCCGCGGGGATCTCCGAGTTCTCCACGAAGGCGGGCAAGAGCCAGAAGGGCGGGCAGGACTCACCCGAGGCCAGCGTGTCAAGGGTGGCCCCGGTGCCGTCGACAGCCCGGTGCCGGCGGAGCTGCTGGAGCCACTCCGCCCACCTCGGGATGGCAAGGCAGCGGCGCGCGTGATGGTGGCGATCGCCGGGTGGCCCCAGCGGGTGCACCGCGGGCCGCCCCACTCCTTCGACTGGATCCAGGCGCCGAGCGAGCAGGTCCCGAGCGGCGGGCGGAATGCCTGGGCTAGCACGGCAAGCTCAGGCAGGAGAGCGGCTGCTGGTGGCCAACAGGACGGCGCCACGTGCGAGATCGCGGAGACTGCGCGCGCGTCGTGCAAGATCGCGGAGAGGCCTGTTGGCGTGGTTCCGGCGCCAACAGTTTGCGCCCGAAGACGCGGCTCGGCTACGGGGCCCTTCCGGCGCACGCCGGGAACAACCCGGGGTCCCAACCATGGGACAAGGTATAGCAACATCGGCGCGATTTCGAACGCGCTCCAGTCGGGGATCTCCGCAGAAATTACGTCGGCCACCTGCTGGGCGAGAGCGGACCACTGAGGGGGACAAACTTGCATTTCGTGACTTTGAAGATCCAGCTGGCCCTCTTTCGGGGGCGGCCAAGAGGGGGGCGTCCAAGAGGGGGGGCGCAAATCATGACAGGCGGCTTGTGCGCGGCCCAGGCGGGGGGGGGGCTCGGGACGTAGTGAAATAAGAAGAGGCGCCATGAAACCCGAGGAAATATCATGGCCCACGCCATGATGTGCCCCCCCCTAGTCATCATCCCCCTCTTGGCCGCCCCCGAATCTTGGAGGCCAACTGCGTCGCTGGGGAATCTTGGAGGCTAGATGCGAATGAGCTCCTGGGCAAGCTTTAAAGTCGGGCCTGTCCCTCTACAGGGGGAATACTCAAAAATAGTCAAAAAATAGTCAGGGGACGATTTTTGTAATAGCATGCTTTGACTGTTTTGGTGTTATTTCTTTTGCGCATTTTTGATTTTTCGCGCAAGACCCGCCTCCAGGCGGGTTTTGCGCGACCGAGGGGGACACGCCCGACCTGTAGGGCAAGCTTCGGAATGCCCCCCGCGTCGTCCGCGCAGGCCCGAGCCGGGCCAGGCCCCCGAGGCCTCGGCCCGCGAGGCCTGGTCCATACCTAGAAGACCGCTGTGCCCAAGGCGCGCACCGGGGGGAACAACAGGGGAGGAGGAGGGGGAGAAGGAGGGGGAGGAGGACGAGGAGGAGGAGGAGGAGGAGGAGGAGGAGGAGGAGGAGGATAGCAAAGGGTAGGGTAGGGAATCAGCTCACGCAGCTGATTTTCACAGCGCGTCCTGGCGCCGGGAGGCGCCCATGTATCGAGGAATGGGCCCGGCGGCGGGGGGGCCGAAGCCAGCTGCATGCAGCAGATTTCGTACCCCCCCAATTCCCTATCCCCCCCTTTCGTTCGGCCCGATGGATGATGCCGCCCCGAATCCAGAAGATACGATGGAGGAGGCCCAGGCGGGCCACGACGCCCTCGACCGACGAGCGCAGGGAGGAGATGTGGACGACGAGCGCGTCGGGCAAGCCCGCGAGACGGATGGGGGAGGGGGAAGTATTGCTTCGGCGACGGGAAGGCCTGGCCGAAGTCCAAGGACCAGGGCGCAGGAGGCGCAACCGATAGGACCCAGCGAAACGCGCCAACTCTAGGATGACGATGCTCATCGCGGCATCGCGCCAGCTTCGGCGCCCCCCCCACACGGACCGCAACCACCCCCGCCCGCACAGGGAGCTCCGCCTGTGGCCCCGCGCACGCCTCGGCCCACCCCTCGCGCAGCTCGTGCGCCATTGGGGCGCTCCACCCGTGGCCCCGGCAGAGGAGCTCGCATGGTGTCGCCGGCGCCCCTGCGGGAGATCAGCCCGCCTCTGCGCGCTCGCTCCGCAGCGCTCTGCCCCGCACTCAATGCCAGCGACGTGCGGTAGATGTGAGGAGAGGGCCGCGCACGCCACTGCGCTCAGCTGCACGGGGACGGGCCCTCCGACAGGCTGGCTCACAGAAGCGTTTGTGTTGGGCTCTTCCCTTGCCCCGAGGGCGCACACTTTGCCTGACCTTGTGGGCAATCTGCACGCGCATAGGTGCGTTGTCCGTTGAGCTACTGTGTGTCACACTGGGTGAACAACTCAGCGCAACCGCGTCAAAACCAACACTTCAGGCTGGAGACGCCGGCAATACGCGCGGCAAGGATCGGTCGAGGGCATACCAAAAACCGAGCGCAACAACACATAAGTTGTACGCATCGGGTGCTCTACTTTTGAGAGCGACGGCAAGTCACTATCGAAAGCGAGTTGTCGCACACGACTATCGGACCACGGGGCAGCACAGAGACAAGCGCTGGTCACCACGGAGAGCCAATGACTGGACCTCGCCCTTAAGCATCCTCCCGCTCAACGCTCACCGCCGGCGCGCTTCTGCAGGACATGCCGCCGAGGAGGCGCCAGAACAACGACCCGCCATCCCCACCACCTCCAGTGGCCACTTCGGAACCTCTCTGGGATCGAGCGGCGGACCACGTCAGGGCGGTCTCCGACCTGCTGGCGCCGGCCACCGCGACGACGCACACGCGGGTGTCCCCCTGGTCGTCGTACCGCAGGTCCAGGGGCAACTGCGTGAACTCCCTGGGCCCCTGCGCGTCGCGAGCCGCGGCCACCAGCCCGTGCATGTCCAGGTGGACCTTGCGCACGCGCGAGCCGACCGAGCACTTGTCCTGCACGCGCAGGAGCGTGCGCAGCACTGCCGGCGCGCCCACCCGCGGGTTCGAGCAGGCAGCCCTCAGGAGCTCGGGCGCGCCCCGCAGCACGAACCCCGGCCTCTCGCCCAGGCCGTCGGCGGTGAGGAGCCTCGTGAGCCTCGCCCTCTCGCGGGGGTGGAGCTCCTTGAACGCGTCGCTGACGGCGCTCTCGCTGGCCTCGCCGCCGGCGGACTCGAGGCACAGCAGCCGCGTGAGCGCCTGGTGCTCCGGCGAGGTGAAGCACGCGAGCGCCTTCGAGCCCTGGAGGAGCAGGATGTAGTTGTTGTAGGCCGCCCCCGCGTCCAGCGTCCTCAGCTGCTGCAGCGCCTCGAGCCCGGGCCGGAAGCGCTGGAACTGCGGCTCGGTCATGAACTGGGAGCCCTGGGCGTGGCGCGACCCCAGCTTGCCGCACGCCCGGGAGAAGATGCGGAAGCAGAAGAAGGCGATGCCCTCCTCGCCGTGCGGCTCCATCGAGGCCTTCACGTGCGCAAGGTTGGCGGGCACGCCCTCGGCCATCAGGAACTCGCTGAAGCGGAAGTTCACGCGCAGGCAGTCCTGGAAGACCAAACAGCGGCACAAGCATGAACGTTCGGAGGACCGTGCGGATTTCTTGGGCCAGCGGTAGGTCGGGCATGTCCCCCTACAGGCGGCTTTTGGACGAAAAACGAAAATAGTCAAACAATTTGTTTAAATACCAGAAACAACTAAAAAATCGTCCCCAGACTGTTTTTTTCTGACTATTTTTGAATATTCTTCCTGTAGAGGGACAGGCCCGACTTGCGGCCAGCGCTGGGCCCCCCTCTCTTCACACACCTGGCGGCGCCTCTGGCGCCGCCCTCGGTGCTCCCCGCGCGCCCGGGAAGGGGCTCGACGGGGGGGAATCCAGCGCCGACCGAAGAGATCCGCGCGGACCTCCGAGCGTCCGTGCCCGTGGCGGAACGTTCGGGCTTCCGAGTCCGAGAGGAGGCCCCTGTACCTTGCGGGCAGCCGCTGGAACGAGGGCACCACCTCCGGCCTCGTCTCCAGCACGTGGGCGAGGACGGCGTCGTGGATGCGCGCGCTCACTCTCGGGGCAAACTCCTCGCGGAATTGTGGGATGGTGCCCAGGGCGCTGATCGCGACGAACGTGAGCATGGCATCGAGGGCTTCCTCGGACATCAGGCGCACGCTCTGCTTCATCCACCCCTGGATCCAAGACCAGGAGTGTCTGGAGAGCAGCTCGTTGTCGGCCTGGCCCCTGGTAAATGCCTCATGCTGGCCAGTGACGCACCAGTAAACTGACATCATCGCGCAAATTGTCTTGGGCAACTGCTCAGAGCCCCCTGCATTGAAGTACGACAGCTCGGGGAACGTCCGCTCCAAACGGGCCTTGAACTGTGCCTCCGATATCTTGTTAGCCAACGCGTCGGACGCCAAGTCCCGGCTTTGCATTCTGAGGGTGTTAAGCACTGACGGGTTGCGGACAGGGATCCAAACCGTTGGCACCACGACCACTTCGGTGCTGCCGCTCTTCACGACGTCGAACGATATCTCCTGGAACGTGACAGAGCCCGCGAAGTCCTGAGTGAACACTGCCAACTTCACCAAGTCGATGGTCAAGACGGAGCAGGAGCTCCACCGGAAGTGCTTCTCGGCCTCCCGGTGCACCTGCAGCAGGATCCTCAGCGCGGGGAGAATTGGAGGAGGAGGAGGAGGAGGAGGAGGAGGAGGAGGGAGAAGGAGCAGCGGGATCCTCAGCGCAGGGAGGATTCCCACCATGGTGTTGGAGAGGGCGTTGGAGAGGAGTGCCCGGCCACCCGCGAGGACGAAGCCGGGCTTCACGGCGATGCCGTCCGCGGTGAGGTACCTCGCGAGCGCGGAGCCCTCGGCCCCCGACAGCTGGCCGAACGCCTCGCGGACCTTTGAAGGGGAACTGGGACACACAAATAAATACACACAAATAAAAATATCACCCATATTTTCCAATATTTTCGGGGTTTTTGTCTTCCCCCCACTTCCCATATTTTCGCATATTTTCCTGGGGATCGACGATTAATTGTGTCTGTGTGTTTTTTCCCCTCCTGGACCTTCCCGGCGAGCCCGGGGCTGGTGGCGGCGGCGAGGCGCGCGACTCGGGCGACCGCGCGGGACTCCTGGCTGGCGGCGTCGAAGTCCAGATGGAGCATGCTGCTGGTCAGCTGCAGGGAGCGGTTGTAGATGGCGACCTCGCCCTCGCCCTGCAACATCTCCAGGGCATCCAAGCCCACCTCGAGCTCCGACCACAGCCTCGACGTCATGCACACGGATCCCTCCAGGCTCTGCTCCGCCGAGGCCGCGGCCATCTCGACAAACACCATGAACATGAAGAGGCGCAGCACCTGCGCCGAGGTCAATTCTCCTGCGCAGTCTGCGCTGCCCAACATCGCCTTGATGGCTGCGAGGCTTGCCGGGACGCTCTCCGCATCCAAGAATTGCCGGAAGTCGAAGAGCCGGAGGCTGAGGAGGCACTGCACCACCTTGCGGTACCGCGGGCGGAGGCGCCAGTAGGAGGGCAGCACCTTGGGGCTGCTGTCGAGGATCTGCGCGATGACCCGCCTGTGGCTGTCCGCGTCGGGCGCGAGGTGGGCCCCGAGCTTGGGTATCCTGCCCAGGCTGTGGAGAGCCGCGGTCACGAGCAGCGCCTCCACCGTCTCCGGGTCCGTCAGGCCGCGCGGCCCCGCCAGCTGGCGAATCTTGCCCCACGCCTTGGCAGACAGCTTCACGGACGCCTCCTGGCCGCGGTTGAACGACTCCAGCTGGTTGCTGGCCGCCCAGTACACGGTCAGCAGTGCCAGCTGCGCCTCCCGGAGCGCCCCCTTCTGCGCCGCGCCCTCCTCCCCGGAGAAGAACTGCAGCTCCGGGAACGCCTGGGGCAGCCTCTTCAGGAAGGCGGGCTCGCGCACCCTGGACCCCAGCACGCCGTCGACCAGCGCGCGGGCATCCGCGGACAGGAGCTCCAGCGCCCGGGGGTCGTTCCACACCTGCCACGGGCTCATGCGCAGAGTCCCGACGCTGTCGGACGTGCGCGCGATCTCGAACTTGGCGCACCGGAAGCTCTCGGCGTCGGCGCAGCTCAGCGCGCGCTCCACCAGCTCCGGCAGCATGACGGTGACCACGGTCTGCTCGCTGTCGACGTACTCCCTGGCCGCCGCCTCGTAGACGGTCACCAGCATCTCCAGGCCGAGCGTGAGGCCGATGCTGGGGTTCCTCCGCGCGTTGGCCAGGACATGGGGGGCGAAGTAGAGGAGGAAGCCGGGCTTCTGATCGATGCCGTCGGCGTTGAGGAAGTGGATCAGCGACCTGCGCTGGCCCGGCTCCATTCCGGCCAGCGCCTCGGAGACCTCCCTGCCGCCCTCCGCGTCGAACACGCGGGCGAGGCATGCGAGCCGCACCCTCGCGCGAGACGCGGGGTCGTGTGGGTAGAAGCTCAGCGCCTGTGCCCTCGCGCGCTCCTTGAGGAACCGCTCGTAGACCTGCTGCGCGCTCTCCCTCATCAGGTGCTTCAGCACGTCGAGCCCAACCTTGTAGTTGGAATAGAATTCGTCCGTCATGAAGAGGGAGCCCTCCAGGCTATCCTTGCCGCGCAGCCCGCTAAGAGCCGCGAAATTGCGGAACAGGAAGAGGCCGAGGGTGTTTACAGAGCCACTGGTGTTTCCCGATTCCATTAGGATCTGCTTGGCCGCGGACAGGTTGCCAGGCAGGTTCTCCGCCTGCAGGAACTGGCCGAAGTTGAAATTGGCTTTCAGAGCGGACAGGATCGCCTGGCGCTGGTGCTCGTTAAGCTTCATGAACGAGGGCACGAGTATCGGACTCTTCTGGAGGATGGCGGCCAGCGCCTCGTCGGGCTCGTCCACGTCTGGCGCAAAGGCCTGGCGGAAGCTCTTGATCCGGGAGAGGTTCATGATGGCGACGAAGACCAGCGTGGTGCTGAGCATCGACGTGCTCCCCGTGAGGCACACGGTCCTCTTGGCCCACTCCTGGAGCTTCTCCCACGACGGCGGCGTCAGCCGCTCCCCCTCGGGCTGCCCACGGACGAAGAGCTCGTAGTGGTCGGCGGCCACCCAGAACACGGCCAGCAGCGCGCAGAGCGTGCTCTTGCGCACGTCGGCCTCGCCCAGGCCGAAGTAGCCCAGCTCCATGAAGAGGGAGTCGGCGATCTGCAGGAAGTCCCCCTCCGCGGCCCGAGGCGCCGACCTGCCCGAGAGCTCCCCGAGCACCCGCGAGGCCAGCTGCTCGGCGTGGCCGCGGCTCTTGCGGGAGTAAAGCTGCGCCGCGAGGTGCTCCTGCCTGGACCAATGCTGGGTGAGGAACTTCGCGGTCTGGAAGTTCCCGTGCTGCATCGCCACGTGGATGGCCAGCCGCTCCTTGGAGTCGAGCGCCTCCGCGGGCGCCCCGCCATCCAGCATCAGCGCGCACAGGCCAGTGTAGCCCCTCTCCGCGGCGACGTGGAGGGGGGTCTGCATGTCCTGGTTCTGGATCTTGAGCGCCTTCCTCAGGGCCACGAGATCTGTACTTGCCGTCGCTCGGACGGTCATTTCACGTGCATGTTTCGGTTTCGCGCGTGTTTTTTTTGCTCGATGGTCCAGGATGGTCCTCGATGGTATTCGCCGAGAAAAAATGCACACGTCCGAGCGATGCCAGGTGTACATACCCACCGCTCCTGGGCCCAGGATGGGCCCGACCAGGGGCCGTCGGAGGCAGGGGGGAAATCGCAGTGGCACGGAGAGACCCACTGGGAAGTCGATGTCAGTTTCGAGCTCGCGTCGCGCGTGCGGGCGAGGCGAAGCTGCGTGGGCGGGCGAGAGGAACCACCCCGCCGTGGCTAGGGCGAGGCAAGACAAAAGACCGCCCCTCCAGTGGGCCGGCGTGGCCGGGGGTGTCCCGCCGTTGTGTCCCGCCGTGGTGTCCCGTCGGTGTCCGCGGCGGTGGCCAGGGGTGTCCCGTCGAGGCTCCGTCGGTGCTCCGTCGGTGTCCCGTCGGTGTCCCGTCGGTGTCCCGTGGGTGTCCTGCCGGTGTCCCGTTCCGTTGGTGTCCCGCCGTGGGTGTCCTGTCGGTGTCCCGTTGGTGTCCCGTTGGTGTCCTGTCAGTGTCACGTCGGTGTCCCGATTGGTGCCCCTTTGGTGTTCTGGAGTTTGTTCGAAAATGCCCTTGGCGGTGCGATTGTGGTCCGATCGTGTCCAAATGGTTTCCAATGAGGTCCATGGTTAGACTTGGGGGATGGGTCCGAAGTGAACCGGAGACTGCGACCCCCCATCGCAGTGCACCCGACTGTCATCACTAGCACCAGCAACGCCACTGTCACCGCAGCTGTTTGGCCCAAGCAAGCACTTCGCATGAGATCGGTGGTGAGATCAATTGAGTGAAACGTTGGTTTCGTTCCTCCATCATAACCTCCTTATCAACCGAACGATGGCCGAGTATGTGACATATATAGATATACACATACATACATAGACACATACCTATACGACCGCCCTGCGGGCGATTTGGGGGGGGATTGAGATCAAATGCCCGCCCTGACTGACCCCCAGCCTGTCACCTTGATCTCATCTCTCTCTCTCTCTGTGGACAAGATGGAGTGGATAAGATAAGCTGGATTGGATAACTAAGAAAGCCCGCAGCAGGCGCCGACAAAAATGAATTGATGGATTTGGGTTGGGTGGATTGGATTGGATGGGATAAGACGGATTTGATAAGATATGATGGGTTTGATAGGAAGAAATGGATTGGATAAGATAAGATGGATTGGATTGGCCCGCCGCAGGCGCAGAAACAAATGAATTGATGGATTGGGTTGGGTGGATTGGATTGGGTGGGATAAGATAAGATGGGACAGTATGGGTTGGATTAGATAAGATGGATTGGGTTGGACAAGATGGATTTGATAAGATAAGCTGGATTGGATAAGAAAGCCCGCCGCAGGCGCCGAAACAAATGAATTATGAAATTAACCTGGCGAAGGACCCAACCATATGCAGTTGTGGGTATCGCATTCGGGGGAGCCCCGTATGGGGCCACGAACCGCTGCCCTGGGTGGGGGGGACGCATGCGAACTGCGCCACTGGGACCTTCGGTGGAGCTCCCTATGGGGCCACGAAACGCTGCCCTGGGTGGGGGGGAACGCATGCGAACTGCGCCACTGGGGCCTTCGGTGGAGCTCCCTATGGGGCCACGAAACGCAGCCCTGGGTGGGGGAACCGCATGCGGGCTGTGCCACTGGGACCTTCGGTGGAGCTCCCTATGGGGCTACGAGACGCTGCCCTGGGTGGGGGAACCGCATGCGGGCTGTGCCACTGGGACCTTCGGTGGAGCTCCCTATGACGCCAGGGGGAACCGCATGCGGGCTGTGGCACTGGAACCTTCGGTGGAGCTCCCTATGGGGCCACGAAGCGCTGCCCTGGGCGGGGGAACCGCATGCGGGCTGTGCCACTGGGACCTTCGGTGGAGCTCCCTATGGGGCCACGAAACGCTGCCCTGGGTGGGGGAACCGCATGCGGGCTGTGCCACTGGGGCCTTCGGTGGAGCTCCCTATGGGGCCACGAAACGCTGCCCTGGGTGGGGGAACCGCATGCGGGCTGTGCCACTGGGACCTTCGGTGGAGCTCCCTATGGGGCTACGAAACGCTGCCCTGGGTGGGGGAACCGCATGCGGGCTGTGCCACTGGGACCTTCGGTGGAGCTCCCTATGGGGCTACGAAACGCTGCCCTGGGTGGGGGAACCCCATGCGGGCTGTGCCACTGGGACCTTCGGTGGAGCTCCCTATGGGGCTACGAAACGCTGCCCTGGGTGGGGGAACCGCATGCGGGCTGTGCCACTGGGACCTTCGGTGGAGCTCCCTATGGGGCTACGAAACGCTGCCCTGGGTGGGGGAACCGCATGCGGGCTGTGCCACTGGGACCTTCGGTGGAGCTCCCTATGGGGCTACGAAACGTGTGAGGGGTGTGCCGAGAGCAGAGGCAAGGAGGGGGAGGAGGGAGGAGGGCGAGGAGGGGGAGGAGGAGGAGAGGAGGTGGGACGCGGGGCGCTGTCTCTTCAAAACGAGGACCCAACACCACAGGATGGTTGGGAATTAGCGACATGCGTTAGCGCCGGGACGCCCAGGACACCCGGGACACCGGGGACACCGCCCAGCCCAACTGGCCACTGGCGGACGGGCACACGGACACCCGGAACACCCCGGGACACCGCCCGGCAACACTGGCCACCGGCGAACGGGCACACGAACACCCGGGACACCCGGGACACCGCCGGCCACACTGGCCACTGGCGGACGGGCACACGGACTTTCGCTCCTACTTCGGTCTAGCGACAGGCCGGTTCATTCCTCTCGCGCGCCCGCGCAGCTTCGCCTCGCCCGCACGCACGACACGAACACGAAACCGAAACCGATTTCCCGGTGGGGAGTCTCCGTTTCACTGCGATCTCCCCCCCCAACCTCCGGTTCATATATATATATATATATGGATATATTCCCTTTTCTATATTTTTACAATCCGGGGGGGTGGGAACCCCCCCCCCCCGAAAATCGGACCCCCGGGATCTGGCGCTTTTGGGGCCCCCTGGACGCCTTGCAAGGGGTCCCCCCCCTGGAAGACGCGGCTGAAATTTTTAGCCGCGTTTAGCCAGGACCATGAGCGCGGTGCAAAAGTGTCTAAAATCGTAAGTTTTAGCCGGGTTTAGCCGCGCGTGCTTCTCGCTTGGGCGTGGCTTGCGAGTGGCTAAAACATGTCTAAAAACTTGGCAGTGTCTAAAAAAAGTGCCGTGTCTAAAAACATCGTGTCTAAACATGGCTACTCGTGGCTAAAATCGATTCACTGCCGTGGCTATTTCGTGGCTAAACGTGGCTAATATACAACCGCGACCCAGACGGGGAAAACGCTAAATATCGCTGCCCGCACGATCAAGCAGGTTGCCCCAAAAAGACAAGCAAGACAAGACACACCCGCATCGCGCCAGGAGGAGGAAGCGGAGGAGAGGGGAGGGAGAAGGAGCAAAAAGAGGACGAGGGTGGGGGAGGAAGTTGGACACGATGATGTCGAGCATAACGACTACGACGACGACGACGACGACGGAGAGGAATACGACGAATACGAAAACGAATGCGACGACGACGACGACGGCGGCGACGGCGGCGGCGGCGGCGGCGACGGCGACGACGACGACGACGAGGACGACGAGGACGACGACGACGGCGACGATCGACAGGAGGCAACAACCAAGGCAGTTGCAGATCTTTCGTCGTCGTCGTCGTCGTCGTAGCAGTCGCCGCCGCCGCGGCGGCCGCCGCCGCCGCCGCCGCCGTCGTCGTCGTCGTCGTCGTCATTGTCTTCGTCATCGTCTTCGTGAATTTCATTGTTGTTATTCTCCTTCTTAACCTTATCATTATTATTCGTCGTCGTGCCTTTATTCCTCCCCTATGCTTTTTCTGGTCCTGATCCTCATATTCCCCCGCTCATCCGCTTACCCCTCCACGTCTCTCCCTCCGTACCTTCTCGTGCTCATCCTCTGCCTGCTCCTCCGTCTTCCCCTTCCTCCTGCCACAGGTAACGGCCAAGCCTCATCTGTGTTCCACCGCTTCGGGAGCTTCGACACAGTCATTCGCACATGTTCGGATTAGAAAACATGCGTGTTTATTTCGTGTCTAAACGTGGCTATAATTTTCGCATGCAAAACACTCGCTCGCGCCCGTGACTAAACATGGCTAAACGTGGCTAAAAATGGTTAAACGTGGCTAAATGTCATGCCGTGGCTATTTTGTGGCTATTCGTGGCTAAACAAGTTTAATTCCGTGGCTAAAAATGTCTAAACATGTCTAAAACGCGTAAAATATACACCGCGACCATCACAACGCAAACGAAACATTGATAAATAATATGATGCGCGGGACATGAAAATAGACACGACCAGACACTTGAAAATCGCTGACGGTTCCACACCAGGGCGGCCCCAGAATAGCCACGAGGCTTTGTCTTCCGGGGCCGGGCCTTCCGGGCCTCCTGGACGCCCCTGCCGGGCCTTGCCAGCGGGCCCAAAGCGGTCAGGAGGGCGGCCAAACGGCCCCGCGAGAGCCCCACGCGGCCCCAGACAGCCCCAAGACGCCCGAAGACGACCCAAAGAAGACCCCCAAGAGGTCCTCCAAGTGCAAAAAAACAACACTTTGCTTTCCTTTCCTTTTTTTGTCTTAAAAAGAAGGAATTTTTGGACATTCGGTTCTTCGGTATTCCGTGCGTCCGAGTCCGCCGAAGAGGCCCCCAAAATCCTCCCACAACGGTGTCAAAGGGCTTCCAGACAGTCCAAAAGAGCCCCAATATGGTCCAACAGGGCCGCAAGATGGCCCCAAGAGAGCCCCGCTGACAGCCCCAGATGGCCCCAAGACGCCTCCCGAAACACTCCAAATCGTGACCCGGTCGTTCAGGGAGACCGTGGTTGGTAGCAAGGTGGGCGCAAGAAGCCCCCAGAGGCCCCCAAAAGGCGCCCAGGAGGCCCCCAGAGGTCCCCAAAAAGCTTTTGAGAGGGGCCCAGGAACACCTCCAAAGAGGAGCCCCTGCAATAAAAACTGGGGATGAGGACAAGGAGTGGCTCGCAGACAAGGAAGATTACGAGTAAGAGGAGAGGAAGTATAAGGATAGTACTTAACATTCCTATAACGACGATGGCGCAAACGGCAACAATGAGTCATCCCTATATTTGGCTCTCCTGCATGCCGAGCTTACAGAACCAAGGTGCATGGCGCGAAGCGCCAATGCAGTCTTGTATATATATATATATATATATATATATATTATCTGAGGCGAGAGGGTGAGATCGCAGTGAAACGGAGAGCCCCCACCAGGAAATCGACTTCGGTTCCGTGTTCGTGTCGAGCGTGCGGGCGAGGCGAAGCTGTGTGGGCGGGCGAGAGGGATGAACCCTCCTCTGGCTAGGGCGCCGCTGGGCCAAAAACCCCACCCCCCCGGGTTGTCTGGCGGTGGACGGGGGTGTCCCGCGAGTGTCCCGCCAGAGTCCCGTCGGTGTCCATTAATGGTGGTCGTCTGGTTACGAATGTTATATCATGTAAGTCTATGACCTGTGTATGGTATGTATATACACACATTGTCACATAGTAGCTCTCGTCGTCCGGAGTTCCTGTTGCGATCGGAGAACAGCCGCAGGCACTGGAAAGCCGGGTGGTGCCCAGCCCGGGCCGCCACGTGCAGGAAGCCGTCCCCGCCCTCCCCCCGGAAGCTGCCCAGCCGGTGCTCCACCACGCGCACGTACTGCAGCGGCCAGGCCTCCGAGAGCATCTCGAGCATCTGCGCCCAGGCCGGGTCGCCCAAGAGCTGAGCCACGCCGGGCAGCTCGTAGCCCCCGCCGCGGGCCACGGCGCTTGCGGCGAAGAAGCTGAGGAAGTCCTTGGCCAAGAACTGCATCTCCTCGCGGGCGCCGTCGGTGACGCGCAGGAACATGGCGTGGCCGGCCACCACGGCCTTCTTGAGGCTGGGCCACTCGCGGCGGAGCTGGCCGCGCAGCAGCGCCTCTGCCTCGGCGGCGGTGATGCTGTCGAGGCCGCGCAGGGCCATGTGGAGCGCGACCACCTCCACGATCTGCTTCCACCTGTCGAGCTCCTCCTGCTGGTTCAGCCTGTCGGCCATCTGCCGGCGCTGCATCCGCATCAGCATCACGTCGATGGCCACGCGGTAGATGGCGGTGATGTTCGTGCCCTCGCCCTCGTCCTCGTTGTCGTCGGCCTGGCCCCTGCGCTGGGCCTCCCGCTTCTCCGCCTCCTTGCGCTTCATCGTCTGCAGGTAGCACAGCAGCATGCTCAGCATCATGGGGTTCCCGAACACCTCGGGCTTGCCGTCGCTGCCCTCGCCCTGCTCTCCGTGGGGCTCGCCGCCCCCTCCGCCCCGGACCTTGGCGAAGATGCGCTCGAAGGCATCGAAGCCGCTCAGGCCGAGGCGCGCGTGCGCAACCATGCGGATGTGTTCCTCGGTGAGGCTCTCCACGTTCATGGCCACGATGCTGTCCTCGATCTCTTCCAGGGACGACTGGCCCCCAATCAGCGGGCGAGATGTGACTACCACCATGCGCTGCTGGAGGATCTGGCGCTGGATGCACCGCTCGATGCATGGCTTCAGCTCCCCGCAGTCCTCCAGCCCCTCGAAGATGAGCATGACGTGCTTCGTCTTGATCGCACGGCAGATCATGAGATACCTGTGGCTGTCCTCGCCGAAGGTGATCCGCAAATACTTGTCGAACCACCGGTCCACAGCGCCCTCGTCCGTGCTGTGGTGCTTGTCGACCATGCACAGCTCGGGATCCTGGGAGGAACGCTTCACCAGGTCTGCCACCGGCAGCAGCAGCGGCACCACGTGCGTGTAGCGGTCCAGGACCTCCATGATGAGCCGGTGGACCAGGCAGGTCTTGCCGCTGCCGGGGGGGCCCAGCACCAGGAAGGCGCTCGGCGTGCCCGAGGGCGTGCCCCTGTCGAGCCTCTCGGCGACGCCCATGATGTTCGCCCAGCCCCGCCGGGCGCCCGCGGTGGCGCCCTCCTCGGCCCCGGCCGAGCCGGCGCTGCCCGTGGAGCGCACGGGCGGGCTCTTGCTGCCGCCCCCGAGGCCGAAGCGCGGCCCCAGCTGGGTGAGGCTCGGCGGGGCGCACTCGCGCACGCTGAGCCGGTCTCCCGAGAGGGGGTCGATGATGAAGCTCAGGCGTGCGCGGAGCGTCTGCTTGAACCTCTCCGTCTCCTCCTGGAACATCTCCGCCGAGAGGGTCTCGGGCACCGTGGCGTCGCCCAGCGGGCTCGGCTTCTCGGTCCTGTGCTTCTTGACCGAGCTGTCCATCTCCGCCCGGAGCGCGGACAAGTAGCCTGCCTTCTCGAGCTTCCTGGCGTTCTTGGAGACCACGCCCAGGGAGTGCTGGACGCATTGTGCCAGCTTGCTGCAGTGGTAGATGGCCCAGATCTTGTACTGGGGAGCGACGTCCCGGTAGCCGATGATCCGGTAAGACTCGCGCAGGAAGGGCAGGTAAAGCTGGAGCGACATCCAGTCGCACGGCTGCAAGTCCGCCTGAGCCCCAGCGCGGTCTCGCATGCAGCCCACGACGTCCTGGCGCATGAAGCGCCGGACGGCGACGCAGTGGTCCATGAGCAGCTTGAGCGACAGCGCCCCCCGCCCGCCGCGGCCCTCTGGAAGGGGTACCGCGGAGACGTTCAGCGTCTCGCCAAGGGTGTCCCCACGCAGCAGCGCGTTGGACACGCTGGAGCAGTAGGTGAAGGCAGCGGCCACCATGGCCTCGTCGGCCACCAGCCGAGACTTCAGCGAGCGCTCCATCTTGTGCTGCTTGTCCAGGCTCTTGCTGGTCCTCTTCACCACCTCGTCTATGAGCTGCTCCAGGTCCCCCTGGCTGAGGCCGGCGAGGCGCTCAGGGGGCAGCGCCACGAACTTCTGCAGCAGCATCACCACCACGGCCTGGTCGGTGCGGAGCCAGTCTCCCACGTTCAACGTTTTCCAGAGGCTCTCCTGGGTGCCGGCGAACTCCACCAGCATCTTCGGTGTGATAGGTATCGCGGCGTACTCGAAGAGGCATGCCATCTCGAACTTGCACATGTCAGTGAAGAGCGGCAGGTCCACCGAGGTGGCGAAGTCGATCAGCCAAAGAGCGTCCGAGGCGTCGATCATAATGTTCGCGGCGTTGAGATCCCCATGGGCTAGTCCGACTAGCGGGGCCAGCTCCTTTCCCCCTTGGCCTGCCAAGCTGATTAACTTCTCCTTGATGGAATCGATGCCCAAATCCTTCATCGACGGGAGCTCCGCGCGAAAGTACTCCTTGTACAGCCTCCGCATCGCAGGCTCCGCGGGGTACTCGCCCTTCGCGGCGGTGTACAGGTTGAAGGGGCCTGGCTTGCCCTTCAGGGTGTACCAGCCCCAGAGCAGCGGCGTGCCCTCGGAGCGGTGGAGGCCCCGGTCGCCCTTCCTCAGCGACGAGACCACCCCGCCGGGGCCGAACGTCTCCGCGATGACGCTGTTCACGTTGCCGAACGGCCGGTTCTCCGCCGCCGCGGGGCTGGAGCTGACGCCCAGGAGCGCCTGCTCGCTCTCGTAGAGCAGGAGGTCCTCTTGAGCAGGGGCCGACCGCCCCGGCATCTCTGTAGGCCTACCACGACATGTTCCTGGGACCCAGAAGTGTTCGGAGAACAAAAACAGTTTTCCTAGAACATAATCCCGATGTGTTAAAACAAGACAGTCCCAGCCATACATGTTCTGAGAACATTTCGTGGAAACCACAAAAGGTTCCTAGAATATTGTTTCGTAGGCCTAGGGGCACGCCAGGACGCTTCGCCACTGCTTGGTCCTTGAAGGTGGACAGCAGGTTCGACGAGGAGGAGCCCTGCGCCAACTCCGGGTTGTTCCAGCAAGCGCCCGCGAGCTCGAGGCGCATGGCGCCGAACTCCTCGCCCGCGGAGAACACCTGCGGGGCAACGAGGGGGGGGGGGGGGGGGACTGGCAATAGGGGGGGATGCTCCGACCTGGAATCGGCGATGCATCGCCGATAGATCGGCGAGATGGGACCCCGATAAGAAATCCGCACCTTCCTGGGCAGCTTGGGGCTATCGGGCCCCATATCGGCGATCAGTGGGCGATTGGGGGTCGATGCACCCCCCCCCCCTGTGCCTATCCCCCCCCCCCCCTCTCGTTGCCCCCCTGAACAACCGGGTCGCCCAGGATGCGCGCGGCCCGGTCCGGCAGCGCGGCGAAGACGTTGACGGACTTCTGGAACTCGTCGCGGATCAGCTTCCCCGTGTCCAGCTTCACCACGCAGGGCTCGCTGGGGCGCCCCTCCCGCTCGTAGGGCTGCACGCGGACCACGGCCGAGCCGCCGAAGCCGCCGGTCAGCATCTGCGCCTCGAAGGACTCGAAGGTCTCGAACATCTCGAGGAGCAGGCGCTTGTAGGCGTCCTTTTTTTTTCTCCCCCTCTCAAGCACTGGCGGAAAAAACGGTTGCATTTGAGAGGCGTTTTATTCCTCACTTGCAGCCGGAGGGCGACGAGGGAACGAGGGAGAAGAGGAGGAAGACAAGGCCGAGGGGGAAGCAACGGCGACCCCAAAGCGCAGAAACGAAACGACAAGGCGCTTGTAGGCGTCCTTGCGGGCGCTGCCCTGGAAGAGCTTGTCGCAGAGCTCGGCCACGTCCATCTTCGGGGCGCCCTCCGCGCCGCCCGCCGCGATGCCCGAGCTCGCCTCCCACACCACCGTCTTGTCCCAGCGCCAGAAGCGGGCGGTGGTGGAGCCGTGCAGGTCCTTTTTTTTCTTCTCCCGCCGACTCCAGAAGTTACGGCGGATTTCTGTTTTTGGGTGGGCGACGAGGGAACGAGGGAGAGGAGGAGGAAGACGAGGCCGAGGAGCCGTGCAGGTCCGTCTCCACCGTCCGGAAGCGCTGGCCGCTGGGGAGCCCGACCTGGCGGAGGACGTCCTTGTTGATCTCCGCCTCCTTCTCGGGGATGGTCAGCACGGCGCGGCTCTGCTGGACCTTGCAGCGCAGCGGGTAGGCCTTGGTGGAGCCCGTCTGCTGGTTGGGCGCGTCGGGGATGTACATGGGCAGCAGGTCGCCGTCCACGCTCTTCTGCAGGTTCACCTGCAGGCCGCTCTGCAACCACCGCTCGATCTGCTGCTGCACGGACACCTCGTTGACCGTGGTGACGAAGCCGGGCAGGAAGTTCCTGGTCGACATGCGGCCCGAGGAGTCCTCCTCGTGCGTCTCGATCAGCAGCATGTCCTTGAAGCACAGCTTGAGGAACACCATGTCCAGAACGCGGACGAGCTGCCCGTGCTCGTCGGCCTCGAGCCAGCAGCGCCCCGCCTCCAGCTCTGCGAACAGGTCGGTGAGGCTGCGGTATCCCCCCTGCCCGAACGCGGCGACGTCGACGTTGTGCTTGCCGAGCAGCGCCTGCAGCTCGCCCTCTTCGCGCACGACGATGCGGCGCTGCAGCCTCATGCGGCGCATCTCCTCCACCAGCAGCTTCACCTAGAAGAAAGATAATTATGCACATCACCGGTTCTGACCAGGCCCATCCTGAGCCCAGGATCGGTGCATATGCCCTCCTGCCTTGGCCAGGAAAGCATGTGCACCGATCCTGGGCCCAAGATGGGCCTGTCCAGAATCGATGCATGTGCATAGTTCTCTTCGCCCGATCACCTGCCCGTTGGACACCGTCAGCTGGTCCAGGAGCACGTTGTTCTGAGACTCCACCTCCACGAGCTTCTTCTTCTGCAGCCCCATCAGCGACGAGCCCATGTTGAGGTCCTCGCCCTGGGCGCGGATCAGCTTCCAGAGGAAGTAGTCGTTGTCGAGGATGGCCTCGACAGGATTCACCTGCGCGCGGGAACCGTTTCTCTCCCGACCGCGGGAGAGGACAAAGCGGGGCACGCGAGCGCTTCCAGCCCCGTCGTGGGGCCCCGAACCCGGTCGAGGTCGGTGCGTCCTCACCGGAGCGCCAGCGCCCGAGCGTCCCGAAGGCGGTGGAGCTCGGCCGAACCTCCCCCGGCCTCGGAAGTCGTGGTTTTCTTAGTTCGGGAGCGGCAAAGAAGGGGGTGTCCAAGAGGGGGGGGTGCAAATCATGACCGGCGGCATGTGCGCGGCCCAGCGGGGGGGCCAGGGACGTAATAAAAATAAGAAGAGGCGCCATGAAATCTGGGGAAATATCATGGCCCCCGCCATGATATCCCCCCCCCCTAGTCATCACCCCCCTCTTTTCCGCCCCCGATTAGTGACGTGGCGTCTGGACCTCTCGACCCCAGCTCCAGGACTGGTTTTTCGTCGCCGGCCAATTCGCTGTCATCACGGGGACCGAGGCGGGCCCCTCGAAATCCAAACTCTGCGCATGAAACAAGCAAGGCCCGGACGTCGCACGTCGCAATTGATTCGAGAGCGCCAGATGTCTCGGTTTCCATCAGCGCCCACCTTGATGCAGATCTTGCCCAAGGTCTCCCTGTGCGGCATCGGGTGTCCCCTGGAGGAGGAGGTGGCGGAGGAGGAGGAGGAGGAGGAGGAGGAGGAGGAGGAGGAAGAAGAGGAGGAGGAGGAGGAGGAGAGGAGAGGAGGAGGAGGAGGACGAGGAGGATGAGGAGGACGATCAGGAGGAGGAAGAGGAGGAGGAGGAGGAGGCGGAGAAGATGAGATGCTGGAAGGTGCGATGCAGCGAGAAATCGCTCTCGCGATCGTCAGGAATGCAGCAGCAGGGCCCAAGGCCCAATTCGCGAGTGTGTGTTTGGAACGGCTGTGGACTGGGGGACACGAGGAGGCTCGCAAGGACGGGGCAAGAGAGGCGGTGGGAGGATACAGCGGAACACGCACTGCTTCTGCACCAGCACGTGCATGCGGTTCGGGGGCCACGTGCGAACCGTACAGGCGCGCCATTGCGCACAGGACACGCGACAGGAGACAAGACGCACATGACGCGCCGCGACCGCGGTCACCCGCGGCCGAACCCTGCCCCTACCCCCCACGATTTCTGAGGGGGAGGGTGGGGCTCGCTTCGCTCGGGAGCTCCCTGGCGGCCGTGGGGGGGCAGGGGGCAGGGTTCGCACGTGGCACCCCAGCGGTGGGTGGCACCCCAGCGGTGGTTCCTTGCCTGCCCGCCGCTGGGAAGCCTGAGTGTGGCCCACTGCCAGCTCGGGCGCGCTGCTCCGATCGCGAGGGCGGACCAGCGACTGGAGAGCTCGTCGGGCGGCCGATGGATACCCCGAGAACAACGAGGATTGACTCGGGCTTGTCCCCCTACAAGGGGATTCTCGACGAAAATGATCTGTTGAACACTTTTTGGCCTCTTTTGCAAATTTTTGGTGTACTTTTTATTTTTCGTCGAAAATCCCCCTGTAGGGGGACACGCCCGACATAAAACGAGGAGTTTCTGGAAAACGACCGTGAAAGGCGAGATCAACGCTGATCGTCGCAGCGCTTCCGCCACCTCACGCCGTACTCTAAGTTCCCTGGGTGGAGTGGATGCGGCCGCGGCTCTGATTTCCTGATGGGCAGCGACGATCGCCGCGGAAACGCTGGTTGCAGGAAGAGGGGAAGCATGTTGACCTCGCGACATAATGTAGAAATGCACGGTGGACCGAGGCTCCTCCCAAGAAAGTGGAGACAACGAACCCGCCTCCCACCAATGAAAGAATGCACCGTGCTGTCTTCCCACTCAATATCACGAAGGCGTTCGACAACAAGGTTCCGGCCCGCCACGGTACGCGGAGGGAACAGAGCGAGTGGCATCATGTGTAGAAATGGCATGGGCAGAGCGTGGGCAAGGCGGCGGGCTCCAGTCCGTCATGGCTACGAGATCACTTTTGCCAAACGAGCTCGGAAGCAAGCTGGGCACATGGTGGAAAATGCGAGTCAGCGCGGGCCCAAAACAATATGTTTCTAGCAGTCTGCGCTGTGCAATCTAGGTGGAACATATATGTGGTGCAGCCTACGCGGCGCCATGTGTGATGTGCAACGTGTGCTGCGCAATCTACGTTGTGCAATGCATGTTGTGCAATCTTTGTGGAGCAACATGGGTGGTGCAGTCGATAAAATGGAAAATCACCCAGCCGAAACACAACTTGTCAACTCCACATATTGCGCAACCATCCCACCAACCCACCCGCAAGTTCGCTTTCAAGGCCCATGCGGAAGCAATTGCGATGAGTGGTTGGCATTGGCTGGTGCATCTCTGCGGCCGCGCTAGCCCACGCACGCACGCACGCGCAGCGGCCAGCTGGTCTGGCGCGAACGACGCGGCCGCGGTGGCGCTGACCGCTGGGCACTTCCCAGCGGGCACTTCACTGCGGGTCGGCGACTTGGGCGGGCGCGGTACCATGGCAACGCCGACAACGGTAGACACGATGATGGTAGTAGCGACGCTGGTGACAATGATGACATCGACGACGGCAAGGCCAACGACGGCGCCGATGCTGATCACGCTGACGACGACGCCGGCGTCCTCGCATCGGTGGTGAAGGCTCGGGAACTCGACATGCGCAGGCGGCTGACGCGCGAGAGTGGCCCGCATGGTGTTATTTGACACGGGTCGTGCCCCCTCAGCGCGCGCAAGGGTGTCCCAATGATTTCGACATGTGGCGCGGGAGGCCCGTTTGACCGAATTTCATGAGAATGTTGAAACACAAAGGTTTCCTTCAGAATTCGCAAGAGCGCGAGCCAGGAGTTTTTGGCGCTCGATTTTGAAATCCCTCCCACACTCATGGATTCTGAAAGATTTCCGCATGCGCGTGCGACGACGCGCGCGCGTGCACTTCTTCCCGCTGTTTTGAAATGGGTTTATGCGACAGCGAGCGCGCAAAGGCGTTCGAGCGATTTAGACATGCGCGCGCGGGAGGCACGTTGGGTAGCACTTGATGAACATGTAGGGAAAAAACCATGGTTGTCTTCAGAATCTGCAGGAGCGCGAGCGCAGGTTCTCCTGCTCAAGATTCTGGTATGGAGCCAGGTGAACTCTATGTGTTCAGCACGCTCGATTTTGAAATCCTTACGACACCGGAAGTTTGCGACAGATTTCGGCCTGCGCGCGCGACGACGCGCGCGCGTGCACATCGTCATTTTTGCTGCAAGGGGTTATTGAGACAACTTGTGGTAAACGAATGTGCGCGCATTTGGTTTGTTGCAGAAGATGCCGGGGAAGGCGGTGCCAGCCTGCCTGGGATGGCATGAATTCATACTAAAGATGGACGATGGGGCAGACATCAGCAGGGGAAAGGGGTAGATCTGAAGACTGTTTTTGAAGGGAAAAATCTGTGGTGCACTAGGCGTTGAGCAATCTATGTTGTGCAGTACACGTGGTGCGAACTACGTGGTGCAGTCTATGTTGGGCGCGCTATCCGTAATTCAATTTACGTGGTGCATTTTACGTGGTGCAGTCGATGTGGCGCAATATAAGTGGTGCAGTCTACGCGGTGCAATTCACCGCTGCTCAACTTGAGTTTGCCCACGCCCACTGCTCGCGCAATCATCCCACCCGCCCACCTGCACTTTGGTATCCTAAAACCATGCGAAGGCGATTGCCGTGAGAACTTGGCGTTGGCTGGTGCATCTCTGCGGCCGCGTGAGCCCGCGCATTCGCGCGCGCTCAGCGGCCAACTAGTTTGGCGCGACCGACGCGGCCACGGCTGCGCTGACCGCTGGGCGCGTCCAAGCGGGCGCGCCAGTACGAGTGGGCGACTTGGGCGGGCGCAGTGCCATGGCAACGTCGACCGCGGTGGACACGATGATGGCAGTAGCGATACTGGTAGCGATGTTGGCAACGACGACGGCGCGGCCAGTGACGACGCCGACGCTGGTCACGCAGACGGCGACGCCGGCACCCTTGCGTCGGCGATGAAGGTCCTGGTCGGACTTCGACATGCGCGCGCGGCCGACGCGCGAGAATGGCCCGCATGGTTTTATTTGACACGGGTCGTGCCCACCCCCCCAGCGCGCGGGGGCGTTCGACTGATTTCGGCGAGCGGCGCGACAGGCCCGCGTTTGGCAGAAGTTCATGACGATGTTGAAGAACAGGATGTTTTTCTTAAGGATTCGCAAGAGCGCGAGCGCAGGCTCTCTTGAAAACCGCTGTTGTGAAACCAGAGGTTGTTATATGGTTTCGAGACACTCGGTTTTGACAATCTCGCGAAGCCCAAGGTTTGTTTAAATGATTTCTGCATGCGCGCGCACTTCGCCCCACTCGTTGCAAAGGATTCTTGCCGCAGCCAGCGCGCGAGGGCTTTCGAACGATTTCGACATGCGCGCGCGCAAAACTCGTTTGGTCGCATTTAACGACCACGTTGCAAACCACGGTTGCCTTGAGAATTCGAGGGCGCGAACGCAAGCTTGATTGGCAATCCTTATTGCGTAACCATGTCTTTCGCGCGTTTCTTGGACGCGCTATGTCGAGATCCGCGCGAAACCTCAGGTTGCCGAAGGGCTTCTTCACGCGTTCGCGACGACGCGCGCGCGCAACCTCATGGTTCTTCGCTTCGAGAAAGAACGCGTGCAAACTTATGAGATTTTTGTAGACATGATGGTGGGGGGAGGTCGATGTCGGTTTAGCTGGGATGATCTGACATCATACTGTGGATGCGCAATGGGGCATCATCATCTGTACATTGCGATACGAGAAAGGGGGCGGATAACCCCGGGGGAGTAGATCCGAATTCTGAGCAGGGAAAATTGATCTACGCGTGCAATGGCCAATATCATGCCCCCGCAAACGCCCCACCCACCCGCCCGCTCTTTTGTTTGCAAAGCCCTTGCGGCGGCCACTGCGACGAGTGCTTGGCGCTGGCTGGTGCACCTGCGCGGCCGCGCTGGCCCGCGCGCGCTTGCGCGCGCAGCGGCCAGCTAGTTTGGCGCGACCGACGCGGCCGCGGCGGCGCTGGCCGCTAAGCGCTTCCCAGCGGGCACTTCGCTGCGAGTCCGCGACTTGGGCGGGCGCGCACCATGGCAACGTCGACGGCGGTAGACGCGGCGATGATAATAGCGATGCTGGCGACGACGGTGACATCGACGACGGCGCCCTCGCGTCGGCGACGCAGGCTCTGGACGGATTTCGACGCGCGCGCGCAACCGACGGGCGCGCGCTGGCGCACCGCACTGCGTGACTTGGTGCGGATCGCGCCCCCCCCCCTCTCCCCCAGCACGCGCGCAAAGGCGGTCGACGGATTCCGGCGCGCAGCGCAGGAGGCCCGCGCATCAGAATTAACACGCGTTGAAGAACCGATTGTTTTCGCAAGGTTGCGCAATGTCGCGAGCGCAAGCTTCTTAAACAAAAACGGATGTTGCCAAACCATGGGTGTTGCATATGCTTTTGGGTCACTCGATCTTGAACCCTTTACGAAACCAGCGGTTTTTGGAGGAATCCAGCATGCGCGCGCAGCAAACGGCTAGTTTGGCGCGACCGACGCGGCAGTGGTAGCGCTGACGGCTGGGCGCTTCCCAGCGCGCGCGCCGCTGCGAGTCGGCGGCTCGGGCGGGCGCGGCGCCGTGGCGACGCCGACGACGGCGGCCGCGATTATCAGAGTAGCGATGATGGTGGCGACGGTGGCGGCGACGACGGCAAGGCCAATGGCGGCGCCGTCGTTGACCAAGCCCGCCGATAACGATCGCGATGTCCTCGCGTCGGCGACGAGGGTTTTTGAGGGAGCTCGACGTGCGCGCGCGGCCGACGCGCGCGAGTGGCCCGCGTGAAATTAATTGGCGCGGATCGCGCCTGATAGACGCCCGTTTGGCAGAATTGGCTGGACATGTTGAGAAACCTACGGTCCCCTCAGAGTCCGCAAGGCCGCGAGTGCGAGATTTCCCCGAAAACTGACGTTGCAAAGCCATGTTTTTTATTGCCCCCCAAAAATGTGTTCGGAGCACTCTTTTTTGACATCCTCGTGCAACCCGAAGTTTTTGATGGATTGGATTCCGGCGCGCGCGCGCGACGACGCGCGGGCGTGCACTTCGCCGCATCCGTTGCGAGCGAATCTCGCGACAACACGCGCGCAAGGGCGTTCGAACGATGCCGGCACGCGCGCGCGAGAGGCCCGTTTGGTAGCACGTTGCGAACGTGGTGTTCGTAGGAATTTGCAAGAACGCGGGGGCAGACTTACTTGGAAAACCATTGTTGCGAAGCTACTTGTTTTTACGTGTGTTCGTGACTCTCGGTTTTGAATTCCCTACGAGACCCTGGGTTTGTCGTAGAAATTCCAGCACGCGCGCGCGACAACGCGCGCGCGCGTGCACTTCGTATTTTTTCCCTAGGTGTTTGATGACATGTGATTTTTGACAGACGAATGTGCGCGCATGGTATTTGTTTCAAAGGACGCGGGGGGGTCGAAGCCGGCCTGCCTGGGGTGGTATGATTCATATATACATAGGGTAGACGATGGGGCAGAATCAGAAGTACATTGCGATACAAAAAGGTGGGCCGTTGAGTCTGGGGTGGGGGAGGTAGATCCTATTTGTGTTTTGATAAATGCAAATCTATGTGGCGCAATTCGCCCTGCCGAATTTGAAGCTGCCTCCACTGCTCGTGCAATCATCCCATCCACGTGCCCGCAACCTCGTTCGCAAATTCCATGCGGCGGCGGCGCTGGCCGCTGGGCACTTCCCAGCAGGCACTTCACTGCGAGTCCGCGACTTGGGCGGGCGCGCACCATGGCAACGCCGACAGCGGCAGACACGGTGATGATAATAACGATGCTGGTGACGATGGTGACAACGACGACGGCACGGCCAATGACGGCACCGATGCTGACCACGCCAACGACGATGACGGCGTCCTCGCGTCGGTAATGAAGGTTCTGGAGGGATTCCGACACGCGCGCGCAAACGACGCGCGAGTGGCCCGCACTGCATGACTTGACTCGGATCGGGCCCCCCCGCGAACGCGCGCAAAGGCGTTCGAAAAATTTCAGCGCGCAGCGCAGGAGGCCCGCTTGGCAGAATGTTTTAACCATGTTGGAGAACGTACCGTTTTCTTAGGAATTCGCAGGGACGCTTGCGCAAGCTTTTTCGAAAACAGATGTTGCCAAACCATGGGTGATTTATATGCTTAACGGGGTGTCTACTTTACTCACGCCCCAGCGTCCGAAGATACGGAGACCGCGTCATCCGAACGGAGTTGATCATGTAGGCCTGGTTCACGGAAATAAATACTGGGGTCCCTCGGGGGGGCGCTGCTGTCGCATCATTCCTCGTCGGCGTCTTCCATGGTCTCATCCGCCCGCAGGGTATCCCTGTGGCCGGCAGTCCCATTCGATGGCGAACCCCCGTGCTGTGTTGACTCTAAATCGTTGACACTCTGCGGAGGACCCGAAGCGGAACCGCTAACACAGTCAGCGGGCACCGTCTCGAGGGTTACTGTTCGATTTCTTCCACGCCTTGACGACTATCAGGGACAACGGGCCAGCTCGGATCCTTTATCATGTTGAACATGTTGTAGTTTTCCGGGTCCGTCATTATCCTGTCTTTTTTTGGCCCCATCATCCCCTCGGCTCGTGACATAATCACGAGACCTCGTGGCGTCGTGGTGATTAATTATTTCGGCAGGCAACCAGCAATTTGCAGAGCTATATCAAAAACAGGAATCTCCTGGTTGATTGGAAAGTGTTTGTAATGACCTGGTTCTTCTTGACGTGCTCGAATATCATCGAATATCGGCCCCATGTTGAATCGCGGGGTGGGGGACCTCTTTGTCGCCATGACGCTTATGTCTGGTAAGCCGATCCCGAGGGAGGGGAGGGCGCGCGAGTTCGGTTTTGATGCCTCGCAAACGCAGCTGCCAATACTCATCCATGTCTGCTTGGGCGCCGCCAACCTTGCATTTGGCAGGTGTGTGGCGGCGCGAAAATGGGGGCGAGGGGAGCGCTGCTAATGACTGGGGAGGGGAAGAGGAGGAGGGATGAGGAGAAGGAACAGGAAGGAGGGTGCGGAGGAGGCGAAGGCCGTGGAGGAGGGAGCGGATGGAGGAGGCCGAAGCGGAGGGAAGAGGTGGAGGCCGAGGAGGAGGGAAGAGGGAAGCGATTGAGGAGGGGGAAGTGGGGGAGGAGTGCGACGGCGAGAGCGACAACGCTGAAGACGACGACGACGCCGACGCCGACGACGACGACGACGACGGCCTGGCGTCGCGGACGTCCACGATGCGGGCGTCGTTGTGCTCGATGTTGTCGTCCAGGAACAGCTGCCGCGTGGGCCTGCGGCCGCCGATGAGGGTCACGAGCTTGCCAGCGCTTGCCTGGGCTGCTGCTGCTGCTCCTCGTCCCCGTCGCCCCCGTACTCGTCAGCGGTGCCCTCGTCCTCATCCCGCCCCCCTCACCATTCTCTTCCCCTTCCTCCGCCTGCCTCCCGTCGTCGTCCTCCTCCTCCTTGTCGCCCTCCTCCATCTCCTGGTCCCCCCTCACTATGCCCATCCGCCCTTCCCCCCTCCGCCCGCGCTCACGGACATCTCCTGGGATGAGTTCTTGTGAAAATCTCGAGGCCCATCCAGCCGTGGCCACCAGGGCGCCCCAGGAGGCTCAAACAAAGGCCCAAAGACATCCAACACCCTCCCGACTGTCATTGTCGAGCCTGGATCATGAATCCTCCTCCTCCTCCTCCTCTTCCTGTTCTAGCGGTCTCCCGAGGTCTCCAGGTCTCCTGAAGTCTCTAGAGGCCTCCAGAAGCACACGAAGAAAAAAAACACGCACAAACACCTTGATTATCGGCTCGCTCCTCCTCCTCCTCCTCCTCCTCCTCCTCCTCCTCCGCTTCAACCCTCGCCTGCTCGTTCTCCTCCTCCTCCTCCTCCTCCTCCTCATCCCCCTCCTCCTCCTCGACCCTCGCCTGCTCCTTCTTGAATGTCCACCACGCCCAGTCGTCCTTGATGGCGGCGGTCCTCTGGTGGAGTAGCTGTTTGCCCGTCCACTTTTGCAGGCCGTGGATCCCCTCGGCGGTCCTGGCCCTCAGCACCTGAGGAGAATCGAGGATCGAGGATCGAGAAGGATCGAGGATCGAGGTTCGATTTGTTCCACAGTTTCGGTCCTCTGGAGCCCCATGTCGGACAATGTCGGGCCCCAGGGCCGTCAAGCACCGATCTGGCGCGAAATGTGGCCAGGATGGACTCCGGAGGGGTCCGAGGAACGGTTTTGCGCGGATTTGTGCTGCAAACGCTTCAGACGAATGTGCGCGACGCTGAAGCGAGAATCTCCACTCTGAAGACGGTTCCACTCCATCCTTGAAACTATTGTTCCCCAGTCAGAGCTTGCCTCGAGGGGCGGATTCTATGGTTAAGTGAGCTTTGCCGCCGAATTCCGCGGCCCGCCCAGGTGCCCCGGTGCCCGGGTGCCCGGGTGCCTGGGGGTACCCGGGTGCCCGAGTGCCCCGGTGCCCAGGTGCCCGGGTGCCACGGTGCCATATAGCCCTAAAGTCCTAAAGCCCTATAGCCCCATAGCCCTAAAGCCCTATAGCCCAATACGCCTGTAGCCCTATAGCCTTCCAGCCTTATAGCCCTATGGCCCCATAGCCCCAGAGCTCTATGGCACTATAGCCCAATAGCCCTATAGCCCTATAGCCCTATAACCCTATAGCCCAAATAGCCCTATAGCCCTATAGCCCTATAGCCCAATGGCCCTATAGCCCAATTGTCCTGTAGCCCTATATCCCTATAGCCCTACGTGGTTATTATGCTCTTGATTGGTGCTAAAATAAATGTGAGTGCGTCTCGCGCGAAAGCCCGAGCACGGACAGAGGGGGGAGGAGAGGTGCGGAGGAGGGCGGATGACTTCGGAGGAATGGGAGGGAGTAGGGATGATTCCACAGGAATGCGGATGGAGGGGGAAGAATGCGGAGGAGGAGGAGGGCGGAGGGGGGGGAGGAGCGTGGGGGAGGTAAAGGGAGTCGGAGTGAGGGCGGCGGACTCCAGAAGGCGGCCCCGCGCCCCCACGCCCCGACGTGGAGCGGGCGGAGGCTCGCACCGCTGGATAGAACTGGATAGAACTGATAGAACTGGTCATAGAACTGGACATAGAACTGGTCCATTAAAAATACGGTCCGGCCTAGAACTGGTCGGTCCAATTAAAGAAATTTTCAGAATATCAATAACTCTTCTTCTGAATGCGACCAGTTCTAGGCTGGACCCTATTTTTAATGGGCCAGTCCTATGACCAGTTCTATGACCAGTTCTACCCAGTTATACCAGTTCCGCGCCGTCGGAGGCGACGGCGGGGGGGGAAGCGCGCCAGGCCTCACTCCTCAAAGTCGGCGCCCTTCGCGTTCCGCAACGCGCCGCAGCGCCGTTTCATCGATTTCACGAGCGGCTCCAAGCCCCCCAGACCCTGTCTCGAAGTGGCCATGTAGGCTGTCCCGTGGCTGTCCCGTGGGTAGTCCCACGGTTGTCCCAGGGGGTGCCCCGTGAGTTGTCCCGCGGTGGTCCCGCGGGTTGTCCCATGGGTTGTCCCGCGGTGGTCCTGCGGGTGTCCCGTGGTTCCGTATACGCGCACATCGTCATCTAATTGCGTGTCGTGCTGGACGCATAAGCACGCACCAACACACACACACACACACTTAAATGCACGCACACATGTAAGCACGATTAGCCATGAAACCACCAAACACATCTAACCCGGACGGTGCCCCGACAAAAAGTGTCCACACCCAGGGCGGCAAGACACTGCGACGTGATAGCAACCGCAACAGCATGATGCACTTGTCTTGCACCCCTCCCCCCCAAAACCCAAAGTTGAAGTGTCCACATGTTGTCCCTGGCGAGCGGCCTGCCGCCTAACCCCGCCAACTTCGAGTTGGGGAAAGGGGGGTATACATATTTGTTCGACGTGATTAGACGACGAGTTGTCTTGGTGCGACAAGTGTGGACACTTTTTGTCCGCCTACCGTGGTTCTTATGCTCTTGATTGGTGCTAAAATAAATGTGAGTGCGTCTCGCGCGAAAGCCCGAGCACGGACAGAGGGGGGAGGAGAGGTGCGGAGGAGGGCGGAAGACTTCGGAGGAATGGGAGGGAGTAGGGATGATTCCACAGGAGTGCGGAGGGAGGGGGAAGAATGCGGAGGAGGAGGAGGGCGGAGGGGGGGGGAGGAGCGTGGGGGAGGTAAAAAGAGTCGGAGTGAGGGCGGCGGAATCCAGAAGGCGGCCCCGCGCCCCCACGCCCCGACGTGGAGCGGGCGGAGGCTCGCACCGCTGGATAGAACTCGATAGAACTGATAGAACTGGTCATAAAACTGGACATAGAACTGGTCCATTAAAAATACGGTCCGGCCTAGAACTGGTCGGTCCAATTAAAGAAAATTTCAGAATATCAATAACTCTTCTTCTAAATGCGACCAGTTCTAGGCCGGACCCTATTTTTAATGGGCCAGTTCTATGACCAGTTCTATGACCAGTTCTACCCAGTTATACCAGTTCCGCGCCGTCGGAGGCGACGGCGGGGGGGAAGCGCGCCAGGCCTCACTCCTCAAAGTCGGCGCCCTTCGCGGTCCGCAACGCGCCGCAGCGCCGTTTCATCGATTTCACGAGCGGCTCCAGGCCCCCCAGACCCTGTCTCGAAGTGGCCATGTAGGTTGTCCCGTGGCTGTCCCGTGGGTAGTCCCACGGTTGTCCCAGGGGCTGCCCCGTGAGTTGTCCCGCGGTGGTCCCGCGGGTTGTCCCATGGGTTGTCCCGCGGTGGTCCTGCGGGTGTCCCGTGGTTCCGTATACGCGCGCATCGTCATCTAATTGCGTGTCGTGCTGGACGCATAAGCACGCACCAACACACACTTAAATGCACGCACACATGTAAGCACGATAAACCATGAAACCACCTAACACATCTAACCCGGACGTATAACATAATAGCCTTAAAGCCCCATAGCCCTATAGTTCTATATGCCTATAGCCCTATAGCCCCATGTGTATATATAGATGTGTGTATATATATATATATATCCCTATAGCCCTATGGTCCTAGAGCCCTATAGCCCCATAGCCCTATGGCCCTATACCCCTATAGCCCCATAGCCACAGAGCCCCATATCCCTATAGCCCTACAGCCCTATAGCCCTATGGTCCTATAGCCCTATAGTCCTATAGCACTATAGACCTATGGCCCTATGGCCGTACAGCCTTGTAGCCCCACAGCCCTGTAGCCCCATCGCCCTATCGCCCAACAGCCCTATAGCCCTAAAAAGATTCTGATTGGTTTTTCTCCGGTATCATATACTTTTAAAACCAATGTGCGCGGCGCTAAAGCGAGAGCTTCATCTTGAACACAGCCCGCCCTGCATCCTTGCAGATGATGCAGGCTCGTCTTGAAAACCGTCCGCCCTCCATCCTCGAAGCTGTTGAAAACGAATGTGCGTGGCGCTAAGGCGAGGGCTCCATGCATGTTTGAGAACGGCTGCCCTCCATCATCGATAATGTGGCAAATGTCAAGCTTGAATCGAAACGCCCGGCCGGGCACACGGACACGTCTGGGGTTGCGACAGGGAGGAGTTACTCATGAGAAGAAGATGGAGGAGAGTGCGGGAGGAGAGCAGGGATGAGGCGGATGAGGGGGAGGAGGAGGAGGAGGAAGACAGGGAGGGTGACGAGGAGGAGGGGGAGGCGGAGGTTGAGGAGGAGGAGGAGGAGGAGGAGGAGGAGGAGGAGGAGGAGAGTGTCGGAGGAGGACGAGGAGGCGGAGGAAGAGGAAGACAGGGAGAAGTACGTGGAAGGAGGAGGATGAGCAGGAGGAGGAGGAGGAGGAGAAGGGCGAGCGGAGGAAAGGAGGACGAGAGAGAGAGAGAGAGAGAGCCTGGCCCGTAGGAGGAGATGTGGGTGGAGAAAGAAGACGGAGACAACACATAATGTTACGAAGAAGGGGACGGGTTGGAAGGAATAAAATGATATGAGGAGATGGTAAAACAAGTATATACTGAGAGAAGAAGATGATGAAGGTTGCGGGCGAGTAGGAACGAGGAGGAGGACGAGGTTACAAAGATAGGCGTGTTGTGCGATTTGAGAAAGGGAAGGACGAGGAGGCAGCGGAGGAGGAGGAGGAGGAGGAGGAGGAATATACGTAGGATGCATAACACTGAGGTGACCTCCTCCCGGCGGAGGCGGGACGATGGAAGGAGGAGGGATGATGGAGAGAGTGGGGAGGTAGAGAGAGGAGGGAAGGGGGGAAAGGAGAGGGGAAGAATATGCAATCCCTTTTTCTCCCATCTCCCGCAGGGGAAGCCGCCCTCCGCGCGGCCTGCGGACAACAATTCCACGGCCGCCTCCCTGGAGGAGACCGCCGCCCGCTGTTGTCCGCAGACGGCCGTGCTTCCCTCCCCCACCGCGTCGCTGCTCCCAACACGTCAGGAGTCTCCGTTCGGGCAGTGGGGGAAAGAATCACCTGCTGTGGAGCTGTAGGGGGCCAGATGTGAACCGTACCCCTACCTCCCACGATTTCTGAGGGGGAGGGTGGGGTTCACTTCGTTCGGGAGCTCCCGAGCAAAGTGAACCCCACCCTCCCCCTCAAAAATCGTGGGGGGTCGGGGTAGGGTTCGCATCTGGCCCCCTAAGATGGGATCGGTCCCCATGAGAGGTTTATGTGTTGTGCTCACAGTCGACTCCCGAAACCTAGCCCGTGCACGCCCTCCTGCCCGTTCCTCCAGTGTCGAATCGGCCCTTGGAGCTTCTGAGCCTGACCGCAGTGTGTGTCAGGATGGGTGGGCTGATGGACGTACATGGTGCAAGACGGCAGATCTCCCAGCGACTCTCCTTCTCGTCTCCGTCCTCGTCATCCTCGTCCTCCTCCTCCTCCTCCTCCTCCTCCTCCTCCTCCTCCTCCTCATCATCATCATCATCATCATCATCATCATCATCATCATCATCATCATCATCATCATCATCATCATGCTGCTCCTCCTCCTCCTCCTGCTCCCTCCCATCCTTCCTCCCTCTGTCGTTGCTGTTGTCGTCGAGACCTTGTGAATGTAGTCTCGCCCGTTGCGGGTGTCCGCCTTGGGCGGCGGGTTCTGCCGGGCCCACGCGTCCCAGGCGGCGTCGGCAGGACCGTTCGTCAGGGTATCCTTTCGGAGGGAGAGTAGCCACACCCCAGGGAAAAGGACGAGAATGAGGAAGGGGAGAAGGGAGTTCGGCAGGGAGGAACGGAGGAGGGAGGGGAAGCCTTCTGCTGTATACAATATATATATATATATATATATATATATATATTCACATGTAGATGGCAGAATCAATGGTTCATGCAGACGAGCAGGAATGTCAGCGGAGGCTTGCAGAGCGCCAAGCTCCATTCACCGACTGCGCCGTTTCTGAGACGTGGCGGTCCAGTCCGTTCAATGCAATTCCAGCGCGACCCCATCCATGGTCGATGTAAACTCTCGGGATGTCCCTCTTCCGTTTGGGATGGTCATGTCTGGTGATTGCAGGCGTCGGGGCGACTTCGGGCGGAAGAAGTCGTTGGCCCTCAGCTCACCCTAGATGGTCATACATTGTTTGCAGATGTGTGAGCGCACTGGAATTTGAGGTGTGGGGCGGGGCGTGATGGGATACGTATGCGGTTGGCCACTGCCTCTGTTGGCATTTTGCTAAACACCTGCTGGAAAACTCCAAGGCTTCCAAACAGGACACGATCTTGACGAGGGCCCTCGCATGCAATGGCTTCTGAATGGCTGCGGACGCCGTAGCTGCTGGCTACGCGTGTTGTTCGCCGCTGTGTCCGCTGAATGGCTGCGATTCCGACACTCTGCCACAGATCATGGAAGTGCCAGAGGGTCCAACACACTCGTGACAACATCGTGCTGACCTGGGTTCAAGAAGCATCCGCTGATTTGTCAGCAGCAGACCAGGAGACTTGTTGCTTGCGCGTTGGCGCACCCAAGCGGCAACGTTCCTGGCCCGTGCAGAAAAGTCGAGTGGCAGGACAACGAATTGCAAATCCCTGGCCACGACTCTCCTCCCCGCCCTCCCTTCGGGCCTGGGGACTTCCGTTCAATGATGGCTCGTGCAAGTGACGCGGCATCAGCGAACTCCCCACGAGCTCGCGGAATATTGCGAAGGTCTCGGGAGAAGACCACCTGCACGTCATCCTTACGGGCTCCATGCCACCAAGCTATCCCACGGAGCTACAGTCAGAGCTTTTGTTTGCAGCGGGTTTGATACCGCACCGGAACCCGACCAGCATATTGCCTGTGAGAATGTCGTTGTGCAGGGATCGTAGCCCTTCGCATTCTAACCGAACCCATTTCAGAGATTCAGGCGGTATCCTTCAATTTTGCATGCTCGGGAACCTCCCTTCGAATGTGACGAGAAAAGCATAGATTCGAGACACCCGAATGCTTGCGATACCGGATTCGTTGGGACTGGCCGACGCATAGCTTTGAATGTACGTAAGTTGGGTGCTGCTGCTCTTGTAGCGTGGCCCCGTCTCGCGGGTGGAGGCGCTGGGCGTGTTCCTCCGCCGCCTCCAAAGCCAAAGCTGGCTCTCGCCCACTCATGGAAACGCACGTGTGCACTCTGGCGCAATGAAGTTTGTTTGGGGGGCTCCACTGCTGAACGAGGGAAAATGTCATCCCAAAGTGTGTGCTCTGGACGTGCTAAGTTTGACCAAAGAACATTGTGTGTCCGAACCCCATGTTTCTCGCCTTTCCTGGCACCTTCTTTTCTCTCTCTTGCACGCGTTGTTCACGCATCGCTCGGGCTGGTCTCAATAAACCCTACCTGGAACTATACATTTCATTCGTTTGAAGAATGGCATGCGCAGAAATAAACGTGTCGTGGTCAAGTTAACGGAAAAATGTATTTCGAATATCGGAGGTGTGTTGCTTCAACCTTGCAGCTGTGACCTTAGATGCTGTCCCCAATGGTAACAAAAGGGGAGGGGTGCAGGTCAAGGATGGGGAGAAGAGGGATGATAACGAGACATGGTAGGATGGAGAGGGAGGATATTGAGCGGGACGGAGTGCGGGGGGGTGGGATGGAGGGGGCGACGTAGGGGACTAATCTGATTGTGGTGGTCTTCATGATGCGAAATATGAGGTGGCGGGATACGGGATGGATGACATGAGGACGAAAGAAAGCAGGAAACAGAAGGGATGTCAGAAGAGGGGGAGGACTACTTCTTCCCCGCCGCAGGCGCACTCGCACTAGTCCGGAACCAGTAGCCCGCGAACAAGGCGAAGGAAGGGAGAGAGGGAGAGACGCAGCACCAGGACAGGAGAGAGAGGAAAGGCAGTGGCCGCTGATACCCGGCAGCGTGGCACGCCCCACCACCCGCGCGAGGACACCGAGGTACCTCGCGCGCGCGCGGGCTTCGACGCAGCCGCGCCCGCCAACGGAAACGGCGGGAGGCCACGACCGAGCGCGGGGGGCACGCTCGACGCAGGGGGAGGACAGAGCCCATGCCCCGCAAGGGGTGGCGCTTGCGCTCGCCGCTGCCACCTGTCTCTGGGGTGGGGGGCCCACGGGAGGACCCCGCTGCAATGCTGATCCAGTCCCTGGCCATCGCTCGGACGTCCATTCCCTGTGTTTTTTTCGGTTTCGTGCGTGGTTTTTTCGCCAAATGATCTCGGATGCTCCTCGATGGTCCTCGCCGAAGGAAAAATGCACACGTCCGAGCGATGCCGAGGTCCCCTCAGAGAAGCATGCAAGGCGCCTGCCTCGTCGACAGGCGCGGGGTGGGTGCGGCGGCGGGGCAGGGGGGCGGCCGCACTGCGGGGAGCAACGCGGGGGACACAAGAGCGAAGACAAAAACGAGGCCCCCAACGGCGCCGTACCCCGCAGTCGAGGGAGGCAGCGGCACGGGCAGGGAAGGAGTAACACCGGGGACCAATACCCAGATGACCATGAGACGTTGCATCGCCGAGCGCAACGCACCCAGGGACAAACTCAGAACAAACACGCACAACGACGCAAAAACAAATACTGAACGCGGCCCACCCGGCCCCAAGGGCCAGAGAGCAGGGGCACTGATGCAAGTACCCGCAGGAGAGGCAAGGACCAGGGCCCAGGACACAGAGAGGAGGCCAAAACGAGGAACAAGGAGAAAAACGCCGCCGAGGGCCAGGGGGCGCGACACAGACACAAAGAATTCCTAAGGACGGTGGGCAGTCGGAGCGGCCGTCGCCACCGTCTCTCCCCGAGGGCCCGCCCTGGCCACGGCGTGCCTGACGCATCGCCTGCCATGGCGAAAGGGAAACAGTGATCCCAAGAAAGCAGCCGAATTCAAGAGAGGTGCATAGCGGGACCGGGGCCCCCAAATAAAAAGGAGCCATGTTAACCTTGGGATCCCGTGGTCAGGAGCGGTTGCAAACAAAAAATGGCGAATTTCTTTCTCATCGTCCGCGCACTCTTGGTTGCGCTGCTTCCTTTCTGTCTACTACCGAGGAAGAGAACAAGAACGGATGAGGGGGCGCGCAGAGGAGGAGGAGGAGGAGGAGGAGGAGGAGGAGGAGGAGGAGGAGGAGGAGGAGGAGGAGGAGGAGGGGCCGACGACGATGACAGTCTCGCCGCTGATTCCCAAACAGCGCTTGCCCTACGCCGCGCAGACACCGTCTGGGGTCCACGCAACACCCCGATCCCCCAAAGAGTGCTTAGACTTACGTCGGCCCTGTTTGGGGTTCCATATGTCGCCCTGTTTCTTTTCTCCCAGGGCTCTCGTTGGGACAGCCACCTTCGCGATCTGCCCAGGCCTAACTCCCGACGCGCCCCCGCGCGCAAGGCTGGGCATCCATAGCTCCGCACTACCGCGTCGCACTGCCCCAACGCGAGCCCCTTACAGGGCGACGCTAGGATTCGAGGATGCGGAGCTGCTTGGCCCAGAGGAATCTCGTGCATCCTGGACAAGCGACGCTTCCTCCTCTTCGCCGGAGGATTCTGGCCGAGACCACTGCGGGGCGCCACCAGAGGTTTTACCCCAGCAGTGCTCGCACCTGACGAACCGATCTTCGCAATCGCCAGGTGCCCCCAGGATCGCTTGTACTGGCGCCCGTGACCGTGCCCACCAGAATGAGCAGGGCGTGCGGCGCGGCTCTTCCTCGCACTGGCAGTACAACATCATGCTGCTCTTGTTGAGCACCATGCTATGTTCTGCCGTGGCGTGGCTCGCTAGCAACGTCTGTCTTACCGCAGGCGCCGCAGCCGCCTTCGAAGGTGCACGCGATAACGGAGTTTCGAAATCCCGCGCCGGCGCAAACCCATCTCGGACACGCCCCGCGATGCCACACTTGAGAAGCAACTCAAGTATACACAGCGCGCGCGATCGTAGCGCGCGGGCGTTCCCGAACTGGGGCCCCGCCTGTCCAATGTCCAGCGCTCCTCCATTGGGAAGCGAAGCTGGCCGGCAAGCGCCGGGAAGAAAAATCCCAGGCTGTGCAACGACCACTCGGCGGCGTTTTCCGCGCCGCCGAACGCGCGCAGCACCCGCCTCATGGCACGCAGCGCGCCAGAATATTTCTCCAGGCGCATTGGGCTCAGAACGACTATCTTGCCAGACTCCACCGCCATCGCTGGGGCGATGAAGTCCAATGCAGCAAGCTCCGCGCAACGGGCCGCGGCGCCGTGAGACTACCCGCCCAAGTCGCGCCCGCGCCAATCCGCCCGCGGGGCGGCCCGCGGAATTTTGCCGACCTTCTCTTTTGTGCTCCGCGTTTCTGCGCACGGCGCGCCCCGCGACACGCGACAGACTGCAGGGCGTGAACCTCCGTGGGTCTGCCCAACGAAGACAACCGAACGTCGGCGCCATCGCAAACCCAACAGCAATTGCACTTGTTGCGTCGCGCGCCCCCACTGCCAAAAAGAAGCCGCTCAGAAGGCGATCGACGATTGCCCTCGTCAGCGGATTCGCCTGCTGCCGCTGCCCCCCTGTCTGCTCGCTTGACATGCATCTCTGGGTCTCGACCAGCGGGCCCTCTAACTGGCACGCCTCTTTCGCCCGCGCCAGCGACGCAAAGGACATTTCTGGCACTGACGACCCTCTACCGCTGGCGCCGCGGAGAAACAGCGCGACACCAGTTGCATGCAACGACCGCGGCTGAAGCCCGTCCGCCTCTGCCCATTTCCTGCGCCCGCGCCGGGTTCCGCCCGCGGGGTCGCACCGTCGCCGTCGCGGAAGCCCGTCTGACCGCGACAGGCCGAAAGAGAGCCGATTGATCTTCCCAGCTGAGGCCTTTGAAGGCCCATCCCCTGAGTCTCGGCGATGCGCCCCCAATGTGGAAGGCGAAATCGAGCACTAACCCAACCTGCTTGGCCAGCTCTGCTGTCTCTCGGTCTTGGCAGCTCTGTTCGATCGCTCTCACTTTGCGCCTCTTCCTCCCAGGAAGAAACACTTACCTGCGGTAATTATCCAGAGCTGGTCGTGGGCTCTGCCGGCGCTTGTAAGGGGCCGCGAAGGACTCGTTCGCCCCCGGCCAAGCCTGCGCGAGCATGTCCCCCGACGGCCGCAGAAGCATTCCGATCTACGCGCGCGTAAGAATTTCCTGGCCACTGCCAGGCTACACTGGGCTTCGCCGCCCAACTCTGCGACGGCGTCTTCGGACGTATCAAGCCAGCTATGCACTGAGAGAATCTAACGGAGGCTCTTCGTAAACAAATACTGTTCTAAAATCACTGTCTCTGGCACCCCTGTGGGCGCGCATGCTTGCGGTCTCGGCGACGAGACGCGCGCGCGCGCTCAGACTATGCTTGTTCCTCCGGCCTCATTGCCGAAAGCGCTTGAGCCAAGATCGCTCTTTGGCCTCTGAGCCGAAACCCTCCGGAGAAGGGTTGGGGCGCCCCGGCGCCGCTCGCTGTCCTGAGCGGCCCCTCTCGGATAACTCGCTCGCCCCCTCGCGCAAATCCGCAGCTGCGCGTCTCGCGCGCCAATCGGAGGTGCGATGAGAACTGCGGGCGACGCCGGACCTGCCCACCGCGAGCCCCCACCCAATTTGCCGCCCTCCGCAATAATTTTCAGCCGTGCGTGGAATACCTGCTGCGCAGGGCAAAGGAAGCGCAGCGCCTCTGGCGACGGTGCGCATGGGTCTCCAGGAAGGCATCCAGAACGGCGCCAGCAGCGACGTCGCGACGCAGCCCCCGCGCAGGTCCCAGCAGAGCGACCGCGGAGAACCGAGACTCGTCGCCATACAGAAACTCCCTGCGCCGTCCTGGCAGGTTCCGAACGCCCGGGGCCCAAGGGAGGGCTAAAGACGCGAACGCGGGGCAGCGTCTGTAGCGGTGGAGGTCGTCGCCCCCCCCCATGGCGGAAACCGCGCCCTTTGTCTGCGCGATGAAGCCCGGCCGAGGCGCGCGCTCCTCCGGGAAGAAGCCGGAAACAAACCAATGAGGAGGGGGGCAAGAGCCCTGGGCCGCGACCGAAGGCAAAAGAAGATTGGCATAGCAACTTCCACTAGGCATCGTCCGATGAGATCCTGCAGGTGGTCGATGGAGTCATCGGTGCTCGAAGCCCTCGCAGATATCTGTGGCCCTGCACTGGATCGCCCCGCCCGCCCGTTGAGCGCTGGGAAAGAGAAGGTCTGCAGCATTCTCATTGGTGCATCTAATCATCGAGTTCCTCCACCAGGGAGAGTGCTGCCGACCCAGACAGACCTCATCATCATGCGTGCCATTAGCAAGCTGCTCTAGGCCGCGCATAGTCAAGCCAATCGCTTATATTTGACAATGACACGATATCTAATCGCCTTCGACATCAACTGCAAGTCCACGAACTCCACTGATATCCTCAGACCACGGAGCTGAGTGGGCACCCGCTGATTTAACGCGTTCCTGGGGCCGGCCGTTCAGGTTTGCACCGCCCCCCGATGATGTCTAGCACTCCAGAGCCGATGTTGCAGCGTCGGCAGGCAGTTCGAATGGGAAGGCCGAGTCGTCGTAGGCAGCCACAAAGAGAGAAACCGAATACGCCGTGCCCTCTGCCAATTATTAACCAAGACTTCCCGCCGCGCCACAGCGCGGGCCGCGTGTCCAACCCAGAATACAAGGTATAACGCGTGGGTCTCGCATTCTATCGCACGGGGCCGACCCCCCATCCCCCCGCGTGCTCAAGGGCGCGCGCGCGCAAGACAGCGCCCGGCAGACAAGCGCGCAGCATTTGCCGATGTTCAACGAGGGGCCGATAGCGGGCGTTAGCGGGTCCAACGGGAGAAACGCAAGCATCGCATCATCAGTGATGATATTCACCACCATCACCAGCACGCGCAAGTTCCAGGTTCAGCCTGGGCGCGCGCCAGTACTTGGCCCATCCAAGAACTGCGTCGCACGCCAGAGAGGAGAGAGTCATCGACGACGGATCTCCCTGCCTTGCCCCGCGCGCGACTGGGGGCCTGATCGCCGCTGCCCCAGCGAAAGCGACCGCTTCAATGTGACTCCCATACATCGAGAGAGAGAGAGAGAGAGAGAGAGAGAGAGAGAGAGAGAGAAAAATCGAGAAATAGAGAGAGAGAAAGAGAGAGAGAGAGAGAGAGAGAGAGAGAGAGAGAGAGATCGGACAAGTAGGCGGACCAGGGTCCGTCCGCGAGGCGCACTGCGGTGCGACAACTCGCATGCACTATTTGCGGCGGTGCAGCCTTTAGATACGAGGGCGGGCAACAAAAACCCCCTCCCCCGGCGCAGTGCGACAGACGCTACAGACGGCGGACAGACGATGATGATCTCACCTGTCAGACCGCGTGAGGAAAAAGGCCCCAACAAGAAAGGCGACGTGCTGACACGTGGCTAGGCGGCTTGGCAGACCGCCAGTTGGGCGCTTGGCCGCTAAGCGGCGCGCAGTGACGGGGCACCCCCCGCCCCCACGCCCTGACACCGTGGACGCGGAGCCACGCGTACACACGGGCAGGCAGAAAGGAGGAGATTAGCGCGGGGCACCAGGTGGAGCGTCGCGGAACGATGACAACATAGCTTGGATGTTGAGTGTCGGCACGGCACCATCGGGCGAGGCCGTGAGCAGCTCGGCGAAGGCTCGCCCAGCACTGTGGAGGCGCTGGAGTAGAGGGCCTTGACGAGCTTGGGCGGCGGCGAGGTCAGCGGCGAGAGCTAAGCACCTCTGCTGGAGGGCAGCCATAGCCTGTGACAGCTCGGTTTCGCGGTCGGTGAGGGGTGGCTGCTCTGTGCCAGCAGCCGAGGGCCTCGAGACAGAGGCGAGGTCCTCGGTACGCCTGTCCAAATGGTGGACTAGCGTAGTGCGGGGCCCAGTACGCTGGCGTCCGTCACCCTTGAAATGTGATCTGAGGGGCCGACGCGACCCCAGGGCTGGAGCCGCTAGGGCCACGCCCCGAGAGGTCGGGGGAGCCGCTTCCTCTCGCGCAGCAACGATGGACGTGTGGATGGGGCACGAGGGCCTGTCTGGTTTAGTACCCTGCGGGGGGGCTGAAGCCGCCCCCGCGGGCTGCCGGCGGTGGGGGGGTGGAGTGGTCTGCGCGGTGGGACCAGTGGTGATGCCGTGCAAAGGCTCTGAGGTCGGTCGCGTAGAAGGTTGGCGTCTCGGTAGGTCGGCATGGTCAGCAGCGTGTGGTATCGGCGGTGCGTCCTCCATGCCACTCGGTCCTCGGGGGTCACCCAGGTCATGGTCGGCGTCCTGGCGGTGGCCGATATCATCGTATGTGGGCGATATCGCTCTCGGGGACGAAGTCGCAGTAGGGGTCGAGAGGTTTCCCGACAGGGCGGGGTTTTCGCTGGCTGGTCCGTCGTCCACAGCGTCCGATCCCCCACCGAAGCTGAACAGGTCATCCTCCTGTTCGTCAGCGTCTTGAAAATGAGCGGCGTTGTCATGTGGGTGCGCTGCCGCTCTAGATGGCGGAGTCGGGGGCGCCGTGCGGGTACCCGACGGGGCAGGGTTGGCGCTGGCTGGCCCGTCGCCCAGGAAGTCCAGGCCCCCGCCAAAGCCGAACGGGTCGTCCTCCTGTTCGTCGAATATCGCCCGTTGGGCCTCGGCCCAGAGCTCGTCGGGGTTCTGTGGGATGTCTGGTCCAGCCGCGGGTGGTGCCTGGTCAGACAGCAGGGGGTTTGGTTCCATTTTGTTTAGTTCCGCAGCTGTGAACCCAGCCCTGCGGTGTGGGAGGGGGAGTGTACGGTGTCTACGCTCGTAGATGGCGACAGCGACTCCATGAAGCACGGTCGCTTGGCGATGTCGTGATTTGGCAGCTTCGACAATGTCGTCTGGAAGGTTATGAGTACGTGCCGCCGTTGTGGCGAGGGCGTCAGCCTGACGATTGAACTCCTCCGCGATGGGCCCGATGAGCCCGAGGTCGATGCCCATGTCGCCCTGGTGGCTGGCGACTTTCTCGACGCGGAACATGTTGGGCTTGGCCATGACGCATCGGTGGACCTTTTCCCAGAGCTCCACGTGCGTGCCCTGCGGTGGTGAGTGTCCGTCGATGATCCTTTGGAGACCGTCAACCACCGCCTGGTTGTCCACGAAGACGTGTACGGGCCGTTCGGCACATGCCGTGAGGTGGACAATGGCGAGGGTCTCCGCAAGCTGTGCGTTCTGCGTGATGCCGTGAACGCGTGCACTGTAGTTCATGCGGTGGTCGATGCCGTAGTAGACGCCGTAGCCCGCTCGTGCAAGCAATGGGATGGCTTGGTTGGTGCATGCACCGTCCGTGGCAGCGTAGACCCATGTCCAACCAGTGTCATGGTCAAGGTAGGTGGTGTAGGAGTCCTGGGCTGAAGCCGCAGGATCTCCCTCAGGTGGGGGCCGCGGTATGGGCTGAGGTAGCGGGTCCCTCGCGAGGTCGGCCTGCAGGTCGAGGAGGGCTGGGTCTTCATCGAAGAGCCCGCAGTGTCTTGTGTGCGGTGGAAGACGGGCCCACTGCTCGTCACTGATGAGGGTGGTAAGAGGGACTCTTTCTCGGGCCCAGCACTTGCAGTCGCGAACAGTGTGCTCCTGAGTTTCCTCTTCCTCGTCGCAGTATCGGCAGATGGGGCTGGGGTCAGCGGACGTGTTTGATCGGGATCGTCGCTGTTGGGTGTGGTCCCCGCCCGACAGGTAGTTAAGGAGGAGCGCCAGCTGCCATGCGTTGCATTTGGCTGCTCCTTTCGTTCGGGCGAGCCACGTGCTGGCGAAGAGGTCGAGGCCCTGTCTGACAGAGGCCAGGTGTCCAAGGTCATGACGCCGTGGCTTGATTTTTCTCAGAAAGGCTCTGCGTTGTGAGGCTCGCAGCATGTGAAGGAAGGCGTTTTGGGGTAGGTTCAGCCAACTGATCTGACAGCCCCAGTCGTCGTACATGATGCCAAATGTGGGCCAGGTCCAACGGAGCTGCTGAAGCGTCTGGACAAGTCGTCCAACAGGTCCTCCCCCGAAAAGGGTCTGGACATGGTGTTGGAGATCCCTGACGAGACCGCAGAGAGTAGCGTCGCGGTTAACCTGTCGCCGCAGACACAGGAAGACTTCACGCTGCATAATGGCGTCAATCTCCAGGGCGTGTCCTGGGACGCACACGGCCATGAGAGTCCAAAACTCGACCCACCTGTTTCCCTTGGGGCGGATAGCCGCCTTAAGGGCATGGTTGTAGGCAGTTTTGACGGGGCCTGATGGGGCTTGAATGTCGGTGCCCGTGGTACAGACGCTGGCAGCAAGGGAACGGGCGTGCCGCGCCTTAATAAGCATCGGTGATGGGAGCTTGCCAATGCGCGGCAGGCGACTAGTCGCCCTGCGAACACGGGCGTCAGCGGTGGCCGTGAGGTTAAGCGCGGCTGGAGCCGGCGCTGCCTCGGCGTTGATGTAACTCCCGACGAGCTTAAAGGAGTCGACCACGCGTAAGGGCCGTTCCGCCAGAGTGAGCTGGGTAACGGCGGTGTGAAGCTCGTCGGTGAGCGCCCACCCCGCCACTTTGCCAGGATGAATGCGTTGACCAGAAAATCGATCAAACTTGGCGGTTTCATCAAGAGATTTCTGCAACTCAGGCGCGGTGTGGGTAGTGGAGTTGCTGTCGTCAACAAAGGTAGTGCTGAGTGATCGCGGAACGTATCGATGCTGTCTCTTGGTCCACACACACATGAGCAGCTTAATGTCGTCCAGGGACCAAGAGCTTCCCTGGAGGTGCCCGTTAGTCCTGGCCAGTTCCTTAGAGTACGCACCGTTCATGCGGATGTAGCGTTTGTGGCGCCTGTAGAAGTTTCTGCGGACAGTAACGATGTCTTGGGGACACCCCGCGTGAAGCGCAAGGTTAAGGCAGATGTCCGTGATGAGGTAGTCGAAACACTTCTGTCGGTCCAGGGCAGCTCCAGCTAAGGGAAGGAGTAAGGCCCTGGCGTGTTCGATGCGCAGGGCAAGAGAGGTGCTGACGTCCCCAATGGTAGCTTTGGGAACAGCGCCAAAACTCGTGGCGTGGGTCCATCCTTTCCGCCAGTCCGTGAGGCTGCGGTAAGCTGGCGCTTCCCACGCATACATCCAAACGGAAAGCACCGAGAGAAGTCGTTGGTCCGTTGGGAGTTCGCCTCGGCCTTTTCGGAGGCACGGGTTTGGCACGTGGAGGAGGGGCTCTGGGATGGTGCCAGTGCGTTGCATAGCGCGTAGGACGCTGGCGAAGAGGCGAAGAATGTCGTCGGGTAACTCCTTAGCCTCCTTAGTAGTCCAGCCGTCCAGTCCCCCCGCGCGGCGCGGTGAACGGGTGCGAATGAAGTGGATGAGTTGGTCGTCAGTAAGGTGGAAAGGGGTAGCTGGTACTGGCGTAGGCAGCTCCTGTCGGTACTCGTCGTAGAAGTCGGCCCACGTCGGCATGGCTTCGGCGTCATGTCCCGCACGTGCACGGTACCTGCCCAAGATGGGCTCCCAGGTGTCGACCATGAGCTTCAGCATGTCCTTGGTGTTAGCAACAATGGCGTTGGCAGGGAGGATGTCGGGGACTTGCGCAGGTGGTGGTTCACGAGTGTGGTCTTCGTCGCTGTCCGTGTCGGGCGAACTACCGTCGCTGGGGCTGAAGCCGCCAGCTTCGGTGTCAGCGTCGCTGTCGTCCGTGCAAGCTTCGTCAGGTTTGAAGGCGTTGGTGTCGCAGTGGAGTTGCGTGTCGTCAGGTGTGGTAGGCGTGCGGAGATACGCCGTGGGCGAGCTGTCAGCAGCCCGTGCGTATATGGCCGCCTTTCGCCCGCTTGGCTCGCGGACGCCCTCAGCCCATATCTTGATGCGTTCAGCTTTGGCACGGTTCGCGCGTCGCGCCAGCTCCAAGTCGAGGTGTTGGATCAAAACGTCAAGGTGCTCTCCGTGAGGCACTGGCTCGTAGAGAGAGAGAGAGAGAGAGAGAGAGAGAGAGAGAGAGAGAGAGAGAGAGAGAGAGAGAGAGAGAGAGAGAGAGAGAGAGAGAGAGAGAGAGAGAGAGAAGAGAGAGAGAGAGAGAGAGAGAGAGGAGAGAGAGAGAGAGAGAGAGAGAGAGAGAGAGAGAGAGACAGAGAGAGAGAGACAGAGAGAGAGAGAGAAAGAGAGAGACAGAGAGAGAGAGAGAGAGAGAGAGAGAGAGAGAGAGAGACCAACGATCGCCTGCGGGATGCCCATGGCCCAGGGGGCCAGGAATATCATTGCCGAGAACCGACGGGCATGCCGCCTGGGTGCCAGCTGTATCAGGTCCCCGCAGACATTGAAAGAAGTCGCCCATGTTTCCACCTCAACGACATCGCCCAAGATATCGCGGCCCTGAACGCTTCCGCGCAGCTGCCCCATGACCGTCTGCGGTGCTACCTCAGTCAGACCGATGCAGAACGCGCCCGATAGGATCTCAGCGCTTGCGTCGGAGAGAGAAAGGGGGCGAGTAGATCCAGATAGCCTCGAAACAAGAACTGTTCCCCCGTCGGTGGGGGCGCCATTCCGCTGGCCCCACAACCCCCAGGACGAGAAACGCCTTCGCTTACATGCGCTAATGCGATGACATGCGCTGGGCACATGCACATTCACAATCGCAAAATCCCGGGCGGGCCCCGAGCAGCGCAGCATGAGGGCCCCCCCTTTCTGCAACTTAGATAGGAAACAAAGCCACGTACATATGAAGGACTAAAGTAACGCCTCCTCCAGCTGCCTTCTGTTCGAAACTGCCGCAGACTGGGCCTGCGCGCGTCTCGTCAGTTAACGTGGCCAAGTCGGCCGCGGCGCCATGGCCCCCCTGGAAACATGCTAGCTGATATCTCTCAAGCAACCTTTTTTTCCCCGCCGCAACCTTGATCTTGTTCTGAGAGAGGGGGATGACATGGAGGCAAAGAGAGCGCGAGTGTTCCACATTCAGAGCGCGAGCGGAGTAGGAGGACGCCCAGCTCCATCTGCAACCCCAACCGGCGGAGGAGAACCATGTGACGCTGCGTCAATTGAACGACATCTATCGCTACTCTCAGGAGACGGGGGCCCAGTTGAGCTCGCAGGTTCCGAAGCCTCAGAACTGCCCCCGTCGAGCCCCCTTTCCATCGAGACAGCTGTCGCGCTCGCCAGAAGGGGCGGGCCTCTGAGAAGCGGGCGCGCAAGCGCGGCGCAAGTCCTCCCCCCTCGACGTCGACCAAACCCGCCTTGTTCACCATCGCGTTCGCGCTGCCAGCCGAAGGGCCATTATCCATCATGGACGTCTTCACAACAGGAACAATAATGGCACCCTTGGTTGGTCACCTAGATCGCCCCCCGAGCCCCGTGGATCCGACGCGCTCTTGCCCGGAGATCCACGCCGCCGCCTGCCTCGCGCGCCCGAACTCGTATAACCGCGCGCGAGGCGTCTGAGGGGGTCACGGCGGACGCGGAGCTCAAGGGCAACTCCACCCGTGGGGTCAGGAAAGGTAAGCGGTCCGTCAGGCATGCACTTCGCGTGGGATGTAGGAGCCACCGGAGCGTGCGGGAAATCGACCAGCACCTTCCTACCAAAGCTGAAAGCTTGAGTGTTGGCGCAAGGGGTGTCACTTGGCAGCGCGCGCTTGTTCTCTATAGGTGTGGCAGCCTATGGAACAATAGCTTCTATCAGCGGGCGACAGAATCCCAGGGCCGCCTGACGAGACGGGTTGCCAACGTCACCTAGATCGACACAACGACGAACCTGGCGCCCGACGTGGTCACCATCAGCAGGAGTTGCCGTTCCAACAATGGGATTAGCAGCGCCCCCAATCTGAGCCTCCCTCAACGCCGCGAGCCCCTCCTTCATCGTATCAATGACCCCATCGCATCCTTCCTCATCTCACTCCCAGCAAACTCGCGATCCTGAATGGCCTGCACGAGGGCCGGTCTCTGGATACAACGACGATTTGCAAACTTATCCATGGCCTGCTTCGCGAGATCTGCATGAGCTGCCTGTAAAATCTGACGGCTCTCCCCAGCCTGCAACGTCTGGCCCTGGATCCCCGAAATCTGTTTGTTAATCTCCGTAGTGCCCCGATCCACCTGCTGTATGGGAGACTCTACGCTGCACGCGAGCGGCTGACAAAGCTCTTTGCGAGCGGCAATCAGGTCGGTACCCGTCGTGCTCATACCTGGGGACGGCGGGCAGCCGGAGCGGCCCTCGCTACCCTCACCCTACACAGCGGTGGTGGGAACATGCGACTTCCCTGGCCGCGGCACGGCTTGGCGCATCGCTTCAATGGCGAGCGGGGGGAGCGGAACGGGAGCTGAGGAGAAGCGGCCGCCGAGGGCCAGGGGGCGCGGCCGCGGCCTGCCCTTGGTGCAGGGGCCGGCAGGCGCCCCGAGAGAGCTTGGGAAGTCAAGGAGCAGGCCCACTGAGCCAAAATGGCGACGGAAGTGGAAGAGGAGGAAGAAGAGGAATAGGAGGAGGAAGAAATAAGAGGAAGAAGGAGGCAGGATGAGTCGGAAGGGTGGAAAACAAGTCCTTCTCATCGTGCTCCTCCTCTTTCTCCTCCTCCTCCTTCTCCTACTCGTCTTCCTCCTTCACAACACATTTGTTTGTCCTCTTTCTTCCTCTTCCCTGTTCATGTCCCTCCTCCTCTGTCTTCCTACCCCCTCGTCTCTACTTCCTCAGTGTTTCTCGTCTTCTTCCCTCCTCCTCCTCTTCCTCTTCCTCCTCCTCCTCTTCCTCTTCGACCTCCCATTCAGCGGGGGCCGCTCGAAGAACGACGACGACGACGACGGACGTACGACGACGACGGCGGCCACGGGCGCTGGCGAACAGCGACGGCGACGACGGACGAGGGACTGAAGGACTGAAAGACGAAGGACGACGACGACGAAAACGAGGACGAGGACGGCGAAAGCGACGACGAGACGAAGATGGACTACGGGCGACGACGGCGACGAAAGACAACAAAAGACGACGACGACAATGAATGACGAAAGACGGACGAGGACGACGTCAGCGAACGACAACGACGACCGACGAAGACGACGACGACGACCCATTCGTCAGAGGTGTCCAGGACGAGCACGGGCCCAACAGCATCCCGGTACAGCGTGTGCAGGGCGTGGACTCGCCGATCGGGCACCCCAGGGACCGAGCCGTCCATGGGGCCAATGTCCTCGAGGGGGTGGGGGGGGGAGGAAGGAGGAACTGGGAGGAGGAGGACAGTAGTGGGAGGACAAGTCAGGAGGCAGGAGGAAGAGCAAAAGGAGGCAAGCGAGGTGCGCTCGCGTCATATCTGTCGTCCTACCCCTCCCTCCCATTCTTTACCACGGCGTAGATCTCCACTTGATCGCGCAGTCGAGCAAGACAATTATCCCGAGAGGGTACGCGATGCATGGTACAGCGCGGCATAGCATGGCGTAAAAGAGCACGGCAGAGCGTAGCATGTCAGAGCATGGCGTGGCATTGCGTGGTGAATCAGTACGCCGCAGGACATTGGAACGCAAAGTCTGACATCGGAGAGCAGCACTGAGCACAACGCCGCAGCGCATGTCATGGTATGGCACCAGGTCCCTTGGAGGGTAAGTGTATCGTTTGGGTGCGGTCTGGGCCTGCTAGAGCTGCCCACTCACCGGTGACCCGCGCGGGTCGCCGGTGACCCTCACGCGCTCCCCCTGGCTTTTTTGGGAATAGCGGATCGTTGGGAGTGTTCACCGCCGGCGCCACTTCCGGCGCGCTGGAGAGCTAGTTGGCAAGAAACATCTCGACGGACCTTTTGCTGATTTTTGCTCGGTTGAAAATTATGTTCTCGAAATTCAACGATCCGTTAGAGCTCTAGTATTTGCTTCCCGTGATATCCGATCTTATTCCCGTTGGGGTGATATGTGGGTTTGATCATTTTATCGTTGCAGTTGGTTTACAGCGAGCGTTGTGGCAGCTCGTTGGGGCGTGCCGTTCTGGCCGATCCTTCGGAGATCTTCGACTGCCACATCTTGAGGATGCTCGTTGTGGCGGAACTTTCGGGGGTGCTCGTTGTGGCAGATTTTCAGGGTGCCCGTTTTGGTATATATTTAGAGGGGCTCGTTTTCAAGTGTTCTTTGGGGGCACTCGTTTTGGCACATATTTGGGGGTGTTCGTTTTGGCGAATCTCTGGGGAGCGCCATTTTGGAAGAGCCAGAGGTTCGGAAATGACGCTACAGATCAAACGAGATCGCCTGTCTGAAACGACCGACAACATCCAGATAGGAAAGCGTACAAACAAACACATCTAGCGCACATCATGTGTGCAAGAAACCATACGCGGAGGGGGAGCGAAAGCGCCAGCCAGACACGAAAAGCACATAGGAAAGACCAACACATTGAATCCTCTGTGTGAGAAAACAATACGCGGAGGGCGGCGTGCGACTTGTTCATCAGCTTCGGAGAGGAGAGAAGAACATGTTTTCACATGGGATTGTTCGGCGGTGGACAAAACTCCCTTCAGTACACCACCCTCTAGTGAAAACGGCCTGGGACCGAAACCGACGGACCTGGACCCGCAGAAATGACGGCCGCGACGCCCTCTCGCGAACTGACAACGGCCAATTCTCTAATCGACGTGTCAGGGTAGGAGGTTTATCAACCTCCGACTAGCTTTACAAGCAGAGGGGGCCACCCGCAGGGCCCAGCATGCTGTGGGTCTCTGCAGCAATCGCATCGTCCTGCCCTTGAGCACGCGACAGCACACAGACACACACACACACACAACCCTTGCCAAACTGTGCTCCCTCAGCGCTAGGATACGGCATGGATTAAGAAGTGACCGCACATGGACAATAGATCCGAACCCTGCGACACAAGATGTCCCCCGGACCCCCAAATTAATATTGGGGAGATGTGGCAATGAAGGGGGGGCTTGGGTGGACAAATAATATTCGAACCCCCAAAGCAACACCCATACGGATCCCAACATTGAAGTGGGGCGCCAGGGGGGGGGACCAGCATTCCCTTCACGTCTGCATTGGGTTCGAATATATTGTTTGATTGACAGATCGTCTACGAAATCACATTACTCTGAAATTAAACAAGGAACCAACATTTTGTTCCACCAAGGTTCGATGGGGTTCGGCGCTGGCGAAGGGCCAGCGCGCGCGGAGGGCATGGCGGGCTGTCACATGGCCGCGCGATTGCGACAGTCCGATCGCGCGCCGTGCCTCCGCGAGAGCCCCGCGCAGGGCGAGTTGTCGCGGACTTTCGAGTCGACGCGCAGCTGCGATGCGCCCAGTCTGGTTGTTAGTTGCACTGGGTTTCTTTCAGACGGGCTTTGCCCTGCTGGGCCCCGCCGCGGTCTCAGGAATCCCTGGCGAATTTCTGGGTTAATCTCCGCTGCATTGCATGCGCGCAGTTTTTGTTGCGCTCATCCAAAGTTGAGGGTGCCAAGCTGCAGGCGTGGCTTGCGCGACTGATCGGTAGTTCGGCGGGCAATCAGGCCCGCGCGCGCGTAGCGCTGGTTGGCGCTGGCTCGTCCCAGCGCGCAACGGCCGCCGCTGTCGCTGAAGTGCGCCAAGACGACGCGGCCCGAATGCCAATGTTTTTTCTGACAGTTTAGCTTGCGCGCGCGCGGCCCAATGTCAATATTCAAATGCAGAGGCTGCGCGTTTCAGGCGCGCGTCGCGGGCTCATTCCCCGCGCGAGCGCTGCCCCGCGAGCCCCAGCTTTCGCAGCTCGGCCTCGCCAGCGGCACCAGCGTTCAGACGGTCACGGTTCCGACTGATAATATGCTGCGCTGAGAAAGGCGCCCGCCGAAGCACCCGAACGGCGGCCGCGGCCGAGCCCAGCTGCGACGAAGGGGGCCCCGCACTAAGGCGAGAACAAAAGGGCCCCCAAGCCACGGCGGCGAAGGCCCGCGCCTTTCGCGCTGGCGGGCTCGCCCCCCGGCGCGCGCTCGCCCCCCGGCGCGCGCGGCCCCCTGCCGCGGGGGCGCCACTTCCGCTGCGTCGGAAAAGCAAGGCGCCATCGAGAACGAGCGCGTTCCGACGACCCTTTCCAGCAGCGTCGTGCTCGGAGAAGCTGGAAGTTTTCAAAATGTCATGGCTTCCAAGCCCGCAAGTCTATTCTTGCGTCACTTGTATTTGCGCAGTGCACTGGCCGACAGGCTCAAGGGAACGCACGCTGGATGACTTCCGAAGCCTTGCAGTCTCAGGCCGCTTCGGAAATCCTTGCGATTCCTTTGCGCATTTCAGCGCGGCTTCAGGAGGCTACGCGGCGCCCCCAGGACCCGCCAGGACGTTCCCAACATATGTCAATCGAGTAGTGTAGGGTGCGCCTTATGGAACGAACGCGCTCGAGACGGCTCCGCAACTCCCAGCGACTTGCCGCGCGGGCTCCCAGCGAACCCTCGAGGGGCCATCAGGAGATCCCCTGAGAAGCGCGCAATGCGTTTCCAATGTCTCGCCAAGATGCAGGAGGGGGGGGAAGGGGATGGGGGGCAAGACAAATGAGGGGCAACGAGGAGAGGCGGGGAAAACGAATCTGCGCTCCAGGGCGGGGCGGTCAAGACTTGCGCACATGCAGTCAGGGAGTTGGATTGGAACGGGTCTTAGACTCAACCTCCTTCCAGCTGCGCTGGCACGGTGGCGGGGCGCGCGGCGCGGGGCTCGATCAACGGACGTGGGTTTCGCGGCCGATGGGCGGCCGATCGAACGTCACCTCTGGGGATCGGGGGCCAGTCCATTCGGGGGTGACACGGTGGGGCGCGGTGGTGGCGGTGGTGGTGCGTGTTTGTGTGTGTGTGTGTGCGTGTGTGTGTGTGTGTGTGTGTGTGTGTGTGTGTGTGTGTGTGTGTGTGTGTGTGTGTGTGTGTGTGTGTGTGTGTGTGTGTGTGTGTGCGTGCGTGCGTGCGTGCGTGCGTGTGTGTGTGTGTGTGTGTGTGTGCGTGTGTGCGTGCGCGTGGGTGGTTGCGGTGGTCGTGGTGTTAGTGGTGGTGGTGGTGTGTGTCTGTCGCGCGTGCGTCTAAGTGCGTGCGTGCGTGCGTGCCTGCGTGCGCTCGTGTCACCACTTTCTTGGGCTTCTGGGAGGGTCAGCGGAGTGACGTCTTACGCAGATCACCACTAGATCTCGCCGTCCTCACTGGGGCTGCGATCTGCAAAAGTGTCGCCGCGTTCGTGGGCCTCTGTCTGGGCGGGCCAGCGGAGTGACGTCTTACGCAGATCACCGCTGGACCTCGCCGTCCTTTCGGGGGGGGGGGGGGGGGGCAGGGGGGGGGGGGGGGCTGCAACGCGTGAAGCTGTCGCCATTTTCGTGGGCGCCTGGAAGGGCCAGCGGAGCGGCGTCTCATGGAGATCACCACCAGACCTCGCCGCTCCGTGGGGGTGTGGGGTGGGGATGCGGGGGGGGGGGGGGGCAGGGGCCCGCGATTCTGTCGCCACGTTTGTGGGCCTCTGACTGGGCCAGCGGAGCGACGTCTTACGCAGATCACAACAAGACCTCGCCGCCCCCTGGGGGGCTGCGATCTGCGAAGCTGCCGCCACTTTCGTGGGCGTCCGGGAGGGCCAGCGGAGTGACGTCTTACGCAGATTACTATTGGACCTCGCCGTCCCGAGGGGGCTGCGATCTGCGAACCTCTCGCCCCTTTCATTTGCTTCTGGGAAGGCCAGCGGAAGTGCGTCTTGCGCAGATCACCACTAGTCCTCGCCGCCACCTGGGGGGCTGCGATCTGCGAGCCCGTCGCCAATTTCGCTGGCTTCTGGGAGGTCCAGCGGAGGTGCGTCTTACGCAGATCGCCATGAGACGTCGCCGTCCCCTGGGGGTTGCGTGTGTGTGTGTGGGTGTGTGTATGTGTGTATGCGCGTGGGGTGGGTGGGGTGGGGTGGGGGCGGGGGGGGGAGGGGGGGGGGCGAGGGGAGGAGGGGGAGAGGAGAGGGGGCGGGGTGGGGTGGGGCGGGGAGGGGGGGGGGGAGGGGAGGGGGAGAGGGGGGATAGGGGGGGAGGGGGGGGGCTGCGATCTGCGAGCGTGTCGCGACTTGTCGTAGGCTTCTGGAAGGTCAGCGGAGGTGCGTCCCACGCAAATCACCACCTAGACCTCGCCCTCCCCTGGGAGGGGGGAGGGGGGGGGGGGGTCTGCGAAGCTGTCGCCGTTTTCGCTGGCGCTTTTGGGAGGGCCAGGGGAGGTGCGTCTTACGCAGATCACCGCAAGATCTCGCTGTCCCTTGCGGGGGCTGCGATGTGCGAAGCTGTCGCCATTTTCGCAGGCTTCTCGGAGGGCCACCGGAGTGACGTCTTACGCAGATCACCACTAGACCTCGCCTGCCCCGGGGGGGCTGCGATCTTCGAATCTGTCGCCGCTCGGGAGTTGCTGGTGGGAGTTCGCGGTGGAAAAAAAGTGTATCGGATCGGCTCGCTGTTCGACCGACCCCCCGCGCGCCCCGGCGCCCGACGCATCCACGGGCTCCCTTGGACGGCGGCCCCCGCGCTGCGCCCCCGCGCGCCCCTCGAGCGGCCGCCCGCGCGGCGCGGCGCCCGCGCGGCGCGCCCCCCCGGCGGCCGCGGCCCCGCGGGGAGCGGCCCGGCGGCGGCGCCACGGGCGGCGCCCAGGGCGGCCGCGCGGGGGCGGCCGCACGGCCGCGGCCCGCCGAGGACCGCGGGGGCCCTCGGCCCGGGCCGGCCCCACTCCGAGGAGGGCCTCCTGCCGCCCCCCCCGCCGCCGCCCCCGCCTCCTTCGCCGCCCTGTGCCCCGCCGTCGTCGGCGGGGGCGGGGCGGGGGGGCCGCGGCGTCGCGAAGGGGGGGGAGGGGGGGGGCGCTGAGATTTGCAAATCTGTCGCCACTTTCGCGGGCTTCTGGCTGGGCCAGCGGGGCGACGTTTTACGCAGATCACAACAAGATCTCGCCGCCCATTGGGGTTGCGATCCGCGAAACTGTCGCTACTTTCGTTGGTTTCTGGGAGGGCCAGCGGAGTGACCTTATGCAGATCGCCACTAGACCTCGCCGTCCCCTGGGGGGCTGCGGTCTGCGAAACTGTCGCCGCGTGCGTGGGCCTCTGACAGGGCCAGCGGAGTGACGTCTTACGCAGACCACCCCTAGACCTCGCCGCCCCAAGGGGGGGGGCTGCGATCTCGGAAACTGTCGCCGCTGTCGTGGGCTTCTGGGCGAGCCAATGGATGTGCCTCTGACGCAGATCACCACGAACCGACGCCCCCTGGGGGCTGCGACCCGCGAAACTGTCGCCACTTTCGCGGGCTCCAGGGAGGGCCAGCGGCGGCGCGTCTCATGCAGATCGCCACTAGACCTCGCCGCCCCCTGGGGGCTGCGACCTGCGAAGCTGTCACCGCTTTCGCGGGCTTCCGGGAGGCCCAGTGAAGGTGCGTCTTGCGCAGATGACCATTCGACCACGCCGTGCCCTGGGGGGGTGCGATCCACTTGCGTGGGCTTCTTGGAGGGCCAGCGGAGGTGCGTCTTATTCAGATCACCACTAGTCCTCGCCGTCCCTTGGGGGGCTGAGATCTGCGAAACTGTCGCCGGTTTCGCGGGCCTCTGGGAGATCCAGCGGATATGCGATTAACGCAGATTCCCACTACACCTCGCCGTCCCTCTGGGGCGCTGCGTTCTGCCAAGCTGTCGCCACTTTCGTTGGTTTCTGCAAGGTCCAGCGCAGCGGTGAGTCTTGCAGAAAGTTCAACGTGGCCGCGGGTCCTTCAACCTCTCCTTTTGTATTGAGCGGTCCTGCTTATAGTCGCCCCGTGAATAGACAGGGTTGGGTACGTTTTTGGGATCTTGGCGAACCCGCCCCCGGCCGACGTGGCGTGGGGAAGGGGTATTTTTAGGCGCTATATTAATTACGCCCCCTGGGTGGCGGATCTGGGGGAGTGTCCTAACATGTATCGTAATTGCGCTGCGCTTACGAAGTAGATCTTTTCTTCAGAGCCCAGATTTGCCGGGAATGAGGGTCGTGCACTATCTCGACCCCTCCTTGTTTCGGGGTCTGGACCGTCTGGGGTCGTCGCCCCGTTCGCTTCTCCTGGGTCCGTCCTGGCGTCGAGTTCTGGGGGGGGCGCGGATGGCCGCTTCTTCGACTTCCTCCCCCCTGCGCGCCCCGCCCTTTCTCCCGCTGCTACTATTGCCGCTGCTGACGTTGCTGCCGCCGCTGTTTTAAATGCATCTGCGTATGCCTTTGCTGATGCCACTGCTGCTGATTATACTGCTGCCGTTGCAGGTGGCACTCCTCGTCCTCCCTGCCCTCTCTTGTTTGTGCTCGAGCAGTCAGTTTTCGTACTCAGTGAACTGTCGGGGAGACGTAAGACTTGAGTACGCCGGGGCACGAGTACGACGGACCTCTTCCGTCGTACTCGAGCACGACGGACCTCTGCCGTCGTATAGGAGCACGACGGACCTCTTCCGTCGTACTCGAGCCCTGGCGTACTCGAGTCTTACGTCTCCCCGAAACTTTCCTGCCTTCGGACGGGGAACGATCACCACCCTGCCTGCGGCAAACCCCGCCACCGTGCCTGTGCAACAGCGCTGCAGGAAAGATATTGCGTGAAGGAACAGCGCAATATCTTGTCTTCGTCCGCGCGGCGGGGAGGAGGATGTGGAGGAGGAGGGCGAGAAGAGGGATACCATGAGGGCGAGGAGGAGAACGCTTCTCTGGGCTTCTGGGAACTTCCTGAAGGCTTATTGGGGGCTTCCCGGGGGCTTCATGGGACCCTTCATGGGACCTCTTGGGTGTCATCTTGGGGCTACTCGGGCTGTCTTAGGGGGCTCTTCGCCGTTCTGATGTCTTCGGAGGCGGTCTGGGAAACTTCTCTCGGCCGTTGTGCTGCTTCTTTGGGGCGATTTAGGGCCGTCTTGGGGCTTTCTTGGGAGTCTCTTGTGCGATCGTGGGGTCCTCTTGGCCCGTCTTGGGATCTTCTTGGGGACCTCACTCGCTGCTTTGGAGCTATATTGGAGGCGTCTTTGAGGTCTCTGGGGCCGTCTTGGGCGGTCGGAAAGCCGAACAGGCGAGAACTCCACAATTTCTTAAACGTTTAAGAAAATCAATGGTTTTGGCCCCCTCGGCCTCTCCAGGAAGGCCTCTTGGAGCTCTTTTCGGCCGTCTTGGCGGCGTATTGATCTGTCTTAAGGCTGTCTTGGGGGCCTCTTGAGCCGTCTTGGGCCGTATTGGACCATCTTGGTGTCATCCCGGTTGCCTTGAAAGCCGTCCTGGAGGCCATGGGGCTCCGAAGCAGGCCTCTAGACAGATCAAGAGGCCCCCAAGACGGTCCAAGAGGCCTCCAAGAGATTCTCCAGGAGCGCCCGAGGAGGCCAAAACCATTGATTTGCTTTAAATAGGTGTTTGAAGGGCTTTGAGGTTCTAGCATGTTTGGGTTTCCGACTGCCCAAGACAGCCCAAGAGGCCTCCCTGGGCCGTCTTGTTGCTCTGTTGGAGCGCTTCAAGGCCGTCTTGGGGCCCTCTTGGGAGCCCCTTGGGCGATCTCTCGGCCCTCTTAGGCCGACTTGGGGCCTTCTTGAGTGTTTCTGGGGCTATCTTGGAGCCGTCTCTAAGAGGCCTCTTGGGCGATAGGAAACACAAGCATGCCAGAACCTCAAACCCTTCAACAGCTTACGGAAATCAATGGTTTTGGCCTCCTCGGGCGCTCCTGGAGAGTCTCTTAGAGAGCTCTTGGGCCGTCTTGGGGGCGTCTTGGGCCGTCTTGAGGCCCTCTTGGGCTATCTCGGGCCGTCTTGAGGCTGTTTTGAGAAACTCTTGAGCTGTCTTGGGCCATCTTGAACCGTCTTGGTGTCGTCTTGGCTGATTCTCAGGCTTACGCCACACCGCCGACCCCTTTTTTTTGAGGCAAGCTTGGACGTCCTGGCGACGTTTTGGGGGCCTTTTGGGAGGGGTTTTGGAGTGGAAGTATCTGGTCCGACGATGAAGTCCAAGGGGTCGGTGGATTTTCCCACGAGGCTGGATTTGATTGGGGTCAGAAGTTGGCCGTCGGATTTGTTTCATGGTGCGTCCGGGCTCGAGAATGTTGAGGCGGAGCCGGCCGCGGCGGCGAGGGGCGTCCAGGATCCAGGGGGTCTGTAAGGAGCAGCAGGTCAAAAACACACACGCACACACACACACGCACACACACACACACACACACACACACACACGCACACGCACACGCACACGCACACGCACACGCACACGCACACGCACACGCACACGCACACGCACACGCACACGCTCACGCACACGCACACGCACACGCACACGCACACGCACACGCACACGCACACGCACACGCACACGCACACGCACACGCACACGCACACGCACACGCACACGCACACGCACGCACACCCACACACACGCACACACACACACACACACACACACACACGCACACGCACACGCACGCACGCACGCACGCACGCACGCACGCACGCGCCACCTGCCTGCCCCGCCGCTGACATCGAGGCAACTGCGGAGGGGGAGGGGTGCTTCTAAGAAGCGTTCCTCCTCCCCCATAAACCCCCCCCCTGCGTGGCCTACTTCCCGCCGAGAACATCACAGAATTTTATTCGCGCGTTGGCCAACGTCAAGCATTAGCTCCGAAAACCAGCGACGCCGACCGAAGAGGCCCGAGAAGGGACCGAAAAGGGAAGCCGAGGGACAGGACCCAGGGCCCAAGAGCGTCCGAGCGAAAAGGAGACCTTGAGGCCCCAAGATGGCTCCAAGATGGCCCGATGGTGCTCCAAGATGGGCCCAAGACGGCCCCAAGAGCACCCCAAGAGAGCACCTAGATGCTCTGTGTCGGCCTCCGAGGTGGCGGAACGTAATTGCGGACTCCCTTCTTCAATGGAGGGGTGAACAGCTCGCGAGGTTTAGTTTTTGGTCTAGGCCGAATGTCTGCGGACCGAACATGGTTTCTGCGGACCGAGCATGGGATGCGGAAGCAAACCTCCCGATACATGCTGACCGTGCTCATCGCGGGGACGGTTTTAATGATACAACGCAGAACGCAAACCGTCGTGCGCATTGGCGCATGGACATCGGACGCAAACCGAACCATCCGTTCTGACCGTACTGATCTCGGGTAAGCGGCTCTATTCCCCTACATTGCAAGAAGTGCGGAACGCAAGCTAACGCACGCATCGACGCATGGAAAGCGGAAGCTAACCTCCCGATTCATGCTGGCCGTACTCATTGTGGGCAGGCGACAGTAGCCCCCTGCATCAGAGGGAGAGGTGCCGAACGCAAGCTGCCGTGCCCATCGACGCTTGCGTGTGATCATCTTCTCCCAGCAACCCTCCGATGGTGAACCTAACACGATCGAGGTGCTTGACATAGAATCCCACCAGCCCTTTAGGGCGTAGGTGGTCTAGAGAGTTTCCTCTGCCAACCCCCCTTCTTTCCCTTCGGGGAGGGGTTTACCCCTCCCCTTACCCCTCCCCACTGACCTGGACGGGGCGTTCCGCGACGCGTTGGGACGCCCAAGATTGCCCAAGACTGCTCCAAGAGCGAAAAGGCGAGAAAACACAAAACATTGATTTTCCTTAGGTTTTGGAAGGATTTTGGCCTCTTGGGGGGGCCCAAGAGGCGATCCGAGGCACTCTAGAGGGGCGAGGCTAATTAAGGCTCCCCCCTTCTTTGATAGATCTCCTCCAAGATGGCCCCAAGTGCGCCCCGAAGGCTCCCAAGAGCGCCCCAAGAGCGCCCCAAGAGCGCCCCAAGAGACCCCAAGAGGCCCCCAAGAAGCCTCTAAGAGGCTGCCAAGAGACCCCCAAGAGGCCCCAAGAGAGTCCAAGATGGCCCAAGACGGCTCCAAGAGCGAAAAGGCGAGAAAAGCAAAAAACATTGATTTTACCTAGGTTTTGGAAGGATTTTGGCCTCTTGGGGGGCCCAAGAGGCGACTCGAGGCACTCTAGAGGGGCAGCGCTAATATACGACCCTCCCTTCTTTGATCGATCTCCTCCAAGATGGCCCCAAGAGCGCCCCGAAGGCTCCCAAGAGCGCCCCAAGAGCGCCCCAAGAGCGCCCCAAGAGGGCCCCAAGAGGCCCCAAGAGGCCCCCAAGATGCTCCCAAGAGGCTCCCAAGAGACCCCCAAAAGGCCCCAAGATGCTCCCAAGATGGCCCAAGACGGCTCCAAGAGCGAAAAGGCGAGAAAGCAAAAAACATTGATTTTCCTGAGGTTTTGGACGGATTTTGGCCTCTAGGAAGGCCCAAGAGGCGATTCGAGGCACTCTAGAGGGGCAACGCTAATAAGCAACCCCCCCTTCTTGATAGATCTCCTCCAAGATGGCCCCAAGAGCGCCCCGAAGGCTCCCAAGAGCGCCCCAAGAGCGCCCCAAGAGGGCCCCAAGAGGCCCCAAGAGGCCCCCAAGAGGCCTCCAAGAGGCCTCCAAGAGACTCCCAAAAGGACACAAGAAGCTCCCCGAGATACGCAAGAGGCCCCCGGGACCGCCCAGAGGCCCCAAAGACGGCCCAAGAGGCCCCCAAGCTCGCCATTGTCCTCCTCCTCCTCCTCTTTTTCTCCCTCCTCCCTCCTCCCCCTCCCCCTCCTCCGCCTCCTCCTTCTCCTCCTCCTCCTCCTCCTTCTCGTCCTCCTCGTCCTCGCCCTCCTCCATCTCCTCCTCCTCATCTTCCTCCTCCTCCTCCTCCTCCTCCTCCTCCTCCCCCTCCTCCTCCTGCTCCTCCTCCTGCTCCTCGTCTTCCTCCTCTTACTCCGACGACGACGACTCCTCCTACATCCTCCCCCTCTTGGGGCGTATGGCGGCTCAACCCGCTCTTTGTTCTTCTGCATGCTCCCCCGCTTCCCTCATCACCTCCACTCCCCTGGGGCTCATTTCTGGACGGGCTGGTGGGGATACGCGA
>CAUYUJ010021494.1:0-5000 GCA_963575745.1 Prorocentrum cordatum
ATCATCATCATCATCAGCATCAGCATCATCATCATCATCATCATCATCATCAGCATCAGCATCAGCATCATCATTATCATCATCATCATCATCATCCTCATCCTCATCATCATCATCATCATCCTCCTCCTCCTCCTCCTCCTCCTTCTCCTCCTCCTCGTTAAGTTCACCCTCGTGTCGTGTTCGCTTCTAAAGTCGGCTGCACGCAGCAGTGGCCCTAACAGGCAAGAGTGTCCTTCTGGTGCGCGGCCGTCGGCGGGGCGAGGGGGGTGGGGGGGGCAAACCCGAGCGCGCGAGCAGCTGCTGCCGCACCGCAATCTCGGAGCAGGGCGAGCTCCTCCTCCTCCTCCTCCTGCTCATCCTCCTCCTGCTCCTCCTCCTCCTCCTCCTCCTCCTCCTCCTCCTCCTCCTCCTCCTCCTGCACCTCCTCCTGCTCGTGCTCCTGCTCCTGCTCCTGCTCCTGCTCCTGCTCCTCCTCCTCCTCGAGACAACTCGAGGGAGCAAGAGGTACCCATACCTCGTGAGGCAACTGCCGTCGGGTGGTGCTAGAAGTGCCCCCGGCTCAAGGTGCCCCCAAGCTTTCCAAGGAGGCCCCCGCTGCCTTCCGAGCACCCCTCACGAGGCCCAGAGGGCCCCAGGGGCTCAAAATTGAGCGAAAAGCGGGAGCCACCTTGGGGCAGGGACACCTTTAGCAACCCCCGATACAGGGAGGTCTTCGTCGGAAGGACTAGGGAGAATTAGGCCCCAAATCAAGGAGGTTCTAAGCCAGATTCATCAGCGGGAGTAAACCAGATTTCAGACCTAGGCCAAGTCAGATTCTGACGTCCCAAGAGTTGCATCCGAACATGCCGCTACCATTCCCCCCTCGGTGTCCCCTTTGGGGCCTCCTGCGAGGCCCTCGTCGGCACTGCTGGATTCGCCTCGAAGCCCTGGTCAGAACGCACCCCTGGAGAGGTCTGGGGAGTACGTAGAGGCATCGCTACATTTTGGTGCCCGCAACAGCGGCAGCTTAACATCGATCCCAGGGCCCCTCCTGGGGTCCAAACGCAATGTTGTTTAGCTGCGCCAAGCCGTGGCCACAAGAGCCCCCCCCGAAGGCCCACTACAGTCGGAGCAGGAGCAGAACAAATGATCGAATGAGCATGAACCCCTTCGCCCGCCAAAAGACCCCAAGACAGAAGGCCACAGACGGTCCCTTCTATTAACTGCCTGGCCTACCTAGGAAGCCATGGTGAACTCCCAGCTTGAAGCCTTTAGCGTTCGATGGTCCCGCAACCCTGAGCCCACCAATCCCAAGCTCTTCCCACAACACATTCGAGGGCAATTGCCCTTCCCCAATTTGCACAAGAACGTGCAACAAAAAACGAAGAACATTAGGTACCATGTCCCAGCCGAGCATGCTCTCAGACCTCACTCTAGCTGTACCGCTCTCAACTCGCTCCCAGAGATCCGATGTCTCGAATTGTCCAAGGCGGGGTCGGTGGAACCCCCGACCCACCCGTTGGGATTCGGCCGGGCATGTCCTCCTACAGGGTGGATTCTGGACGAAAAATAAGACATAGTCGAAACCTACCCAAATTCAGACAACAACTATCAGAAAAATGGTCCCCACCCGATTTTCTGACTATTCTTGAACCTTCTTACCAGCCTGGAACATATCCCTATCCCTATGCTGGGCATCTCCTCATCACGACGGCAATCTTAGGGATTCCCTTCTTTTTTGAGGGCGCATCCCTAAGATTGTCATCGCCTTTTGGCGTGTCAATCTCAGGGATAGGGATAAGTTCGAGGCTGGTAGCCTTCCTCCTGTCGAAGGACGTGCCCGACCCACCCCCCGGGGGGCCGGCGTTCGCTCCCGAGCCGCTCTTCCTCCACGGCCCCGGGACCCGGCGAGGGCCGCGGGAGGTCGAGCACGGCGAACAGCCCCCCGTGTATGGTACGCTGAGGCTGCGCCCCCCTTTTCCTCCCCCGTCTCTGGTCAATTCAAGCTTCGCGCGGCCCGCTTAGCTTCGCGGATCCAAAAAGTGCATGGCACGCAGAAGGACACATACGAGTGCTATCGGCTGTGCGTGAGACTAGGCTTAGGTCGGGCAGGTCCTCCTACAGGCGCACTTTGGGCGAACATTGCAAATAGTTGAAACAAATACTCGAAAATAGTCACAACTAGTCGAAACATCGTCCCCAGGCTCTTTTTTTTCCCAGATGTTTGAGTATTCCTCCTGCAGAGGGACCTGCGTGACTGAACCCCAGGCAAGAGGCACCTCTGGTGCGCGCCTTTTTCTTGGAGAGGGGGCGCGAGAGGGCCAACACACGAGCGCGCAGGCCCCGATGCTGCCGCATCGGCGCTCCTCGGCGGCCGGAGGGCCCGCGAGTGGGCCCGCACCTAAAGATCTTTCCTGGCGAAGGGCCACCGCTGAGCGCAGTCGGCAGTACGGGTCCTGCTCGGAGGCGCGCGCCCGACCTCTGCACGCATAGCACAGGGCAATGTTTGATACATAGGATTTGTGGAAAACATAGGGTGTTTAGTACATGATCAATATATGAACGAATTTACTCACGAACTCATCGTTGTTGTTAGTACTAGATCTCTGCATTTTTTATACATGATCCGCACGCGGAGCATGTATTAAAAACGGCACTGTAATTGCAACCATCCTGCAGCGCGTCGTTTCCCGGGCAGCACGGAAAGAAACCGCACCCCGCCGCACACGCACCTGAGGACTCCTCGGCGGGCGCGCCGCCACCGAGAGGGCGACTCGCACACAGTATCGCCATGCTGGCTCACCGCCGACTTTCGAGGCCTCCCAGAAGGGGTCCGAGCAGACGTGGTCGGAGGATCCTCGCCAAGGCATCGGCGATGCACCGTCGATGCACCGCCGACGTCGGCGACGCATCGGCGACGTCGGCGTGGAGAAAATCGGGCTCCGCATCGAGCCGCATCGTCGATGCATCGGCGAGGCGGCGCGATCCTCCGACCCCATCTACTCCGACCACATCTGGGAGGGCCTATTTGGCCGCCCGAAATGGGTACCGAAAGAATGGGTACAATGCCCAACAACAAATGTTGTCCCAAACCAACTGTGGCCGCTGTTGGGCAGGCGGCCTTCTGTCCCGAAGGGACACAGGCCGCGGCGGCGCGGACAGCGAATCCTGCTCAAGATGAACAGGAACTGCTGTTGGGCATTGTACCCATTCTTTCCGTGCCCACTTCGGGCGTCCAGAGCCTAGAGATCTGGAGGGCGAAAGCGGAGAAAAGCCCTGCTCGGCGACCGGCCCCGGCCTCCGCACCGAGACCACTCCTGCGTCAAGTCGGGCATGTCCCTCTCTACAGGCGGATTTTGGACGAAACATAAAGCATCAGTCAAAGTTGCCAAGAATGTTCAAACAAATTGTCAAAAAAACGTCCCCAGCCTAGTTTTTGACTATTCTTGAACGTTCCCCCTGTAGAGGGACAGGCCCGACTTAACTCCAGCGACGGGACCACACGCTCAGAAGTGCAGCCGACGGGCGGCGCAGCAACGGCCTGGCGGCTCCTCCGCCTCGGGCTCGCCGTCGACCTGCATGTCCTGGCTGGCGGGGCGCCGCTGGGCGCGCGCGCGCGACCAGGAGTCCTCCTCGGAAGACCGCTGGGGTATCTGCGGGGATAGAGGTTGTGCGTGGACTTGCCTCCTGGCCTTCCCCCGTCCTCCTCCGTCGTGCGTCTTGCTGTCGCTGTTGGCGGCGCGCACGAGGGGGTAGGAGGAGGGGGAAAGGCTTCTGGGAAGGAGGCTGCCTCTTAGAAGGCGCCGGCCTTACACATCTACAGGCAAGGCCAGCACCTTCTACGAAGCAGGGGTGTTTTGTGTTCTAAGAAGCCTTCTGCCCCCCCCCCAGCCCCCCTCTGCGCGTGGCCGTTGCTGCTCCTGCGCGCCAGCGCGGCCCCTCGTCGGTCCGAGGCCATCGCGCGGGCAGGGGCGACGGGAAGGGCCAGGACGTGTGGCAGGCGCGACCACCCTGCTCGGAGAACCGCGGGGCTTGCCAAGGGGATACAGTCAACCCGGATGGTAAGGATGCGCGATAGGGACGCAAGGGCCCTGGACGCCCATTTCGAAGCTCTTCGAGCGGGGCGCGGCCAACGAAAGCGGCAAAAGATGGACAGAGGAGGCAAGGATGAAAGGGTACCCTTGGGGAGGTTGCCCATCCTTGCTATGCGGGTTGACTGTACGGAGGTTAGTTCTACGTCGATGCTGAGGCGCATACGTGGCCTGACCTAGCATCTAAAGAGGGTAAGAAGTTGCCCCTGACTGCCTTAATCTCTCGACTGAGCTGCGCTGCGCATCCTTAGCGGAGTGATCGCTCGAGCCCACCAGAGCCACGTGGTGCACCTGTAACCCACTTATGGGTATGCCAGGTATATGTCGCCTGCACCTGTACCCCCCCATATCCCCTTGCCCCCCCCCCGCGGCCATCCCAATTGCTTAGACAGCTCATATGCAGACACCCATTTATATGGCTTATACATGGCCTGACATCGCCTATACATGGTGGCACATGTAAACATCTGGAAAATATGGCCTAGCATAGCATACACATGGCCCATCGTACACGTAGATGCTGTGGTGGCTTATGCATGGCCTAACCTAGCTTGTACGTGGGTTAGAAGTTACTGTGTCGCTTAAAACCTGGAGTAAGGTGGGCCGCGCCTCCTTAGCGGAGTTATCGAGCCCACCCAAACCACTTGGGGCACTTGTAGTAACCCACTCAGAAGTTAGCCAACGCCATCCCAGAAGATTCCCCCGTTAACCCCTCAGCGGTGATCCTCGTCTTACCAGCCTGGAACATATCCCTATCCCTATGCTGGGCACCTCCTCATCACGATGCCAATCTTAGGGATTCCCTTATTTCTTGAGGGCGAATCCCTAAGATTGCCATCGCCTTCTGGCGTGTCAATCTTAGGGATAGGGATACGTTCGAGGCTGGTAATCGTCGTCTGGTTTTCGGGCCACCACTCGGGGCTCTGG
>CAUYUJ010021494.1:10000-12500 GCA_963575745.1 Prorocentrum cordatum
GAAACCTGTCCTCCAGGGGCTTTCCCGCCGAAGCGGCACTGCACGGAAGCATCGGACGAGGGCCACTCGCACTGCCGCCTGCCAAGGGAGCGGCGCGGCGAGATGGGGCGAGGAGGGAGGCATACAGTCGGGGCGCTGAAAAAGGAACCCTTGTCGTTGGGGAGGGTCTCGGTGTTCCTTGATTCCCTACCTAGGCTCTGCCTAGAAGGGTTCTTACTCTCTTTGCTTAAAGGGCCGGGCAGTGCTAACCGCCCCGGGCGGTTCCCCCAGTCCCCGCCCCGCTGTTCCCCCAGTCCCCTGGGAGCTTTAGCCTTAGCTTTAGCTCAAGCTTAGCTTTAGCTTTAGCTTTAGCTTTAGCTTTAGCTTCAGCTTCAGCTTTAGCTTAGCTTTAGCTTAGCTTTAGCTTAGTGTTAGCTTAGCTTTAGCTTAGCTTCAGCTTAGTGTTAGCTTAGCTTTAGCTTAGCTTTAGCTTAACGTTAGCTTAGATTTAGCTTAGCTTTAGCTTAGCTTCAGCTTAGCTTTAGCTTAGCTTTAGTTTAGCTTTAGATGTGAGTTAGCTTAGCATTTGCTTAGCTTTAGTTTAGCTTTAGCTTAGCTGTAGCTTAGCGTTAGCTTAGCTTCAGCTTAGCTTTAGCTTAGCTTTAGCTTAGCCTTAGCTTAGCTTTAGCTGAGCTTTCGCTTACCTTCAGCTTAGCTTCAGCTTAGCTTTAGCTTAGCTTTAGCTTAGCTTTAGCTTATCTTTAGATTTAGCGTTAGCTTAGCTTTAGCTTAGCTTCAGCTTAGCTTCAGCTTAGCTTCAGCTTAGTGTTAGCTTAGTGTTAGCTTAGCCTTAGCTTAGCTTTAGCTTAGCTTCAGCTTAGCTTCAGCTTAGCTTTAGCTTAGCTTCAGCTTAGCTGTAGCTTAGCTTTAGCTTATATTGAGCTTTAGCTTTAGCTTAGCTTTAGCTTAGCTTTAGCTTAGCTTCAGCTTAGCTTCAGCTTAGCTTCAGCTTAGTGTTAGCATAGTGATAGCTTAGCCTTAGCTTAGCTTTAGCTTAGCTTCAGCTTAGTTTTAGCTTAGCTTTCGTTTAGATTTAGCTTAGCGTTAGCTTAGCGTCAGCTTAGATTTAGCTTAGCATTAGCTTAGTGTTAGCTTAGTGTTAGCTTAGTTTTAGTTTAGCTTTAGCTTAGCTTGAACTTAGCTTTAGCTTAGATTCAGCTTAGTGTTAGCTTAGCTTTAGCTTAGCGTCAGCTTAGCTTTAGCTTAGCTTTAGCTTAGTGTTAGCTTTGCATTAGCTTAGCTGTAGCTTAGCTTTAGCTTAGCTTCAGCTTAGCTGTAGCTTAGCTTCAGCTTAGCTTTAGCTTAGCTTTAGGTTAGATGTATATTAGCTTTAGCTTAGCTTTAGCTTAGATTTAGCTTAGCGTTAGCGTAGCTTTAGCTTAGCTTCAGCTTAGCTTTAGCTTAGCTTTAGCTTAGCGTTAGCTTAGCTTTAGCTTAGCTTTAGCTTAGCGTCAGCTTAGCTTCAGCTTAGCTTTAGCTTAGCTTTAGCTTAGCTGTAGCTTATATTTGGCTTTAGCTTTAGCTTAGCGTTAGCTTAGCTTTAGTTTAGCTTTAGCTTAGCTCCAGCTTAGCTTCAGCTTAGCTTTAGCTTAGTGTTAGCTTAGTGTTAGCTTAGCCTTAGCTTAGCTTTAGCTTAGCTTCAGCTTAGCTTTAGCTTAGCTTTAGCTTAACTTTGCTGTTACTACTAATGCTGCTTTTCTAGGGGCTCTAACTCCTAGGTAGGGTCGCACTGGGATAATTGTTTTACAGTTTGCCCTGCGTTTTCCGTACGTTTTCCATGGGACATCGATGTTTAACTGATGGGAAAAAGGAGCCTCGTTCCTTATTTTGGGTTCCTTAGGTCAACGCCCCGACTGTCTCCGCACTGCACTGCTGGCTGCCCGGATTCTCCTCCCAGGCGGAGGGGGCTCCCGCCTGATACGTCTTCGCCACTTACTCACAGACAAGGCCCCCGCCTGAGCCTTCCTGTGAATGATCGATGATGCTGATGATGATGATGATGATGGTGGTGATGATGATGCTGATGATGCTGATGATGATGATGATGATGCTGATGCTGATGCTGATGCTGCTGCTGCTGCTGATGATGATGACGATGGTGGCGATGATGATGTTGATTCTTCTGGCGATGATGACCCTCGCTCTCGCTGCGGCTCTTCCGCTCCTCGGCGCCCTCGGGCCGGGTGCGGCACGACTCGGGCCAGAGGCGAAAGTAGCAGCTCCTGCCCCTTCCTGGACAAGACTCGCGGTCGGCGCCACCGCGGACGTTGCCCCTCTGGGACAGAATCGTCTGCCCGACAGCGGCAACTGTCGGTTTTGGCCAGCAGCTGCTGTTCGTCTCGTGTTCCTGTGTTCCGTACCCCTTCTGGGCGTGCCGACCTTCCTCCTGGCACTCCCCCCATGGGGACAGCCCGATGGCCACGCCATCAGGTCCACCGCCGCCGCCAAGATCGTTGTCCCT
>CAUYUJ010021494.1:15000-47500 GCA_963575745.1 Prorocentrum cordatum
CGATCTTGCCATCTATGAGGTTGCGCGGCAGGCTGCGTGGTCAAGCCTGGTGGCCCGATGCGCCAGACGCAGGCCGTCGCCGCCATGGGACTGCGCTGCGGTTGAGGCCTCCCGAAGTGAGTCCGAGCAGATGGGGCCGGAGGGTCGCGCCGTGTCTAGGGGACTCCTAGATGGGGTCCGAGTAGATGGGGTCCGAGGATCGCGCCGCATCACCGATGCATCGGCGATGCGTCGGCGATGTATCGGCAATACGTCGGCGATGCATCGGCGACGTCGGCGACGCATCCGCGACGTCGGCCTGGGGACAATCGGGCTCTACAACGAGCCGCATCGCCGATGCATCGGCGATGCGGCGCGATCCTCCGACCCCATCTACTCCGACCCCATGCAGGAGGCCTAGAATGTCGCCGATGCATCGCCGACACACCGGCGACAGCGGCGACGCATCAGTGCCGTCAGCGTGGAGAATATCGTGCTCCACATAGAGACGCATCGCCGACGCGGCGCGCTCCTCCGACCCCATGCGCTCCAAATCCATTATTAATCGGAGGTTGGAGGAGGAGGAGGAGGAGGAGGAGGAGGAGGAGGCGCTCCCCCCCAGGTCCGGTTTTTTTAAGCGCCTTTTTTGTAACTGAGCGGGTCTGGTTTATCAGGGCGCTCTCTTTGGATTCGAGCTCAGGGGGTCCGGTTTATTCAGGCGCCCCGGCGAAGAGGGGTGTCTGGAATATTAAGCCGCCTGTGGAGAGGGGTCCAGACTCATAGGGGGATCGGGGATTGGAGGCCGCCGGGGGGTCTGAACTGGGGGCCCCAAAAAGTCGATCAAGAGGGATAGATGAGAGGTCGAACCCGCTCGAACTCGGTCCCTGGACACTCCTGGTGTCCACCTGGCGCAATTCGTCGGACCCGGGATCCGTTTTCCACGGCCCCGGTGTCCGAAAACGGCCCCCAGAATGCCGCAACAAAAAATATATCACACCCGAGAAAAAACCCAATCAGTGGATGTTTTGATGGACGAGGGGATCGACCGGGAACCCAGGAACCGGGAACCCGCCGAAATCGGCCCGGAAACAATAACCAGGAACCTGCTGCCTGAAGGCCCTCGGCCTTACTAATTGTTAGCAGCAGTTGTAAGTAGGTTATAAGTAAGTTGCAACTAGGTTGCAAGTAGGTTATAACCATTAGTAATGTTGCTAAGTCGGCTAACTCGGGCGGTGCATTTGGAGGTATATAGCTTGACTTAACGAAGTTGCTAACTTCGCTAACTTTTACATGCTTACTTGAAAACAGAGATGCTGCATCGGGTTGTCCTTGGATGTTGCCTCCAGAAACGCATGCATGTGTTTGGATTTTCGGGATCACGCATATCGGAAATCATGATCCAGACTTGCGTGCGAACGCATTCAGAATATTGTATCGAGCGTTACAAGAATGTTGTGCATTGCAAATGCAACATATCATTTCGAATTCGCAACCCTCTGTTGCACATGTTTTTGAATGTCACTAGAGTTTGGGCTCCAGCCGTTTGGGCGAGGATTGCTGCTGGCGCTTGTGGCGTCCTCCTGCACGCGGCGTGATGAACGCCTCCCGTGAACAGCAGATCGCGGAGGTCCGCCCCAAGATGATGGCCATCAAGGACATGTACTTGCATCCTGATGCAGCGGTGGTCTCATTACTTGAAGACGTATGCAGCATTGCAAGAGGCATAGACTGCCTGAGGGTAGAAAAAAATACACTCGAAGTATATGATGGTGTGCACAGAGAATCGTTACGGAGATGGAATCATTCCGAGCGAGGTTATGGATTTGATTTCCAAGATCTTCAAACATGGATTCAAGAACTCAGCCCTCCAGAATCCAGCTTGCATGGAACTTCCACCAGTGGGCACGCCTGAGTACAATACAATCAAGAACTTCAATTTCAAAACAATGGAGGACTCAGCGGGCCAGCTGCCGCAGTATGATTGCGATGCAAAGTTCGCATCCTATACGTGCGGCCACACATCTATGGGTTTGCGTTGCATCAACGCAGGGTTTCCAGTACCCACGGTCATGCCAGAGCGTTTCGACAGAATCTCGCGCCAAGGGAAATTGCCACTGACAAGGTTACGGGAGGTTCAACCAGACTACGCTAAGGCGTGTGACGAAGGAATTGAGTGGAAGGTCTTTCGGTACGAGTTCGTGAAGGAGCTCCCGTGGATTAGTAATCTTGCTCAGGAGGCTGGCAATGCAGGCCGAGCAATTGCCAAATGCGAATCTCGCATGAGTCGCATGTACAAGATCGCAGCAATTGCCAACCGACACCACACGGGTGGCACCATGATCGATTGGGATAGTGTGATCCGCGAGGCGACTCGCGCAGGCTCTCTCTTTCCTGGGGAGATCGATGGCTTAGTAAGATATGTGAAGGAGTTGTCTGGCGGCCTCGGCAACCCGATCTTTCTGAGCGAGCTCCGCGACTTCTCGCGGCAGCTGACCTCCCAGTGCGTGGTCACGGGTTCAATGGCGAAGTCTCTCGCCGAGGTGCAGATCAAGCATGAGGGGGCCGCTGCGACATTCAAGCTCGCATGCATGAAGGCGATGACATGTGCGACGGGTAAGTTCGCGAGGGATGGCCATCAGATGCTTTTGAAGCCAGGCGGCATGACCGCCTTGTCGAGCGATAAGAAGTCTACGATTGCAATGGTGGCCGATGAACTTCTTCAGAAAGTGCGACAGATCGCATGCGGTGAGGGCATCACGGCAGACACGGTCGCCTACGGCACCATCGTGGGATTTACTGACGTTCGCGTAGTTCATTTCGTGTTCAACAAGCCCGATGAGCGCTTAGGCACTTGCAAGACGCTGAATGGCATCGGGGTCAGCTTCGCCGCTGCGTTGGCAACGCACGTTGGCAGAACAGTTGCTAGCCCATGGAAGCAGATCGGTCGCGAGAGCGCATCCAAAGCCGTGACAGGGCAGGCGCGCAGCTCAGATGTGAAAGAGTACACCGCTTCGGGCAAGTGGTCGAACCAAGTGGACAAGCTCAGTGACAAGGGGTTTGAGGTCGGCGCCGAAGTCGCCTTGGCGAGCGGCACCTTGGGTGAGAACATTTACGAGCTGATCTCCATCGACGCTGCGACTGGCATGAAGTTGAAGCTTCAGGCCACGGGCAGTGCGACGTGCCACCCCATCGACGACTTCTTACGTGGCAAGTTCGTTGTGTCCACGATTATGAAGGACAGTCTTGCGACCTCGTCGCAATGCATGTGGAATGCATATGCACCCCCACACCTTTGAATTCTCGTTCGTCGTTCCCTCATCTCATTTGGCTCTGCGTCTTCATGTATCATCTTTGTTTCGCCGCTGCTCCCCCATAGAGGAAGCGATCGACAAGTTCGCTGACCATGGCCCCCTCAAGTCGGTCGATTACCAGTGGGGCACCGAGGAGGCCAAAATCAGGCTGGCCTTGGATGGTGTATACAGCCAGAACGGCAACTGTCTCAAGTACTTGAGTGGCGTGATTACGCCTGTTAAGCTTCGTGCTCTCACCGTAACGCGTTCGTTTGAGGCTGAGGAGCTGGTGATTGCCCCACTCTTCGGCAATCTACTTGAAGAAACAAACTGATATAGTTCAGTGTGGGCATGTGTTCATGAAGACATACAAGGACCCCAAGGGATTGACGTTCAATATCGTGTTGGCCCCCAGTGGTGGCATCAAGATGCCTAAGGCTGAGACGAACACTGGCGTTGGAGGGCTGAAGCAGGCACCGTCTTCGCTCGTCATCCCCTTCTGGCTCGCACAGGATTCAGGTGAGCACGGCACCCCCAACATGAAGCTCAAGACCGTCAAGTCTACAGCTGTCCCATCAGTGCATGTACCAATTTTGACAAACAAGTGCGCCATCAACAAGGGCGATGTCCTTAGCGCCCAGCTGGCATCGCTCATGCCCAAGCGCAAGGTAGACGATGTGCCTGCTGCGCCCGCGGCTAAGAAGGCCAGGAAGCGATGAGGCTCGCGTGTTGGCAGCATCGGTTACACATACCATGTGTCGTGGGGGGTGTTTATGAAATGTATGAAAGCATCGTCGGTATCGTTCCTCTGCAATCGTTGCATCATTGCGTCAACACGCATCGGACTCGTCTGCAATTGTCCATTGCATCGGCCCGCAGGCGTTTGGCTGTGTCCAAGCGAGTGCACGCTGCATCTGCGCACGCACTGCAGCTGCAGATGGCAGCGAGCGTGCAGCTCCGCACGGTCATCGAGGGGGGCGGCCTTAAGGATCGCGAGCCATGGGTCCCGAGGGCGGTGATGCATGCGGCAGGGGGGGCCCTTCGTGGAGCTGTCGAGGGCGGATAAGCAGCTGCAAAAATTTATATCTGTGCCCAACCCCGCCAAGAGCCAATCGCCTCTGGCGACAAATCCGTTTTTCGATCAGATCGTGAAGATGCGCAACGCCGCTTGCACCGAGGCCATTTGGGACCACATGAAGCAGGCCGACCCATTGCTTCAGCCAGATTGCGACAGGGCCAGCGTCATTAAGAACAATAGGAGTTCTCTGGATATGTCGCAATCGTGGACGCCTCGCGCATTCCCGCCAGGGGAGGAGGAAGGAGAGAAGGAGGATGATACATTGGATGACGAGGTGGGGTGGCGGGGGAGGGGGGCGAGGAGGAGGGGCCGAAACAGAGGAAGATGGGGGAGGAGAAATGGGAGGAGGGAAAGGGGGAGGAGGAAGGAGCATGAGGATGACAAAAAAAAGGATGAGGAGGAGGAATAGGAGATGCCTTAATTCGCTTGCGTGAATAGGCCGCTCTTGGACCACTCTTGGATCGATCTCTGGACCTTGAGGCTTCTTGGGCAATCTTGGATCGCGTGATATCTCGGACAAGCTTGGACAATCTTGGGTCGCGGGATATCCATGCCTGCATGTTGAGGCATCGCGTGATATATTGGGACATATCCGTGGACATCTTGAAGTATATATGAGCCCCTCTTGGAACCACCGTCCAGGCAAACCACTCCCCCAAGGGGATGAAGGGCGTAGAAGAGAACGCATTCTAGACATGTGCCCTAAAGGGATGGTGGTCTACCAGAAACTGTCTCGATATATATGCCCGCAGTCCAGTGCGACCATGGTGATGAGCATTTGCATCACGATGCAGTCACCTTGAAGCTTCTGTTTGAGCTGAATGCTACTAAGAAGGTGTGGGCCGAATGTACGCCAACGGGACTTGAGTACATACGGGTTGCATCTATCGCAGCAGCGGTTTCATGCAGTCAGGAGGCAACACATCGCTTGCGGTCAGCACCAGCAGGGGTGGAAGGTGTGAAATGCGACAAACGTCGCAGGACGGTGTTCATGGTGGTCGACGGCAAGCGTCTGCAGGAGCGAGTGGACGATTGGACTCCCACGTACATCAACAACGCAGTCCAATCCCTTCGTGATCGCTTAGATAAAGAGGCACGTGATGAGGCTGAAGCTGATGGGTCGGAGGAGTACTATGACTCGCCAGTCGCAGCAGGCGATGGCTCGCCACCAGGCGATGGCTCGCCACCAGGCGATGGCTCGCCACCAGGCGATGGTTCGCCAGGCGATGGTTCGCCGCCAGGTGATGGTTCGCCAGGCGATGGTTCGCCACCAGGTGATGGGCCGCCCTCTGTTTTCACTCGCCGACGGGGGATGCGCCAGACGACGCTTAGCTTCCAGTAGCTCCACTCCCTCTTCGCCTTCCCACCTCCCCTTCCCTCTCCCTCCAATCTCTATTCTATTTTTGCCTCGCGTGCTCAGTCCGAATCTGGCCCCGCTGGCGGCGGGGACTCAGTAACAGAACTCAGTTCAAGATGCGGAGGGCCATCGTCGCGCATGCCGCTGTTCGGCACATCGGCGTCCCTGCCCATGCTCATGCATCCGTCGTGGTCCGTGTCGTCGAGCAGGCCATGACCGTTCATGTCGCCCTTGCCCTCGTCAGAGCCCTTGCCACCGTCGTAGCCCCCGCCGCTGTCGAGGGCCGTCGCCTTGCCCTTACCACCGTCGTTAATGCTCTTGCCACCGTTGTAGCCCTCGCCATCGTCGTAGCCCTTGCCACCGTCGTAGACCTTGTCACCGTCGGTGCTGCCCTTGCTACCATCGTAGCCCTTGCCGCCGTCGTAGTAGCCCATGGCCTCGTCGTCGATGCCCGTGCCACCGTCATAGCTTGTACAGCCGCGATCGATGCCATCAGCACCCTTGCCATCGTCGTAGCCCTTTTCGTAGCCCTTGTCGTAGCCCTTGTCGTAGCCATTGACGTAGCCCGTGTCGTAGACCGCGTCGTAGCCCTTGCTCGAGCTGCCGCACGGGTCGTAGCCTTTGTCGCTGCCCTTGCCGCCGTCGTAGCCCTTGTCGAAGCCCTTGCTCGAGCTGCCCTTGGCGCTGCCCGTGCCACCGTCGCCCTTGTCGTCGGCCTTGCCGCTGTCCGACATCATGTCCTGCAGCCCGTCACGCTGCTCCTTCGCCAGCCTGGTGTGGCCCTTGCCGCTGACGCCGTCCTTGTCGCGGCCCTTGCCGCTGCCGTCCTTCTCGCGGCCCTTGCCACTGTCGTAGCCCTTGCCCTTGCCACCGTCGTAGCCCTTGCCCTTGCCATCGTCGTAGCCCTTGCCACCGTCGTCGTAGCCCTTGCCATCACTGTCGTAGCCCTTGTCGTAGCCCTTGTCGTAGCCTTTGTCGTAGCCCTTGTCGTAGCCTTTGTCGTAGCCCTTGTCGTAGCCTTTGTCGTAGCCCTTGCCATCGCCGTCGTAGACCCTAATCAAGAGCTCGGCGATGTCGAGAAGCCTATCTGTCAGCCGCCGCTCCCGCTCGAGCTCCTGTATGGAGGGCGAAAATCCGCCGACCTCCCTCCTCCTCCTCCTCCTCCTCCTCCTCCTCCCCTCCTCCTCCCCCTCCTCCTCCTCCTCCTATTCCTCCTCCTCCTCCTCCTCCTCTTCCTCCTCATCATCCTCGTCTTCCTCCTCGTCCTCCTCATCCCCCCTCATCCTTCTCCTGTGGCTCTCACCCCAGCAGTCCTCTTGCAGGCGGCGCAGCGCCTCCGCGGGGGCGCTGCCATGGCGCGCCATGGCGGCGCGGGCGGCGCGCGCGGCCACCCGCGCGCGGCCGCGCCCCCCTGGGAGGAGAAAGGGGCCCTCCAGGGGGCCTCGGTCCAGAAACAGCAGCGCGCGCAAATGGGGGGAGGGGGGGGGGGGTGCGATTCAGGTGAGGGGGCGATTCGGGTGAGGGGGCGTGGCTGCGTCGCGAATCGTTTCGCGCTGTGCACTCATGGGTGCATGCAGCAATGCATGCGTTGTTTCAGAGTCTACTTGGGGATGTGAACTTGAAAATGAGATGCGTTAACATCGTCGTCTGCGTTCGCTCGAGACAGCCTCACAATTAACTCAGCATCACACGACCTCACAATGAACTCAGTACCGCGAACCATGATGTTGGTTATGGTATGCCATGCAATGCTACGCTATGATGTGAATATCCCTCCCCGACCTCATCCTCCTCCGTTGCCACCGCCGTTTAGGCCCGAGCGTTGCTTGGGTCGCGACAGTGCGCGACCAGCTGCAGCGCTCCACGCGCAGCAGCTACCAGCGCTCCGCGCGCAGCAGCACCAGCTGCATCAGCACCACCAGTGCATCCAGCAGCTCCACGCGCAGCAGCACCAGCTGCAGCAGCGCCACCAGTGCAACCAGCAGCACCACCCGCAGCAGCATCACCAGTGCAACCAGCAGCACCATGGCGGACGAGACCGCGGTGACGCTGCTCCTGGAGGCGGCGGAGGATATCAACCAGTGGCGGCGCGCGGCGGCCGCGGTCTTGCAGCCCGCCAGCTTGGTGGCCCCTCGGCCGCCAACCACGCCGCCGACGGCGAAGGTCTTGGCGAAGTACGGTCGCTCGCGCGTGGCCGACAACTTGCTCGATGGCATGGGCATGGCGCCCGCGCTGGATCCCGAGTTGAACTCGTTCCAGGGCCTGCAGGAATTCATGGACGACGGCGATGGCGACGACACGGGCTACGACTACGCCAGCTACGACGGTGGCAAGGGCATCACCGACGGTGGCAAGGGCTACGGCGGCGGCAAGGGCAGCTCGAGCAAGGGCTTCGACAAGGGCCACGACGATGGCAAGGGCAGCGGCGAAGGCTACGACATCGACAAGGGCCGCGACAAAGGCTACCACGGTGACAGGGGCGACGTGGGCTACGACGGTGGCAAGGGCGACAAGGGCTACGACCGCCGCTACGACCCGTACAGCTCCAAGTGGTATGACCGCCACAGCTCGTGGTACGACCGCGACGACGATGACTACGACAACAGGTGGTACGACCGCAGGCGCTGGGGCGACTACGACAAGGGCTCGAGCAAGGGCTACGACAGCAAGGGCTACGACAGCAAGGGCTACGACAAGAGTGGCTACGACAGCAAGGGCTACGACAAGAGTGGCAACTACCAGCGTGGCTACGACAACCGTGGTTACAACAACCGTGGCTACGACAACCGCGGATACGACAACAGTGGCTACGACAACCGTGGCTACGACAACTACGACAACAGTGGCTACGACAGCCGTGGCTACGACCGCAAGGGCGACAAGGGCTACGATCGCAAGGGCTACGACGTCGGCAAGGGCTACGACGGTGACACGGGCTACGGCGGTGATCCAAGCTACGACCGCGGCGACACAGGCTACGGCAGTGGCAAGGGCATCGACGGTGGCAAGGGCTACGACGGCGGCAAGGGCGATAAAGGCCACGACGGCGGCAAGGGCTGGCGCGAGGAGAAGTCCCGCGGCGGGCGCCACATCAGGCCGGCGAAGGCCCTTGCCACCAAGGAGCAGCTGGACGGGCTGCAGGACCTGATGTCGGACCGCGGCAAGGCCGACTACATCGGGTGGAGCAAGCGGACGCACTGGCGCATCTGGGTGGAGGAAAACATTACAGATCTAGTTCGATCGGCCCCCCTCATCCCCCCTCCTTCAACGGTTCTTACCAAGGACGAGGGGGAAGGATGAGGGCCAAGAGCTGGATATGGAATGTGTCCCTCCTCCCAACAGCTGGGCGGAGGCAGCAGTCCGCCGCTGATCCGCAGCGCCAGACACCACTACCAAAGCGGCGCCGAAGCCGCCGCTGTCGCCATTGCGCCTCGAGCGCCCGTGCCGCCGCCAGCGCGGCAGCAGGCGTCGAGTCCATTCTAGACCGCGCGCTGCATCTCCTCCGTCGGGCATGATCTATCATGGTGGGGCTTGTCGTATGTAAGATTCTAACATGCGACGCAGTTGTCGTATGTAATATTCTAACATGCGACAAAGTTGTCGTATGTAAGATTCTGACATACGACGCCGCTGTCGCATGTAAGATTCTAACATACGACGGATGTGTTAATATAACCCTTATGATATCTATAATAGCGAGATGTCGTATGTACGATTCTTACATACGACAACGTTGTCGTATGTAAGATTCTTACATACGACAGATTTGTCGTATGTAAGATTCTGACATACGACAGATTTGTCGCATGTGAGATTCTGACATACGACACCAAGGGTTTTAGCTCATGTTTAGAATAAACTTCGAGGGTCTCCATCTCGCTCGTGGTCGACGTTGCGCCTAGAATTGGCTTGTCTGCTTGGCTGCGCTGACCGCGGCTGCGCTGGGCCATGTTGATAAGTGATGCATGAGCGTGGCGCGAGCGAGAATAAGGGGAAGTGGGATGAGAGGAGGATGCGCGGGAGAAGGAGGACGAGGAGAAGGAGAGGGGGGAGGATCCTGAGGAGGAGGTGGGGGGTGAGGAGGAGGGGGGGGAGGGGAAGGCCCATCCTCCCCCTCATCCTCATCCTCCCCCTCCTACCTTTATCCTCCTCCTCCTCCTCCTCCGCCGCCGCCTCCTCCTCCTCCGCCTCCTCCTTCTCCTCCGCCTCATCACCCTCCTCATCTTCCTCCACCTCCTCGTCCTCCTCTGCCTCCTCTTCCTCATCCTCATTCTCCTCCTCATCATCCTCATTCTCCTCATTCTTACCCCGTCTCATTCTCACCCTCTTCATTCTCATCATGTCTCCTCCTCGTTCCCGCCGTCGCCGTCGTCGCCGTCGCCTGCGTCGTCATCTGCGCGCGCGGTGCAGGAGAGGGCGGCGGCCACCGTGACGACCGCGATTGAACGACAACGAGGATGAGGAGGAGTAGGAGGAGGAGCATGAGGAGGAGCAGGGCGAGGAGCAGGCGGAGGAAGAGGGGGGCGATGGGGAGGAGGAGGAGGAGGAAGAAGGTGAGGAGGAGTAATTGCCATGGCGGCTGCGATAGCGACGGCGACGGCGTAGAGTTGGTGGCGACGAGTTGGCTGCGACGAGTTCGACGGCGGCGGAGACGGCGGCGGGGGCGTCTCTTCCTGCTCCTCCTCCTGATCGCCCTCACCCTTCTCCTCATATTCGTCCTCCTTCTCCTCCCCCCTATCCCTCCTCACCATTCTCATCCCCATCATCCTCCTTCTCCGCGTCCTTCACCTCCACCGCCTAACCCTCCTCATCCTATTCTTATTTCTCCTCGTCCTCATTCGTATTCGTATCCTCGGTCTCTCCGCAGGGCGCTTATCGCGCGAAAAGCTGCAACGAGAACCTGAAGGCTCGCATACATGCGTTTGCACGCACAACCCCAACGAGCCCCCATCTAAGTACGCCCCGACACCCGCACTCAGGCGGCGTATTCACCAATACCCAAGGCGTTGCGCCCCCGCGCACGACCGGCAGCACCTGCCTCCACAAGGCGATCATTCGCCCGATCAACCGCACCCTTACACCTCTTGGCGTCGCCCAAGAGCATCGTGAACGAATCCGCGACCTGCTCCGCCTTCTTCACGAGCTTCTCCATCTTCTTGTATGCAGCGTCTGCCTTCCGAGTGGGCATGGACGGGGGTTCAGACGCGGCGTTGGCACGCCGTTGCTAAGTGCGACCGTTCGCCCAACCGCTTGAGACCATGCGACCACAGTCGCAACGCCAAGCCATTACACAACCAATTTCACACCCTGACATCATGATAGTACATACCTGCGTGTCAACGCAACCGAACGCGCATGCATACGACTGCATTGGGCGTTGCCTCAACGCCCTCCCCCCCCCCCCCCCATGGTGTCACAAGTGCGCCCTTCGACGCGAACTACTCGCAGCCGATTGCAATGCGTTTCAACACAACCGAACCTGCATACAACTGCATCGGGTGATGTCCAAACGTTTATGCTCTAATCAGCAAATATATTTCGACGTGAATGGATTGCAACCACTTGCAACATGTCATGCATGAGATACTGGCTGCCTTGCGGTCCGCCTTTTTGGACATATTCTGGCAATGCTGCTTGTGCCTGATCAGGGTATCCAACCTTTCATTGAAGTACTCCGTGTCCTCCTTGCGGTGCTTGGCACGCAGCGCCTTCAAGTCGGCTGACATGGCAGGCATAGTCGCGTACACACGCGCGCGCGCCGCAGCTTACAAGCTGCGTTCTCTCAGCCCTCAACCAACTCGGCTGCGTGAAAACGCATGTAGTCTGCGACGCGGTCGCATGGCATGAGTGCCAACCATGTGATCACACATCACTGCCCTACTCATACCCCCCCCCCCCCCCCACTACATCGACGCCGTGATCGGGCACTCCCGTTGCATGTCCACCCCCAGCCGCCTCCTCATCTCGACCCCTCTCCTGTTCACACCTCTCGCGCCCCCCCCCCCCCAGCTTACTACATGTCGCCAACGATGGCGGGGCTGAACGTTTGGCAAACCGTCAGCAGCATTTGTGGTTCATTCGCCCACCTTTGCGAACCAGTTCACGCGTGGCTTACGCGTCCCCATTTGTGGTTCACGTGTCCATGGGAAAATCAGCGAAGACGATCGCGATGGAAGCGCAGGTGCGCTTTGAGCTGCAGGATGAAAAGCAGGAACGCCAGCGGTCAGTGAAGACTGCCAAGGCGGCATTGAAGCATGCCAAAGCAGCGAAGACGCAGGCTGAGAAGAAGGCAGGCGGTTGTTAACTAACAACAACACAAGGGCCCCTCGAGGCCAGGGGGGAGGGGATGGGCTCTCGAGCCCACCCCCTTAGTCAATGGCCCCATCGGTGTCGCCAGTCCCACCCGCCTCCGTGCGATCGCCCCCCTCCCTCCCCCCCCGATAGGCAGAGAAGAGGTTCAATGCGTTTTTGAAGAGCAAGGACGCGTGGATGAACGCGCTGCTCGACGCAGATGATGCGAGCGCGGCCCACGTTCGGGCCGAGACTGAGCTGGCGCGCGCCGAGCGCGATGCCCGCTAGGGGCGTGGGGGCGACGGGCGACGGGTGGAGGGGTCAGAGAAAAAACCTGCATGCATCAATGCAAGATGAGTCTGGGATGATAATGTCGGCATGATAGCGCAGGTGCCTCGTCCTCCTCCTCATCTTCCCCCTTCTCCTCCTCCTCCCTCCTCCTCCGCCTCCTCCTCCCCCCTCCCTCCCCATCCTCATCCTCATCCTCATCCTCATCCTCCCCATCACATCATTCCCTCTTCGTCCCTCCTCGTCGTTGTCCTCCTGTTGCTGCTGGTGCTGATGCTCTTGCTCATCCTACTACGCTACTAAGCCGTGCCCCCCCCCCCATCGCTCCCTCACAACTGCTTCGCACTCTGAATGGCATTGGTGCTATGCGTTTCCGCCTTTTCGCGTCATAGGATCATCCGACGCCTCACGATATCTGTAGGATGACGCAGCACCAAAACCCCAAGAGGAACCACATATAGAGCCCCAAGGCCGCACCGAGGAGGAGGAGAAGGATGAGGAGGGGAAGATGAGGAGGATGAGGCGGAAGAGGAGGAGGATGAGGAGGATCGCGACTTCGGGATGCTCCCGACTGGTGAGGTTAAGTCCAGAACGACAGTTCTGTGAGTGATGTCTTGGACCGCCCCCTCGGCATCAGCGCGGGCGCACTTAACGAGAATGATGCTGAGACATATGATGATAACAACTGCAGGTGGTCTGCGCTCTCCGTTCGAATAGGATGGGCTGGCGGGGATGCGCGACGCGGCAAGACTTACATCGCCATATACGCGTCGGTTCTATGTATGCCAAGATGTATGCAACCCGTTGCAGGTGGTAGACTCGCACTGCCATCCGAAACCAATCTTCGATGCGTGGGGCATTGCAAATTGGCATCAGGTGGTGTCGGGTTCTCGTTTCGAATATAGATCACACAGGCCCGCGTCGCATAGCCATTTGGGCTCGATCGCGATCGATCGCGATCTATCGCGAGGCGCGATCTTTCGCGAGGCGCGACCTATCGCGAGGCGCGAGGCGCGAAGGTTCGGAACTGTCGTCATATGACGACGGTTCCGAACCTCCGCGCGGAACTGCAGCACATGTCAGAGTGGGTATCGACACAAATCGCACGCGGCCTGTGCCCATCAGCCGTGGCCCAGCACCAGTACGACAGCCTCCTCATGAAGATCAACAACCTGTCACAGATCAGTACTGACGAGGCGACAGCCTTGGTGAAAACAATCAGGGAGTACTCGCTGAACACTTGGACTCAAGAGAACATCGCACGCTTGTGCCAGAGCGTCGGGACCAAGACAGGCATGTTGTCAATGCCAAGCGGATCCAAGCAATGGCAAGAGATTAGCATTGCATCGAGGGTCTTCACGGCGAGCGAGATCAAATCGCTGAAGAGCGGCGGCCTGAGTGAGAAGGCGTGCATGCGCCTGGTCGCCGCTCGGTGCAAGCTGATCGGCGCCCGCGCGCTCTCCGAGAGCTCCAAGGGCAAGATGGCCGCGCTCGTGGCGTGGGGCAGCGTCAAGGGGCGCGGGGGCGATTGGCTCAGGCTCCTCGGGGAGGTGAAGGGTACCATCTCCAAGGCCATCACGTGCAAGGGTTGGTCCACGCTCGGGTGCGCCACGGTGTGGAACTTCGACCGCATCGAGGACATGTCGGCGGAGCCGCGGTGGAAATCAGCTTACAAGGACGAGGGGCCCGCCTTGGAGGAGATCCAGACGGACGCGCCAGACTACGCGAGGAAGTCGAGCAGGCGCTGCGCGGCGAAGACCTCGCCTGCAGCTGCAGCACCCCCAATGACAGCCCCAGACCCTACGGCTGGCGGGCAGTTGCATGTCACGCAGGCCCTGTTCGGTGCACCGCTGTGCGCGGCGCTCTTCGCCAACTCGGCGGCCGCGGCTCTCAGGCCGCCCGAGCCGCCTGCGCAGCCGCGCGTGGAGCTGGAGCCCCCGAAGCCAAAGCTCCCGCCGCGCGAGAGGCCGCAGCAGGAGCCGAAGCTCCCGCCGCGCGAGGAGCCGCGCGATGAGGAGCCCGAGCCAGACCTGACCGACGGGGGGAGAAGCTCAGGGCGCCCCTCGCCAAGAAGGCCAAGACCGCCAAGGCGAGGAAGCGCCCCTCCGCGGCTGGCGAAGGCGTCGGTGACGCCGAGGGCGGGGCAGGCGTCGAAGACGCCGAGGGGGCTGTGCCAATGAAGAAGGCGCGGTCCCCTGCCATGCGGCGACCCGCAACTGCCGTGCCAAAGCCCGCCGTGCTGCCCAAGCCGCCGACGTGCGAGTGCAACGCGCCGTACAGGTGCGGCTACGTGGTCTACAAGCCTTCACAGAAGGTGTCCAGGGCCGTTGTGGGGAGGGCAGATCGCCGCGTCCGCTTCGACCGCAATGCGACGATGAATCGCATTGAGTCTTGGAGCGCGGCGCTGGCGTGGATCGACGCCAAGTGTTAGGTGGTCGACGCGGGGAGGGGGAGGACCAGGGGGTTGTTGGGGACCATCAGGGCTGGGAGCTCGCATCGCAGCTGCAGCGCGGCGGTGGGCGGCGCCACGTCGACGAACTCCCTCTTGCTTGTATGACGTTGCACCATGATGTCTAAAACACAAGTCTGGTGCGATCTTGTCACCGCAAGTCGCATGCATCAATATGCAACACTCCTTTCTGTTGCGAGCTACCGTCGCACTTCGCATGCATCAATATGCACCTATCATGCCATATGCAACGATGTCATGCCATATGCATCGATATGCAACGTGCACTTCTGTTGTGATCTACCGCCTCGCTGCATTCGGATGCATCACGCAGCGTGCCACTGCCATAACGCGACGCATGCATCCTATGATGCGCATTGACATCGTTATCGAGTCTGTAGCCATTTGGGCTGAAACCATGGCCGCGTCCGCCGCCAGGAAACGCAAGGCGGATGAGGCGCTGGTGGAGCTCCACAGGGGCTCATACCTGTCACAGCATGCTCTGTCGGGTGTCCTAAAATATGTGCGAGACCATGGGTTGCCCGACAATATGTCACGGAGCTCACAATACAGGGCAACCGAAAACACCACTGCCAAAGAGTCGAACGCATATGGGAACATCTTGCGTTGCATAGACACGCCGTTAGTCAGCGGTCGAACTTTCGAGAACTGGGTGTGCTGTCCTGGGCCATTTTTGTATTCCTGCTGCAAGGCTAGCGCTCCAGTCAGGGAGATGTTTCGCCGCTCACTTCAGGAGCACCCGTGCAGCCTGGCGTCGCCGTGGCACATCATTTTATGTTTCGATGGTATTTCACTGCGAGACCCCCTGGCGAAGGGAAAAGATTATCGGCGGGTGATGCTGTTTACTGGTCGTTCGCTGAGTTCGACGAGTCCTTGGGTAACGAAGATGCGTGGTTCACGCTTAGCACTGCGCGGTGCGCAAAAATAAAAAGCATCCCACGTGGCATTGGGCAGTGCATCAAGATGATATTCGAAGAAGTTTTTTTTTGTTTTTTAAAAAAAAAATCTGCTGGTGGTTTCAAGTTTGAGACGAGCGGCGTTGCATTAGACGTGTCAGAGAACGGCGACGCAACGTCGCACGCGACGATCGTCGCGAAGCTGTCGTGCGTCATAGGGGACGAAGAGGCACTGCGGGAACTACACATGAACAAAGGGCACGCTGGTTCCAAACCCTGCGCGTTATGTCGCAACGTCTTGAATAGAAAGTTTGATTATTTGACATGTGATGCATCTGGTTTCTTTGTGACAGACGCGTGCTTGGATGCGTCAAAGATACGCAGAAACGACGACGCGACAATCATCGCGATCCTGGAACGACTTCGACCCGATTGGGATAAGTATCAGCGGGGGGAGTTTTCAGAGGGGCAGTACGCGACCATCACGCAGCACAAAGGATGGAACTTCCACCCCGAACACATAGCGCTGGACCCAGGTTTGCGATATCTCCCTGCGTCATTCATTTGCTTTGACTGGATGCATATTTATTTTGTGTCTGGTATATTCGACAGAGAAGTAAAAGCATTTTTAGGGCATGCGCAGTTCAAGTGTTTGCGTGATGCAAGGGAGTTGCATGAGTATGTCATGAAGTGGACGCGGCCGAGTAAACACCGCTCAGCCGCAACTGTATGGGGGACTGGTGAGCTCCAAGCAGGTGCCTCAGAAGAGATCTCTGCGTTGCCTGTTTTGTGCAGGTATATTCGGCAAGTAATTGCCAAGCATCCTTCGTCGGATGAAGTGGCCCCCCAGATCGCAAGTATGCTGGCATTGCAAGATGCCGTTGACGTAATCATCACGGCGGCGCGGCGGCTTCCAGTCACGACCGCGCAGATAGAGTCAGCGATAGTGAAACATCTTCGGTGCCATCAGGACGCATATGGTGAAAGCTATTGGGTGTATAAGCACCATATGGCAACCCATTTGCCAGAAATGTTTGAAAAACATGGGTCGCTCAGTTGCTTTGTCCAGGAACGCAAGCACAAAAACGTAAAACGTTTCGCCAAAGACCACATGTGCAAGAAGGGGCCAGAGAAGGCTCTCATGGTCCAACTCACTGCGCAGCACGCGCACGATTTAAAGACCATGCGTGTTTCACCTGGCTTAGTCGACCCAACGAAAGCAACACAGAAGCTGCTGAATGCGTTGAAACGCATGTGCCCTGGGACGCAGACAGCCGTCTCCAGCATCGAAGCCATGACAGATTTCGGCCGCATCAAGCGCGGTGATATCGTACTTCTGGGGTCGGGCGGGATGCATGCAGCAATGCAAGTGTGGTTTCACGTGAAATGCGACGATGGCGAGTCGCAGGTGCTTGTCCAGCAGCTTGCAACTAAGCATGTGAACGCCGCTGAAGGTTTTTCCAGACACATCTTTTTAGATGATACAGACCCTGTTCTGATGCCTCTGACCTCGCTGAAAGCTCCTGTGATTTACAGGAAAATAGAGAACGACATCACGTGCATTTGGCCAGTAGAATACAAATCGCGATGTTGCTAGCATGATGCGCTGCGGACCGTCGCGTTTGCCCCAGGACGATAAAAAATCTGAAGGCCCCTGAGCAGATCCAAATCGACGAAGCGCCCAATCATGATGCCCCAATTTCCAACTACATGAGATGCAAAAACACAACATAAACATTACAAAACAGCTTCAAGCTGGCCAAACCTAACTAGTTATAACTCCGTTAATAACAATTAGAAGTTCCGCTAGCTGTTACTAACTACGCAGGGCCTTCAGGTGGGAACCAGGAGCCAGGACTCTGGGAAACCAGCCAGCCAAACTCGGCGGGACATTGTCGCCAAATCTTTTCATTTCCGCTAGGACCCCTTCAGTGCAAACACTGATTGGGGAAGAATCCTCGAACCTCGAATCTCGAACCTGCCCGGCAGTCCTGCGGGCTGGACCTCAGTGGTGGGCGGCAACGCGGTGGGCGCCACGGTGCGCTGCGGCAGTGCATCGCGCAGCGTGTCGCGCGTCACGGGGGTTGCTGCGCTGTGGGCTGCGCGGCGGGCTGCTCGGCGGGTCGAACGGTCGCTGCCCCAGGAGAGTCGTCCTGCTGCCGTCACGAGCGCATCATGAAGAGGACAAGGGCTGAGCGTTCGGCGCCGCCGCCGCCGAGGCCTGGGGCTGTCCGCTCACCCTCCGCGCACCGCTCGTTGCAGATCTGTCATGTAGGGTCGCTCGCGGTAGACATCAAGTGAGCGACGAAATGAACGGGTCTTACATGGTATGACATAGCGGCCCTACGCGGGCCGCCAGCGTGGCATGCTACATTGGAGACGAGCGCGTTCGCGCGCGCGGGGAACTTATCCGCATACGTCCGCGCAGTCTGCATCATTTTCTCCTCGGCCAGTTCGTAGTTATACACATTAGTAGTATGTATGGTTATCTGTGCGCGTATCTATACATATACATATACAAACACACTAGAACCGCGCGCGCGCTACGCGCGCCTGGGGTTCTAGCCGCAACCGCGCCAGAATTGCGTTCGCTACCGCCGCCACTCTCACTACCGCTACCTCCACCATGACCTCCATGGCCACGGCCACGATTATCAACGCTTCCATCGACATGCTCCGCGCGACGAGACACGCGGGTCAATCTGGGGGCGGGGAATGCACGATCACGACTACCGCTGCTGCCAGCGGCACGCAAACAAACAAAACGTAATTAGCTCCGCATGCACGGCACGGGTATCATTTGGTGCAGTCCGCCTTGGTGCTTGCGTTGAGTGCCAGAGACATCTGGATGTTCGCCGAGGTCTCGAGGGCGGTCTCCAAGTTCTGGAAGACGTCGGAGGGGCCTTTTGAGGGGGGGTGTTGTTCTGAAGCTTGCTCGTGCTTCTCTCGAGTCACTTGGGGGCCTCCTGGCGGCCAGTTGGCGGTTTCGTCGGGGGCATCGGGTGGGCCTCTTGGGCTTCCCAGGGCCCAGCTGGAGCGGGATGATTGGGTTTGGGGTTCGCGCTCCCTCCCTTGGGCCTCCCCTCCCACTCCTGATTTTTCTTGACCGTCTGCGGCGCCTCGCCAGGCTTTTCATAGGGGAGCAAAACGTGACATAAACATAACAACTCGGAGGTCCGCGCGGATTTCTCGGATCGGCGCTGGACCCCCCCTCCCTTGCGCGCGGAGCGCGCCAGGGGCGGCGCCGGAGGCGCCGCGGGGGAGCCCCAGCGCCGATCCGAGAAATCCGCGCGGACCTCCGAATTTTTATGTTTATGTCACTTTTTGCTCCCCTATTTCACGATGTGAACCTTCGGGTGCGCGCACGGATTTCCTAGTCGCTGGACCTCCCCCCCGGGGCGGCGCCGGAAAGCCGCCGGGGGGAACCTGGCCCCTGGACAATCGAACGATTCTGCTTGCAGGGGCCCTGGGACACACAAATAAATACACACAAATCGCAGGATTCCCCCTATTTTCCCACGTTTTCTGGGTTTTTGCCTTCCCCCCACTGCCCATCTTTTCCCATCTTTTCCGGGGGAGTCGAGGACTCATTGTGTCGGTGTGTGGTTTCCCCTCCTGACTGTTGGCATCGTTTTCTGTTCGCGAGAACCCACGCCTCGACCTGCACGGTTTCCCCCGGGGCCGTAGGCGACCCGAGGAGGAGGAGGAGGAGGAGGAGGAGGAGGAGGAGCAGGAGGAGGAGGAGGAGGAGGAGCGGAGGAGGAGCAGGAGGAGGAGGAGGAGGAGGAGGGAAGAGCGAGGAGAACGGGTCGCCTAAGCCCTTCGGAGAAACCCTCCGCCTCGACCCTCCTGGAGCAGGCAGACCTCCGACCTCCGACGTCGCGGCGCGCTTGCCGCGCAGGTCGCGAGCTCTCATGGGCCCCTTCCTCGGAGGCTCGCCCCCTCACGCGCTGGGCAGCTGCTGCACGGCGCCGGGGCCGAAGTGCTGGCCCCCAGACTTACCAGCCGCTCGATCCCCTCATCGATCAAAACATCCACTGATTGGGGTTTTTCTCCGGTGTGATGATTTTTTTCTTGCGGCATTCTGGGGGCCGTTTTCGGACACTGGGGCCGTGGAAAACGGATCCCGGGTCCGACGAATTGCGCCAGGTGGACACCCGGAGGGTCCAGGGACCGAGTGCGAGCGGGTTCGGCCTCTCATCGATCCCTCTTGACCGACTTTTTGGGGCCCCCAGTTCAGACCCCCCGGCGGCCTCCAATCCCCGACCCCCCTATGAGTCTGGACCCCTCTCCACAGGCGGCCGAATATTCCGGACACCCCTCTTCGACGGGGCGCCTGAATAAACCGGACCCCCTGAGCTCCGATCCAAAGAGAGCGCCCTACTAGACCAGACCCCTCAGCTGCAAAGAAGGCGCTTAAAAAGACCGGACTTGGGGGACGATGATTACCAGCCTGGAACATATCCCTATCCCTATGCTGGGCACCTCCTCATCACGATGCCAACCTTAGGGATTCCCTTGTGTTTTGAGGGCGAGCCCCTAAGATCGTCGTCGCCTTTTGGCGTGTCAATCTTAGGGATAGGGATACGTTCGAGGCTGGTAACAGACGCCGAAGCAAGAGAAGATGGTGCCATGGAGCTGCGGGCGCCCCCAAGAGGTCCGCGGGGAGACGCGCAACGTGCCATATCGCAGCGCCTGGACACCCTGCTGACGCAGCGTCCGGGGGGAGGGCCGGTCGCGCGTCGCCGGGCGCCGCTGCGCCCCTCCTCCGGGAAAGGGGGCGGCGATATCTCAGCACCTGTCTGCAGTGCCGCAACGAGTCGCTGGTCCACTTGGGGGCCCAGCGGGGAAGGGCGCGCCCGCCCGCGAATCTTAAAACCTTACAAACGATGACACCATGCCAGCCAGCCCAATACGGCATGACGACTCCTCCGTCCCCCCCCAAATCCCTGATAAATCTGGCGATCCGGCACGTGAATTTAAAAAGCTACTGCCTGAGCATCAGCTCTGCTTGGGGTGCTGGGGTGGCTCTGCCAAGGACAAAGGGGAGGGGGGGATTCTACCATGTCATAGGCCGCTACGCGCCGCAGGAGAAACCGGCAACGTCGTAGTTCAGTCGAGGGGAAGCCCCTTCTCTTTGATCTCTCCCCCGTCGGTGGGGGGGTCCCAAAGGGGGTCGCCACCCAAATGCGACTCCCCCCTGGGGGGTCCCGGGTGACCAAAAAGCACCAGGAAGGGCCAAGAGTGCCCGAAGAGGCCCCCTCGACGGTCCAAGAGGGCCTCGAATCGCCGAACGATCTGTCCAAGACGCCTTGACGGCAGCCTGCAAGACGCCCCAAAGAAGCCTCCACAAGCAGTCCCAATAAGAGCCGAAACGGCAAAATTCATCAATTGCCTTCAGGTGGTTGTAAGATTTCAGCGTTCTCGCCTCTTCCGTTTCCCGACGCTCCAAGACGGCCCAGGAGGCCCCAAGATCGCCCAACGTCCTCCAAGGGGTTCCCAAAATTGTCCAAGAGGGGCTCCAGACGGCCCCAGACGCCTCCAAGACAAGCCAAGAGGCACCCCAGACGGATCCAAGAGGGTGCCCAGAACGGGGGACCCCAACAAACACCTCGAGCCCTCGCCTCCGATCAGGAGGCCCCAAGAGGCTTCCAAGACGCCCCCAAGAAGCCCACAGAAAGCTCGTGGAGGCCCCCACAAGCCCCCAGGAAGCCCCAAGAGGCCCCCCCAAGAGTCTCCCGAAACGCCCCAAAACTGCCCACCAGAGGTCCCCGAACGCGCTTCGAGGAGATCCCGATCAGCATCCCTAGAACTCTGACCCACGTCAGCGTCGTCGTCGTCGCCGCCTGCTCCTCACCTTCCCTGCCTCCTCCCCCTGCTCCTCACCCTCCTCCTCCTCCTCCTGTTCCTCCGCCTCGTCTTCCACCTTCTCATTGCGCTCCTCGACCTCCTCCTGCCCCAACTCCCCCTCCTCATCCTCCTCCGCATGCTTTTCTTCCTCCTCCCCCTCCTGCTGCACCGCGTCCTCCTCCTCCTCCTCCTGCTCCTGCTCATCCTACTCTTCCTCCTCCTCCTTACCATTCCCTTCTCCTCATCCCCCTCCTTCGCATCCTCCTCCTCATCATCATCCTCCTAATCATCCTCCTCATCATGCCCCCCCCCTCCCCCGCGTGCTCTTCCCCCGGCGGTGCTCTGCAACCTTGCTCCGACCTCTTCCCCCCCATCCTCCTTCACGTCCTGCCCCTCCTACGCACCCCTGGTCCGCGTCCTCATTCTTCTCCTGCTCCTCCGACTCCCGTCCTCCTCGTCTGCTCGTTCCCCCCGTCCTCCTGCCCCTGCTCCCCCTCATCATCCTCTTCCGCATCCTCCTCCTCCTCCTCCTCCTGCTGCCCCACCGCGTCCTCTTCCTCCTCCTGCTCCTCTTCCCCCTCCTCCTCCTCCTCATCCTCCTCCTCATACTCCTTCTCCTCGTCGTCGTCGTCTTCCGGGTCGGCGGCTTCGGCTGTAAGGCCTTCACATTAGCGAAACACCTCTCCTCGTGAATTTTTCACAGCGCGAGGGGGTCTGGGTACGTGGGCGGCTCACGCCGCTTCTGCCCGAGTGATCGACCCCCCCAATTTCCGTCGCTGAGGCGGGGGCCTATGGAGGCCGACTCCGAGACGGGCCTGCAGACCCCCCCCCCACGAGATGTCGGATGCCTCGATGTCAGGTCGCCATCTTCCTCGTCCTCGTCGTCGGCCTCGTTGTCGTCCTCGTCCTCGTCCTCGTCCTCGTCCTCGTCGTCGTCGTCGTCGTCGTCGTCGTCGTCGTCGGCGTCGTCTTCGTCGTCGTCATCGTCCTCGTCATCGTCGTCGTCTTCGTCCTCGTCGTCCTCGTCGTCGGCGTCGTCTTCGTCGTCGTCGTCGTCGTCGTCAGCGTCGTCGTCCTCGTCGTCGTCGTCGTCGTCGTCGACGCCCACCGCTCCCCTCGCCCAGGCGGCCCCGAGGGCCCCCCTCCCGTAGTCGACGCTGTTGCCCCGCTGCGCGATGAACTCCGCCATCTCCTGCCGTCCGCGGGGGCGTGGCACAGGAGGTCCGGGGACCCAGGAGGTTGGAGAGCACACCGCGCTGTGCGAGATACGAAGATGCGGGCCAGCTCCTCCTCCTCCTCCTTCTCCCCCTCCTCCTCCTGCTCCTCCGCCTCCTCCTCCTCCTCCTCCTCCTCCTCCTCCTCCGGCCCGTGCATGTGAGCGACCATCAAAAACGGGTCTTGCGCGCGGTGGTGTGGCGACCTTACGCCGCAGCTCACGCGGGCCGCCCGCTCGTCGCGCCGCATTGGCGACGAGGGCGCTCACGCGCGCCCTTACGCGAGAAGCTCGCGCGCGAAGGAAGGAGCACACGACCCCGTCTTTTGGCGTTGCTCGAGTTGCGCGTGCAAACCGCGGCCCTTCCCGGAGAGCTCTCCGTCATCGCGACGGCTGAGCTGTTCTTCTGAAATTCGCAGGGCGGCTTGCGGGCCCAGGGGAGGGATCGAGATCTCCAGGGGCAAGCAAGCAAGCAAGCAAGCAAGCAAATGCTGAGTACGAAACGCACATGAACACATAGCCACTAGCACGAGGCGTCGCAGGACTTGCTGACTGCGACACGCCACGCCGTGGCCGAAGAGATGGAGTCCTGCGAAAGCGCTGGAAGGGCCTCCACACCCCCAGCTGCTTCGCAGGCGCGCCTGTAAACTTCCTGGGACCACGTTGCTCGTCCTCCTCCTCCTCCTCCTCCCCCTCCTCCTCCTCCTCCTCCTCCTCCTCCTCCTCCTCCTCCTCCTCCTCCCTCTTCCTGGTCGCCCCCTCTTTCTCTGGGTGGGAGGGGGGAGGACGTAGGAGGTCTTGGCGACCTCTCGGCGGGGGCTCGCGAACCGATCCGAGGAGGACGCGCAGCTTCGGCCACGGCCGAGGCGACAGGAGGCGCCACGGGCGATGTGCATCCGCAAGCGGGGCGCTCGAAAGTACACGCCGGTCGGAAGAAGTACTCCAAGACAAGCCATTTCAGACCTCCCCCCGTGGGAGAACCCTCCAAAACATCGTCCCCAGACCCCCCCAGGCCCTCCAAGACAGCCTGGAAGAGACCCCCCCGAAATGAGACCCCCCTCCCTTTATTACGAAATCTGGAGTAGCAAGGACGCGTGGTAAGGACGCAAGACCCTTGGAGGCCGAAGTTGAAGTACTCCAGGTTTCGTAACAAAGGGAGGGGGGTCTCATTTCGGGGGGGGTCTCTTCCAGGCTATCTTGGAGGGCCTGGGGGGGTCCAGGGACGATGTTTTGGAGGGTTTCCCCGCGGGGGAGGTCTGAAATGGCTTGTCTTGGAGGGACCAGACCCCCTCCCTTTTATTACGAAATCTGGAGTAGGTAAAAACATTAAGTAGGAAGGCGGACAAAGTGGATTGGGCGCAGGTCCTCCCAGAGAATAACAAAACACAGCAAAAGCACGTCGATTCTTGAAGTAGGAAGGCGCTTGAAATAGATTGGAAACTGGGAATCCAAACATACCTACTTTCAACGACCGGCGTGTACTTCCTCCTTCCCTTCCCAACCATCCTGGGAGAACCTTCTCGAACTAAAAGAACTCCCACGGCGCCCTCTCGAGAAGCACTTGGCAATTTCTGCGCCCCAAATGACCCGGTTCTGCTTGACACTGCGCCCCCCTATGAGGGGGAGCACAGCCATCTTGCTACCAGAGGAAACGCTGAATAATCGGGCCGGGCGAAAGGGGGGGATAGCACAAAGGGGGTTTGAGAACCAGCTCACGCAGCGAATTTTCCCGGCGCCTCCCGGCGCCGCGAGGCGCCCATGTATCGAGGCAGGGGCCCGGCGGCGGCGCCGACACCAGCTGAACGCAGCGGCTTTCGTACCCCCCCCCCCTTTTTCCCTCTCCCCCCCTTCCGTCCGGCCCGATCGTACACTCCTCCTCCCCTCCTCCTCCTCCTCCTCCTCCCTCCGCCCCTCCTCCTCCTCCTCCTCCTCCTCCTCCTCCTCCTCCTCCTCTGGGGCGACGTGGGAGGCCTCGTAGGTCGTCGTGGACCTAAAAAGCGAAGGCGCTCAAAACGCATCTTCTCCTCCTCCTCCTTCTCCTCCTCCTCCTCCTCCTCCGCTTTCTTCTCCTTCCTCCTCCTCCTCCTCCTCCTCCTCCTCCTCCTCCTCCCCCTCCTCACCCTCCTCCTCCTGCTCCTCCTCCTCCTCCTCCTCCTCCTCCTCCACCTCCTCCTCCTCCCTCGGCCCGAAACAAGAGGAGGAGCGACGGGGGCGCTGCTGGCCGCGGCGAGCCGCGGCGACGAAAAGAGGCTCCCCCGCTCGGGAGCGGCGGGGCGGTGCGGAGGCTGGAGCCCCTTCCGGAACCCGAGGTGATACAGTGAAAACGTGTACTCCAGATTTCGTAACAAAAGGGAGGGGGTCTGGACCCTCCAAGACGAGAAGTTTCAGACCTCCCCCGTGTTCTGTTATTCTCTGGGAGGACCTGCACCCAATCCACTTTATCCGCCTTCCTACTTAATGTTTTTGCTCCAGATTTCGTAATAAAGGGAGGGGGGTCTCATTTCGGGGGGGGGTCTCTTCCAGGCTATCTTGGAGGGCCTGGGGGGGTCTGGGGACGATGTTTTGGAGGGTTCTCCCACGGGGGGGGTCTGAAATGGCTTGTCTTGGAGGGTCCAGACCCCCTCCCTTTTACTACGAAATCTGGAGTAGCAAGGACGCGTGGTAAGGACGCAAGACCCTTGGAGGCCGAAGTTGAAGTACAGTCGGGGCGTTGACCTAAGGAACCCAAAATAAGGAACGAGGCCCCTTTTTTCCATGAGTGAACCTTCGATTTCCTGTCGAAAACATAAGGAGAGCCTGAGGCAAGCTGTGAAACACATAAGGAACGCGGAGCCCCCTCCCCAACGAAAAGGGTTCCTTCTTCAGGGCCCCGACTGTGTGCTGGCCTGCGAAAATTGCTATGGACGGGCCGCAGAGGCTGAGGCAGGCAAGGACCCAAGGGCACCCTTGAAAAAGTCGTTTGTCCTTACTATGCGCGTTGACTGTACAAATCTCAACGTCTTGACTGCAAAGTCCACTGGCAGACATCGGAACAGCAGGGTTGGCGGGATCAGGAGGGCGGAGGAGCGGAGAGACAAGAAGGAAGAACTTAAGCGGGACCCACACTCTCTCACGCCGACCCTTGGTTTGGACGCCCGAGATGGGTACGGAAAAAATTGCACAATGCCCAACAACAAATGTTGTCCCAAATCAACAGCGGCTGCTGCTGGGCAGGCGGTCTTCATTTTCAAATGGACACAGCCGCGGCGGCGTGGACAGCGAGTCCTGTTCACAATGAACAGGAACTGCTGTTGGGCATTGTACCCATTCTTTCCATACCCATTTCGTTCGTGCCGACTTGGGGGTGCGGCGTGTGAGATAGCTGTCCCTCGCCAGATCCCTCTGACCTGCGGGGTTTGCGGATGCAACTGGCCCTGTAAAAAGCTCCTAGGCAACTATGAGACGGGTCAACCTGGTCTCCAAACGGCCCACGTTCGCTCCCAGGTGGCCATAGAGGGCCTCAAGACAGCCCAAGAGTTCTCAAAAGATTCACCAGAGGGCTCCAAGCTCCAAGATGACCGCCAAGATCCTAAGATGCAAACATCGTCCCAATCCTTCGGGGATGGAGGAGGAGGAGCAGGAGGAGGAGCAGGAGGAGGAGGAGGAGGAGGGGTGGAGGATGAGGGGGAGGAGGGGGAGGAGGAGGAGGAGGAGGAGGAGGAGGAGGAGGAGGAGGAGGAGGTTGAGGAGGAGGAGGAGAAGGAGGAGGAGGAGAAGATGCGTTTTGAGCGCCTTCGCTTTTTGGGTCCACGACGACCTACGAGGCCTCCCACGTCGCCCCGAGACGGCTCACGAGCCCCCGAAACTGCCCAGGAGTGTCCCATGACGGACCATGAGGCCCGCAAGGCGGCCCCGAATTGCCCAAGACAGCCCCCGAGTCGGGGAAAGCGAAGGTGCCCTGAGGCGATAGCCAAAGAGACCACCCACAAGCCGCCAAGATGCCCCAGGGGCCCCGCGAGAGGCCTCCGAGAGGCCCCCAAGAGGCTGCCAGTCCATTGCTTGCTGCGGGCCCCGCAGCTTGGCCCCCAAGGGGTCGGTGGTGCAGCGCAAGCCCATGAATCAAAGCGGGAGCAGGGCAAACCACCAGACTCCGAGTCTTTGCGTGCTCCAGACGTGCACCCCGCAAAGAGAGAGGAATCAAAGCGGGACCAGAACTCTCGCGTGATCACCTCTTGTGTCGTGTTCTGCCACCTCCAACTCCGCACCAGGAGTGAAGTCCCGACGTCGCGTTCTCGGCTGACGCATTTTCATACTGAATTTGGTTGGCAACCCCGCGACACGCGAACGGTCTCTACGAAGCGGAAGCGACGAAGCAATCTCTGTCTTGATGTTTTCGCGACGCCTGAAGGAGGCTTAGGTCGGGCATGCCCTCCTACAGGCGGATTTTGAAGGAAAAACCCAACATGTGCAAAAGTACACCAAACTTGTTAAACATAATTGAAAATCGTCCCCAGACTATTTCTTTACTATTTTTGGGTATTCCTCCTGTAGAGGGACGGGCCCGACTTACGAGGAGGCCTGGAGAGGCCCCGAAAGCTTCTTCTGTGGCCGGGCAGCGACCCCTGGGCCTTCCCCGGGGCACGTTCCCTCATGACGTCGACCCCCCATGCAGGGGTCCCGACCCGTTCCCCGGGACCGGCTTTGCATCCTGAGTCGTATTTTGACGCTCCCGAGGGCCGGTAAGGGCCCCCATGAGGCCAAAAATGATGAAAGACCTCCCGTCGTGATTTTCTCATACCTCGAGGGGGTCTGGCTCGGGCGAGGATTCGCGGCGGACCCGGCCGTGGCCACAGGAGCGCCCCGGCAGGCCTCCGCGAAGCCCGGAGCTAGGGGGCCACATGCGAACCCTACCCCTACCCCCCACGATTTCTGAGGGGGAGGGTGGGGTTCACTTCGTTCAGGAGCTACCGAGCGAAGTGAACCCCAGCCTCCCCCTCAGAAATCGTGGGGGGTAGGGGTAGGGTTTCGCATGTGGCCCCCTAGGCGCGCGGCGCGGCCACGGCGAGACCGCGGCGGCGCCGACGGCGGCGGCGGCGACGTCCACGGCGCGGCAGCGCGGGCGGCCGCCGGCAGAAGCGCGCGGGGCGGCGCGCGGGCGGCGCGGGGGGTGCGCAGGGGGTAGGAGGAGAGGAGGAGGAGGAGAGGAGGAGGAGGAGGAGGAGGAGGGGAGGAGAGGAGGGAGGAGGAGGGGAGGAGGAAAGGGGAGGAGGAGGAAGGGAGAGGAGATGAGGAGGAAAGGAGGAGGAGGAAAGGAGGAGGAGGAGGAGGAGGAGGAGGAGGAGGAAAGGAGGAGGAGGAGGAGGAGGAGGAGGAGGAGGAGGAGGAGGAGGAGAAGAAGGGAGGAGGACCCGCTGGGGGCTCCATCAGGGTGGCCTCGTCCAGCTCGGGGGGCTCCATCGCCGGCGGGCCCTGCCGCGGGGGCCCCGCACCAGACCACCGAGAGGCGCCGCGGCATCTTGCATCAAATCGGGCCGGTCCCCCTGCAGGAGGAAGATTCAGAAATAGTTTAGAAATAATCTGGGGACGATTTTTTTTTGTTCCTCCGCCTCAAGGCGTCACAGAAGCTTGACGTGCTGGCAAGGCTTGGCAACCAGATGCGATCGGCTTTAATGCTGCCAGAACCTCAGCCGTGGCGAGTGACCGCAACAATATGATAAAGAAGGGAACAGACAATGCATCGTTGCGGGAGATCTCACCGCAGCGCTGGCACCTCCCCTGCTACTGCCGAAGACATCCTCTGCCAAAACAAATTCTAAACATGAACGCGCGACCAGGGTTTGAACCCACGGAGTGCGATTAGATTGAGAAGAGCTTCGGGCTGTAAACGGTGTCCACTTGCTTTCACGCCAGTGGGCGGAGCACGTGTGGTTATGAAAACAGGGAGTGTAGCTCATCCAAGTCGCAGGCCTAAGGCATGAATGGAATCGTCAGCGTCGCCTTGTTTCGCGCCGGCGTCATCGACAGGGCCGTCCTGGGTTGGGGATCTCCTGATGCATGTGGCCAGCCCTGGCCGCCTCTGGCCAGTCATGAGGCCTTCATTCTTTGCTGACAAGGCGACGCGGGCTCCGTACGCCTTGAAACACATGCAAAAAAGTGTCACGCGCTGCCACGCCGGCGGGCGGAGCACGTGCGGTCACGCGGGGGAGAGGGTGTCAGGAGGGGGAGGAGAGACGCTCTCGGGCACGCTGACTTGAAATGTCACGCACTGCCACGCCAGCAGACGGAGCGCGTGCGGTCGCTAACTCGGAAGCTCCTCGAGGGTTTCGTGGCTACGGCCTCCTCGGGGTCTGTCTTCCTCCTTTCCCTCCTCCTCCACCTCCCTCCTCTCAGACTGTGCTCGGTGGAGGTCGTGCTCCTCTGTGTCCGACACTGTGATCGCGGCTGGCCCCCCTGCGCGACAACGGCATGACCCCGCTACGCCCGGCAGATCACCGGAACGGGCGAAGCCTCCCTCCTGCCATCCTGCTCACAGCCCCACGACTTGCAGGCCTCGAAGCGGGACCAGGCCAGGAGAGGCCCCCGCACCGCCTGCTTCTCGGGCCTGAAGATGCCGTACTGCACGCCGATGAAGTTGCTGTTGGCCCGCGCCGGCGTGCACTCAGGATGCGCCGCCAAGTAGCGTGGGTCCTTACCCCATCTGCCCAAACCCTTCGGGCACCTGAAATGCTGCTCCCTGTACAGCCGGAAATTATGGTGAGGCCCGCACTGAACTTCTTTCCCCTGGGAACTGTCTCTCTGAATGTTTACCTCTGGGCACTCCTCTTGCACCACTCTCTGCAGCCCGTGCATCATCGTCACAATTCCCATCAATCCATCAGTCGGCTCATTACCACTGTACCAACCCTTGATAGCCTCTATCACACGTTGCATCACCTTGCTGCCGCTCTCTGCCGCGAAAATGGCGTTCAGAATCTCACAATCCTTAGAAAATGCACTCATGAAAGATGTATTCTCGTCTACCATGTCCGAGAAAGGAACGCGGAACTCCATGTCCAAATCCGCGTAAAATCCACCCTCGAGCGCAACCACCGCCGCTCTACAAATGTCGCCTCGGTAAGCCCCGTATTTCTCGTTGACGTACGCGGAGTGCAGGTCGGATCCGAAATTGGAAGCAATGAAGTCACTGCAATCTGAGTCATTTAGAAATCGAACCCGCAGATGAGGATTCAGCTGCAGGGTATTGCGAACGTTGACTCGAACCTCCGGTGGTAGCTCTGCGATGGACCCCTGCTTCGCCGTCATGACAAGCTGCAAAGGGATCCTGGGCCCATTGCCGCCTAGCCCTTCCTGCCTCAGACGGGTACCATTAAAGGAGTGTTGAATGGCTGCCGCGCGCTGTAGCAAAACCAGCAGCGAGAGCACACGTTTCTGCATGCTGCTCGCAAGGAGGTGATGCGCGATAGGTTAGCTGGCGTAACGATATGGAACCAAGCGGCGTGACTGTGAGTGGTCAATTGCGGATTCGCAGCCAAAGTAGTTACCTTGAGCCGAAATGGCTACGGAATCTGGGGGCGATTTTTCGGTATGTTTGATCATTTGGTAGTATGTTGGGGGTGTCTTGTATTTTTCGTTCAAAATCCCCCTGTAGGGGGACAGGCCTGACCTAAATCTTGCAGGGGCCGCGGGCCCCAGGGACGACCTCGGCACCCCTGCCTATAGGGGCGCGGCCCTTCGCGGAGGACCGGCCCTTGACGGCCCGCGGGGGGGGGCCGAGGAAGCCGGGAGAGCCGGCGCAGGATCAACGACACGCCGCATTGGTGAGCCCCGCAGCGTGCTGCAGCCGACGGGCCCCGCCCCACCGCGCGCTCGGGCAGAACAAAAAGCGAGCAGCACGCCGGCGAGCAGCCAACGCCGGCGTGCCATTGATACTGCTCCTCCCTCCGGGCAGCGAGGGCTGCCGAACAGGGACCCTCCAGGGCCCCTCAGGGGGCCCTTCTGGGCCCCAAAGGAAGCCGCCAGGGCCCGAGACGTGCACCTTCCTCCCCCTCCCCACTCAGCGGCGCGCAGAGCTCCCTCCCTCCCTCCCTCCCTCCCTCCCTCCTCTCTCCTCCTCCTCCTCCTCCTCCTCCTCCTTCGAGACCTCAAGGAGGTCTGGATCGGCGGCGGCGGCGGTCACCGTCATCCAGCCCTGTGGCGCGCTCCAGCGGCGGCGGCGGAAGCAGCGACGAGCTACATGGGCGGCGGCGGGAGGACGTCGTCGTTGGTCGTCGGTTGTCGTCGTCCTCGCTCGTCGACGTCGTCGGTTGTCGTTGTCGTCGTCGTCGCCGTCGCCGTCGCCGTCGCCGTCGCCGCCGCCGCCGCCGCCGCCGCCGCCGCCGTCGTCGTCGTCGTCGTCGTCGTCGTCGTCGTCGTCGTCGAAATGTCTGAAATCACCTTGCCAGTCCCGGCTTGCCGAGCGGGTCCGCGCTGCCGCAAGAGGGCACGGCAAACTCTGAAGGCACAACGCACGCGGAGGACACCTCGAACCTCGATCGGGCATCACAGCTGGCCCGGGCGCACCAGACTCTCTCTGTTGCAGCGGGATGCTGTTGAGTATACTGAGTGTTGTGTTGGAGATGAAGGCTCTGGAATACCATGTGTTGTGCTGGAGACGGAAGCACGGCGGGCGGGCGGCGGGGGGTGGCGACGGCTGAGCACGCCCACCGCCAACAGGCGTCGAGTCTCAGAGGCGCTGTGGTCGGTGCCCTGCTCCAGCGCTGCGCCGATGTGGCGGCGCGCAGCAAGGGGGCTGAGGCGGGGGTGCGGGGGGGGAGTCCTCCTGAAGAAGGCAGCGGGGGGGGGGCGGCTTTCACAGAGGGCTCGTGCCGATCCGTTCTCGGCAACGCCATGGGGCCTGCGTGTCGGAGGCTCCGCCCGCGAGGAAGCCAGAACCGGGACAAACGCAGACCGGGATACGTCGGGGATGATGAGTTTTTTTTATGGATTCGGCGTTTCGACACTGGGCTCTGGACCTCTGCTCAGTGCGACTGTTTGCAAGAGTGCGGCCTCTGGGGTGGGGGAGGGGGGGAGGGGGACTGGCTCCGGACCTCTGCTCAGTGCGACTGTCTGCAAGAGTGCGGCCTCTGGGGGAGACCCCACCAGCTCGAAACAGGCGCCAAAAAACGGCCAAGATCTGATCCAGTTAGGAGACAGCCACTGGGAGGTTGGGGGATTAAGCCCCATTTGGGAGCCGTTACACCGGAGTGGGCATCGGACTAAGCAGGACTAAGCCAGATTGAGCGGGATTAAGCGGATTAAGCCGGACATTAAGCCGGACTAAGCGGGATGAGGCTGGATCAGGCCGGATTTCGGACCAGGACAAAATCTGAATTTGACCTCCCAGGAAATGCATCCGAACAACTCTACTCAGGGGCGTCCCAGAGTTGAACAGGAACCGACCGTCCCGGCATTCCTGCAGGCCTACCACGACACGTGCTTTCGATCAAAAGAACGTCCTGCGAGCACAAGCGATGTTCTGAGTGCACGAAGCCGACGTGTGAAACCAAGACGGTCTCAGCCAGACATGTTCTAAGAGCATTTCGTGCAAACCACAAAAGGGTATCATAACATTCCTTGGTGGGCTTATCGGCAAGACAGGACGCTTCGCCACTGCTTGAAAGAGGGGGTCGTCCAAGAGCGGGGCTCGCAAATCATGGCCGGAGGCAATTGCGCGCTTGAGAGGGGGGGAGGGGGGAAGGGGACGTCTTGATACGGGGACGGGCGTTATGGACTTTGGAAGACATCATGGCCCCGGCCATGATACCCCCGAG
>CAUYUJ010021494.1:52500-85000 GCA_963575745.1 Prorocentrum cordatum
CTCGCCACTGCTGTTTGGGAGCAGTGGCTGCCGCGCAAGATGCTGGAGCAAGGGTTGAGGGAGGCGGTGGGTTGGTTTAGGGGGCACGGGAGCCCTTGGGCCAACATCCGCGAGCCTTTTTTTCTGCGTGTGCTGCCACAGCCCTCCGGCTCGGGATCAGTTTTGACGGTTTCTCTTGGCCCCACCCTGATTTAGGCTGCGTTGACGTCTCCGAGGTTGGTCCTCGAACGGTATCCCTCTGGCTCGAAGCAGCAGTGGAGCGGTGGCTGTGGCGAAGGGTCGCCGATCGTGAAAGCGTGCCAAAGCTTCAGCAGGGGTGCAATCTAGAGCCGCTTCGAAGCCTCCTCAGGTCTAGGAAGCTCCGTCCTAGCGAGCGGAGCCATTTAAAATCTGTTTTTTTTTTCGTGGGGGCAATGGCCTCAGCAGAGGCAGTGGGCGGCCAAACTTACCCAATACCCGCTCTGCCAGCTGTGCCAAGAGTCCCCAGGCACCCTTCTGCATCGTCACGGCTCCTGTGGCGGAATCCATGAGGTGCTGTCAGATGTTTCATTGCCTGATTTTGCTGAGAAGCTAGTGAGGTCCTGCGCTCAAGCGCTTCCCCTTGTCTTCGCTGAAAGGTTGCTCGTGCCCGAAGCTGCCCTTCCTCCCTCTCTCGACCTCCCTGATCGATGGTTCTCGGGAGGGCCCACAGCCATGTCAGGGTATGTCTTTTTGGACGACAGTTGGTTTGATCAGCACCTTCCTCAGCACGCCCAAGTAGCGGCGTGGGCCCTCGTTGCCCTACAGCCAGCTTATCCGTTTCGTGTGCTGTCCGTCATGCGTGGGCTCGCCAAGCACGTGCGTGTCGACGTTGACTACGCTGAGTTGCATGCTTTTCTGCGCGCTCTGAAACACTGCGCGCCTGGCACGATCATGTATACGGGCTCGTCGTTTGTGCATGACGGTGTGCATGTACGTGGCCAGCTGTTTTATTGTTCGGCACGTTCCGCCTGGTCTGAGTTGTGGATTCACGTGTGGGATCGCATCCAAGACTGGGGCGGAGTAGATATGATCGACCTTCGCAAAGTCAAGGGTCGCTGCACAGAGGCGCGTGTGCAGCAAGGCCTGTCCACGCGTCTGGAAAAAAGAAGGCAACGACCATGCTGACGATTGGGCACGATGGATGGCCCAACGTGCAAGGATCCCTGAGAGCTTTCGCGAGGCTCGCCAGGCCAAGGCCCACGTTCTCAAGCAGTGGGCCACGTGGGTTGCCTCTGTCGGGCCTCGCATGTGCGATTTAGATTGTATGCGCGTTCCTACCAGGCAGCGCAGCAATGCCAGCACGAAACCCTACGTGCCGAGCGTCGCTGTTGTGCCGCCACCGCCAGTCGTGCCCCGAGCCGTCTCTCAGGCAGATCTCGCGCATGTGCGCGTGGCACTCGCAGGAGGACGGGAGCACGTCTTGCACCCTTTCCAAGCCGGGGGGGTGGGCGAGCGTGTGTGGTGTGTTGTGTGCTGCGTGTGTGGGAAGGGGGGCGTCCAAATGTCTGCTGACCTGTCGGCCGCTTGCCCTGGTCCGCCACCTCCCGCCTCGTGGGGAGCTCGCGTGCTCGCGAACCTTGCGCGCGAGCCCGCGCGCTTTTTTCCATCAACAAGAAGTAGTGGTTTCTCATCCAGCCCTTCAGGACGGGCCTGCTGGCTCGCGCGGGCCTCGGAGCCTCTTCATCCTCCGCTAGGAGGAGACACCAGAGAGGCTAACTCGTTTGGTTTTTCGTTGTCCGCGGGGCGTGGCTAATGGCGGTTGCAAGGTGCGCCCCTAGCCACGCTGATCGGTTTCGGTTCGGCCGTGGCGTCGGTGGTGTCGGCACCACGCGCCCGTGCCTCGGCGGCGGACACTCGTGTTCGCCCTTCGGTCTGCGTCGAGGAGGGGGAGGAGGAGGAGGGAGGAAGAGGGAGGAGGAGGACGAGGAGGAGAAGGGAAACGGGTTCTCTAGGCCCCTCGAAGAAACCCTCCAGACCAGGGCTCGTGGTGATGCTGCATTCGTTTCGTGGCGCCAGATCTCGAGGTCTTCGGAGGAGGGAGCCACGGGCTCAAAGAGCGAGAGGGCGAAGAGGAGGAGGAGTCGGAGGAGCGCCCAGCGAAGAGAAGGAGGGCGTGGAGGAGGAGGAGTCGGACGACGACGATGATGTCGGGGAGGTTCGAGGAGCGGAGGAAGAGTGCGCCTTCTCCTTCTCATCCTCCTCCTTCCCCTCCTCGTCCCTTCCCTTCTCAATGGCTCACCTTCTCGTGCAAGGTCTGCTCAAAGAGCTTGACGACGACCTCTTCGTCGCCCTTGTTGGTGAAGTGCGTCGCCTGGAAGCCCTCTTTGAAACCGTCCACCGTGTCCAACTTCAGATCTGCGGCTCTCTTGCGCATCTGATCCACGGGTGGGTGGATCTCCGCATTCGCGATGTTGCCGAAACTGAACGCGAGGGCGAACTCGAAGAAACACCAACCTCGCGAGAAGTACGCTGTGCCGGCAGCGACCTCGTCGTCCATGGGCAGAACGATGACGGGAGTATTCCCCATGCTGTAGAGCAGCTCCATCGAGCCGAGGGCATTCTTGAACAACGCCTCCTCCGCCTCTGTGCGGACAGCGTGGTGCTCGCCGGGATTGGGCACCCTGCCCTCTCGCTCCAGCCGCCGATACTCCGGGTCCTGCTTATTGTTCTGAGGCAGCGACATGAAATCGATGAACACTGCATCGCTATCGGATGCACCCAGGAGGTCCAGCTGCTGCACCAGCTTCGTCAACTTCGTTCCGCTCGGATCTGGGTGCTCTTTCGATACGGAGGGGAAGACAACGATGGCCCAGACCAAGACTGAGCGTGGAAACGTCAGTGTCAACCTCGGCCACCGTCCATATTGGTCATGGTCGTCCTCAACTTGTGGATCATCCTCGCGAATCGGCGACGGCCGGCATGGACCATGACCCAGGTCGGCGTCGACAAGATTCCGCGACATCTTGGTCATGGTCGTCGCGTTTCGTTCGAGTGTTGCTAAATGTGCCCCTGGCCCAAGGGACCTCAGCTCTTCGGTCAATCTTGGAGCTCCCTGGGGCCCTCTGGGCCTCGTGTGGGGTGCTCTGGAGGCTGTGGGGGCCCCTTTGCAAGGAGGAGGAGGAGGAGAAGGAGGAGGAGGAGAAGGAGGAGAAGGAGGAGGAGGAGGAGGAGATGGAGGAGTTGGAGGAGGAGAGGAGGAGGAGGGGGCACCCCTGGGCCATGGGCACTTCCAGCAGCACCCGATCCTCCCCTCGTTGATAGCCAAGGGTGCGACAGAACGAACCTGTGCTTGGGGTCCCCTCTGGCGCGCGGGAAGCCCGAGCGGCCGACGACGGCCTCCTTCGCGGGCACCTCCTGGCACCGCACCATGGGGGCCCCGGCCTCGGCCAGCCGCCTGGGGCAGGGAGGCCCAGTACGCGCATGAGCTCGGGCAGATCCGCCCACACACGGCGGCCTTTCCTCCTCCTCCTCCGCCGCCGCCTCCTCTTGCTGTTATTATTTTCATTTTTAGTATTACTATTGGTATTCCCAGCCTTACTCGTACTATCATGTTCCATATTCTGGTTCGTCGTCCTCCTCCTCCTCCTCCCTCCTCGTCTTCTTCCTCCTCCTCCTCCTCCTCCTCCTCCCTCCTGCTCCTCCTCCCCCTCCCCCCTCCCCCCCTCTCCCCTCTCCCCTCTCCCCTGTCCTTCTCCTCCTCCTCTTCCCTCCCCTCTCCCCTCCCCTCTCCCCTCTCCCCTCTCCCCTCTCCTTCTCCTCCTCCTCCTCCTCCTCTTCCTCCTCCTCTTCCTCCTCCTCCCCCTCCCCTCGTGCGTCTCATCCTTGTCCTCGCTGCTCCTTGTGTGCGCTCGGCCTCTTTCCCTGCTTTGCGAGATTCCCGCTCGTCACCCTCGTCCTTCCCAGGCCCTGCTGCCGTTCCTGCCCAGCAACTTTCTCCTCCTCAACTCGTCGCTTCTGCATCGGAAGCACCCATAAGCTAGAATACTATACAGTGCGGGCGCGGCCGCAAGAAACCCTCGCAAGAAACCCAGCCCTGAGAACCCGTGCGCGAGGTGCACCTGAGGGTAAACCTGGAGCACCCCGAATGCAGCAGCTCCCTCAACGGCTGCGGGAAGTCACCGCGCAGCGCGAGGGGCGAAGAAACCCAGGATGCCATGACGAAAAGTAGATGGTTTCTTGATGCGCGCCCCCACTGTAATATAGAATCATCCTCGTCGTCGGCGTCGTTGTCATCGTCGTCGTTCATCGTCGGCGGCACCGGCCGCAAGGCCTCTCCAATCGAATCCTCCTCCCTTCCTCTTCAACACAATCTGAATAATACTCTCCTCACTCCCCCGATGACGTCCAACAGGGCCCCAAGACGGCCGAAGAGGCCTCCAAGACGGCCCAAGAAGGCCCCAAGAGCGCCCCAAGAGAGATCCCAGGGGGGAACACGAAACAACATTTCGAGACCTCGGTCCTAAGAAGCCACCAGGAGTCCCAAGAGGCCTCTAAGAGGCCCCAAGAGGCCTCCAACATGCCCTCAGGAGGCCCCCAAGAGGCCCCAGGAGGCCCCCGAAATGCCCCCCCGAGCACGCAAGCAAGTGCCAACGACCCGACGCGTTTAAGAGTCCCCAGGAGGCCACCAAGAGGCCTCCCGAAAGGGTCCCCATAGGCAAAACGCTTCCAGACGGCCCGCGACGCGTTCAAGACCCCCCCAGCGGCCACCAATAAACCTCACATGCCGAACGCAAAGCCTGATAAAAACAGCCGCCGCCCCTGCAGCTCAGCACCGCGAAAGACCACTCTGCCAATCGACAACGGCGCACAGTATGGGCCGGAGGAATGAGCAAAGTGATTCAATAATATTCTCCTCTCTCCCATGATGACGTCCAGAAGGTGTCCCCCCCGTGTATTGTTATACACATTGGATTCCCCAGAAATGGGTTTCCGCTGGCGTTTGTTCAAAATGTTGTTCCCGCTGAATCGCTGACACCATTTGTGCGCCTCTGGTTGTTCCAAATCGTGCTCCCGCTGCAGCGAGGGCGGTTTCGGTCCTTCCAAGTAGGCCCCAACATCTTAGAAAATGCACCCCGAAAAAACCATCAAAAGAGATTACACATTCGGTGTCGGTTCGTTGATTTTTCGGGAAGCCCCCCCCACTTTGGGGCGTCGTCGCTTCCAAGAGATATCAAGCGAGAGCCCCGTTTCCGTTTCGAGAATGCGATGTTGAAAGCAGAGCCAGCGGGTGCTCTCCATCAGCTAGACATGGAGCCACGACTCCAGACCAGCCCAGACCTCTCAAAGACGATCCACTTACCCTCCAAGGAACTCGGCGCCATGCCATGGCATGCTGTGCGGTGCTGTGTTCTGCGCCGCTGTGCGATGCCGTGCGATGCCATGCTTTGCGTTGCAACGTCTTGTAATGCAATGCTTCACTGCGCAACGCAACGCCATGCTATGGCATGCTACGCTCTGCCGTGCTCTTCTGCACCATGCCATGCCGTGCTCTACCGTGCATCGCGTACCCTCTCGTGATCAGTGCCCTGCTCGACATCAGACTGTGCGAATAGAGAGGAGATCCACGCCATGGCAAGGGATGGGAGGGAGGGGCAGGAGTTCAGATATGACGTGAGCGCACCTAGCTTGTCCTCCACCCCCTCCATGCATCCTTGCCCTCCTCCCTCATCCGAGCCTTATTCCTTCTGGCTGACAACGCGCCTACTTGATAGCATCGCCGTAGACAGGCGGTAGACTCCCCTCCCCGCGGATCGGTGGTTCTCGGTGCTGTCATGTGCGCCCTGGTGCCCGCCAATCTTGACCATTTGATTGGCGGCGCGCCCAAGGGGGTGGAGGGAGGGGGGGTGGGCTTCTTCGAAGGAGGCTGCTTCTTAGAAGGCGCCGGCCTTACATCTGTAGATAAGGCCCGCGCCTTCTAAGAAGCAGGGGTGCTTCTAAGAAGCCCTCCCCCCTCCCCCCACCCCCCTCTGCGCGTGGCTAATTTGACCCCTTGGACTCCTGGGCGCACGCCGCAGGCAGGATCAGAAACACACGTTGCTGCGGCACGCTGGGCCTCTGGCGGGGCCGGGCGGGGGGATGAAGTGAAGAGCGTCAGGTCGGGCACGTCCTCCATCAGGCTTGGTCGGGGCGAAAAATGAGAAGCGATCAGAGCAGCACGCAACAGTGGCCAGAGATGGTCCACCAATCGCCCCCCCAGACTGTTTTGGGACTATGTTTTTGAACATCCCTCCTGTAGAGGGACATGCCCGGCTTAACGAAGAGTGCCAAACCCCTGACCTTTCTTTTGTCAGCAACGAAGACGGACGCCAAGGCATTAGGAGGACGACGACGAGGAGGAGGACGAGGAGGAGGACGAGGAGGAGGAGGAGGAGGAGGAGGGAGGAGGAGGAGGAGGAGGAGGGGAGGGAGGAGGAGGAGGAGGAGGGGAGGAGGAGGAGGGGGAGGAGGAGGGAGGAGGAGGAGGAGGAGGAGGAGGAGGAGGAGGAGAGGAGGAGGAGGAGGAGGGGGGGAGGGAGGAGGACTCGGGCACGCGCGCCGACCGGGGGGATAAGAGGGCGGCCGCGGAAGAGGAGGCGCGCGGGAGGAGGCCTCGGGCACAGAGGGAGAGCTCTTCGCCACGAGGAGGGCGCCATCGCGCGGACGTCCACTCCCTGTGTTTTTTTCGGTTTCGTGCGTGGCTTTCTCGCCAAATGATCTAGGATGCTCCTCGATGGTCCTCGCCGAGGAAAAACGCACACGTCCGAGCGATGCCGAGACGAGGAGGGCGCAGGCGGTCGCATGCGCCGGAAGCCGGTGCGCTAGGAAGGTATATACAAGAGAGGCCCGAGCACATGGATCGGTGTGATGCCTGGCGCGGCCGTCTGGGCCCAACGCGCGGAGCAAGCATTTGGGGCGTCCCTTCTCCGCCTCTCCTCCCATCTTCCCCCGTACACACGGCCATACTCCAGATTCCATGATGAAGTGGGGGGGGTCACATCTTGGGGGGGGTCTGATTTGAGCTGTCTTGGAGGGTTCGGGGGGGTCTGGGCAAATGGACGCCCTTTCATGGATGGTCTGGGAGGGTCTAAAACTTCTCGTCTGGGAGGGTTGGGATCCCCTCCCTTTTATTACGAGATCTGGAATACCTCCTCCTTCTCCCTCCCACTCCACCCCATCCCTCCTCGCGCCTGGCGTTCCCCGACTCACCTCTCCCCTCCCGCCCCACCCCTGCCCTCCTCGCCCGACTCCCAGCACCGCCTCTCGTACCCATGCGCTCCCCCTGTTCACCCCAGGAGACATCGGACAACACCTCCAATCCCCCGAGGACCCACATCGTCGCAGGCCTAGGGATTGACACCAACACCGATTTCGGCGGTGTGCCTCCACCGAGGGAAGAAGATCCCGATCTCGGTGATGGTGTTAATATTCTGGCTTCCAAGGTGGCCGAACTATTACCACCAACACCGAGAATCTAGGATTCTTTTCCCCCTGTAAAGGCAGCCCCCTGTCTTGGTGTTGGTGCCGATTTCCAGGCCTCCGACATCGCGGTGGAGACGGGAGTTCCCCAAGCCCGCAACAGGGCAGTCCCCTCGCTTGCCGCACCAATGTCAGACTTTGGGCGGTAGCTTTTGTTCCCAACCATCCTGTGGTGTTGGGTCCTCGTTTTGAAGAGACGGTGCCCCGCGTTCCTCTCCTCCTCCTCCTCCTCCTCCTCCTCCTCCTCCTCCTCCTCCTCCTCCTCCTCCTCCTCCTCCCCCCCCCTCCCTCCTCCCATCATCATCATCATCATCATCATCATCATCATCATCATCATCATCATCATCATCATCATCACCACCACCATCATCATCATCATCATCATCATCATCATCATCATCAATCATCATCATCATCATCATCATCAATCGGCATCATCGCATCATCAGCAGCATCATCAGCATCAGCAACAGCATCATCATCATCATCATCATCATCATCATCATCACATTCATCATCGACCCATCTCGGCACACCCCTCGCACGTTTCGTGGCCCCATAGGGAGCTCCACCGAAGGCCCCAGTGGCAGGTCCGCATGCCTCCCCACCACCTATTTCGGCACACCCCTCACACGTTTCGTGGCCCCATAGGGAGCTCCACCGAAGGCCCCAGTGGCAGGGTTCGCATGCCTCCCCACCACCCATTTCGGCACACCCCTCACACGTTTCGTGGCCCCATAGGGAGCTCCACCGAAGGCCCCAGTGGCAGGTCCGCATGCCTCCCCACCACCCATTTCGGCACACCCCTCACACGTTTCGTGGCCCCATAGGGAGCTCCACCGAAGGCCCCAGTGGCTGGTTCGCATGCCTCCCCACCACCCATTTCGGCACACCCCTCACACGTTTCGTGGCCCCATAGGAGCTCCACCGATGGCCCCAGTGGCTGCGTTCGCATGCCTCCCCACCACCATTTCGGCACACCCCTCACACGTTTCGTGGCCCCATAGGGAGCTCCACCGAAGGCCCCAGTGGCTGCGTTCGCATGCCTCCCCACCACCCATTTCGGCACACCCCTCACACGTTTCGTGGCCCCATAGGGAGCTCCACCGAAGGCCCCAGTGGCAGGGTTCGCATGCCTCCCCACCACCCATTTCGGCACACCCCTCACACGTTTCGTGGCCCCATAGGGAGCTCCACCGAAGGCCCCAGTGGCAGGGTTCGCATGCCTCCCCACCACCCATTTCGGCACACCCCTCACACGTGTCGTGGCCCCATAGGGAGCTCCACCGAAGGCGCCAGTGGCCTGGTTTGTATGCCTCCCCACCACCCATTTCGGCACATCCCTCACACGTTTCGTGGCCGCATAGGGAGCTCCACCGAAGGCCCCAGTGGCCTGGTTCGTATGCCTCCCCAACACCATTTCGGCACATCCCTCACACGTTTCGTGGCCCCATGGGGATTTCCACTGAAGGCCCCAGTGACTGGGTTCGCATGCGCCCCCACACCCATTTCGGCACACCCTCACACGTTTCGTGGCACCATAGGGAGCTCCACCGAAGGCCCCAGTGGCTGCGTTCGCATGCCGCCCCCACACCAATTTCGGCACACCCCTCACACGTTTCGTGGCCCCACAGGGAGCTCCACCGAAGGCCCCAGTGGCTGCGATCGCATGCCGCCCCCACACCAACTTCGGTGCACCCCTCACACGTTTCGTGGCCCCATAAGGAGCTCCACCGAAGGCCCCAGTGGCAACGTTCGCATGCCGCCCCCGCACCCATTTCGGCACACCCCTCAAACGGTTCGTGGCCCCATAGGGAGATCCACCGAAGACGGTACTCACACCAGCATTACTCACAACTGCATATGGTTGGGTCCTTCGCCAGGCTATTTTTTTAGCTGCTGATGCGCGCGCTCGTGCCGACTCCGAAAGGCCGACCACGGCTTAGGCAACCTGAAGCATAGAACAACACAATTTGGGAACACCTCCCTGGAATTAGGCGCCCAATCGCCTAATCATTGAGGGTTCCATCTCCCCCTCCCACCATTCATTCCACCATTCCCTGCCCTCTTTTGAACTCGCCTCTCCATGTTGCATTCTCTCTTCCCCCTCTTCCGTCTTTCTCGTCCCTCACCCCATCCTCCTCGCCGTCGGGAAATTGGCATCGCCCCAACTCACCATGTCTTCCTCTTCTTCCTCCCCACCAGCACACCTCCTCTTCCCCCTTTCCTCCTTCTCTTGTTCCTCCTCGACCTCCACCTCATTCGCCTTCCCCTTCCCCTGCTCCTCGGCATGACCACCGTCATCGTCACCGTTATCGTTATCGTCCTCGTCGTCGTTGTCGTCGTCGTCGTCGTCGTCGTCGTCGTCGTCGTCGTCGTCGTCGTCGTCGTCGTCGTCGTTGTCATCATCATCACCATCACGATCAGCGTCGCAATTACCAAGCATCGTCGTTCGTCCTGACCTCCTGTCCTCCCCCCCTCGTCTTTCCGTCCCCACCCAAGACTCTCCAGGATGCCCTGCGATCCCTGGAGTCTCCAGAGATCTCTTGGGGCTCCGCCGGGCTCGCGGGGACCACATCGGGCTCCCAGGGCTCCCAGGACAAGGATGGCTCTCCGAACTCCCTGGGCTCCCTAGTGGACGGTCTCCCCCGAGGCCGTAGTCTACCCGAGGAGGGGAGGGCGAGGAGGAGGAGGAGGAAAGGGAGGAGGAGAAGGGGGAGGAGGAGGAAGAGGGGGAGGAGGAGGGAAGGAGGAGGAGGAGGAGGACGAAGAGGAGGAGGAGGGGGAGGAGGAGAAGGAGGAGGGGAGGAGGGGGAGGTGGAGGAGGGGGAAGGGGGAGGAGGGGGAGGAGGAGGAGGAGGAGGTGGAGGAGGAGGGGAGGCAGGAGGAGGAGGAGGAGGAGAAGGGAGGGGAGGAGGGGGGGGGAGGTGGAGGAGGGGTGAGTTGGAGGATGGGGGAGGTGGAGGAGGAGGAGGAGGGAGAGGAGCGAGGAGGAGGATGGAGGAGGAGGTGGAGGAGGGGAGGGGGAGGAAGGGGTGGGGGAGGTGGTGAGGGAGGAGAGGAGGAGGAGGGGAGGGGAGGAGGAGGAGGAGGAGGTGAGGAGGAGAGGAGGAGGAGGAGGAGGAGGGAGGTAGGAGGAGGAGGAGGAGGAGGAGGAGGAAGGAGGGGGAGGGGGAGGAGGGTAGGAGAGGGGCTGGAGGAGGAGGAGGAGGGGGAGGGGGAGGAGGGCGAGGGGAGGAGGGAGGAGAGGAGGAGGAGGAGGAGGAGGGAGGAGGTGGAGGAGGAGGAGGAGGGGGAGGGGGAGTGTGGATGAGGGGGAGGGGGAGGGGAGGGGGAGGAGGAGGAGGAGGAGGAGGAGGAGGAGGAGGAGGAGGAGGAGGAGGAGGAGGAGGAGAAGGAAGAGAAGGAGGAGGAGACCCTGGAGGATTCTCCAGCGGACCCCCCAGATTCTCAAATCTCTCCCCACACTCTCGGGGGGGGGGCTCTGCTGCTCTGCCGGGCTCTTCAGCGGCGAGTGCTCCCGAGTCCTCCTCGATCGTCATCCGCGTCGCGGCCTGCCTCCTCATCCTCCTCCTCTTCCTTCTCGCCCTGCTGTGATGTGTCTTGCTCCTCCTCTTTCAATTCCTCCTCCACCTCCTCCTCCTCCTCCTCCTCCTCGCCCTCGCCCTCGTCCTCCTCGCCGCCGCCGTCCTCCGCCCGAAACGCCCGATCCAGCCGAGCCGCGCCTGAGGTACCCGCAGCGGACCCACTTCACCCGCGCCTCGTCCAGGTACTCCAGGTAATGCAGGTACAGCGCCTGCAGCTGGCCCTCGCCGTAGGAATTTATCTGCCCGAAAGCCTCCTCCGCCAGGCGCTGCAGCTCGGGCGGCCCCACCAGGCCGGAGAGGATCGCCGTGGAGAGGCAGTTGAAGGCGTTGTCGCAGGTCCAGGCGGCGGCCCAGGGAAAGCCATAATTGGTGGCTGCCTGGGAGGGAGCAGCACAATCAGCATGAACATCAGAGTGAGGGGGCCGAACGGTCACTAACTGTCCCTGGGTTCGTGGCTAAAGCGGGGTTCCGCGGTGCGGAATGGTGTAGTACTGCTGTTGTTGTTGTTGTTGGTGTTGTTGTTGTTGTTGTTGTTGGTGTTGTTGTCGTCGTTGTTATTGTTGTTGTTGTTGGTGTTGTTGTTGTTGTTGTTGTTGTTGTTGTTGTTGTTGTTTGTGGGACTCTTTTTTCTTTGAAGCAATGAAGGCTGTCCCCCCCCCCCCCCAAAGGCCTCTCGTGTTGCGTTGTCTCCGATTATGAAAATGCTCCTCCCCAGGTCCCGCCCTGTTGTTTTCCAAGGGAACGCCTTGGGGCTCAAATTGCGTTGTTGCCCCAAGTTTAGAACAACAGCGGCTTCCCGCCTGATAGATTCGCACCATGGATTCCAACATCAATCAAGCTCTCGCGCGGGACCTCTTCAAATCTACACAGGAATCGCGCTCTCGCGTGGGAATTCCTAGCAATGTATTCAGACGCCGCGCCCTCGACACTTAGGAAGCACGCTCTCTCTCTCTCTCTCTGGCCCTTCTCACGATTTACTTGGGCATCGCGCTAACGCCTAAGACTGCCTCGCGATTCATGCAAGACTCACGCTGAAGCAACTCGCCTGGTCGACCTGGCCGCCTGAGCCCGCCTTCCCGACTCGCCCGTGAGGGTCTACCCGCCCGGTCTGCCCATCTGGGTCTGCCACGTCTGTTCTGCTCCCAGCTCTCCTCCTGCTAATCACTCTTGTGCTCCATCCTTATCCCTCCACCCTCCATCCGTCCTCGTTTCCTCTGTTTCAGGGGCTGCGCTGGATACACGAGGCAGGCAAGGAAGATGTACCCCCAGAGGGGCACGATCGAAGACGAAGAGGGCAGGAACCGAGGGCTTTGGAGGTTTGGAACGTACGTGCTGAATGGCACGTGAGCAGCTGGGCAACTAAGAACGAACAATCTTCACATGATACTTGTTTTTGTCCGTCGTCCCACCCGCGACCCAACCCTCGACCCACCCGCGACCCGCCCGCGACTCACCCGCGCCCCACCCGCGCCCCCCCCGCGACCCCCCCGCGACCCCCCCCCGATCCCCCCCGCGACCCCCCCGCGACCCTCCCGCGACCCACCCGCGATCCACCCCGAGCCCAACTCTTTAACCCGAGCCCACCTCCTTCACTCTTATTCGCAACTGCGGGGTGCTGCAGATAAACTTTCGGAGCTCCGCCCGGATTTCCTGTATCGGCGCTGGGCCCCCCTGGCGGCGACTCTGGCGCCGCCCCCCGCACGCTCCGCGCTGAAGGGAGGGGGGCACAGCGCCGAGACAAGAAATCCGCGCGGACCTCCGAAAGTTGATGCTCCTGCCAGTGCTTCTTCCTCGATGCCTGGAGGTATAGCTCGGAGGTCGGCGAATCGAGGCAGCGGCGGCTCTCGCGCCCGGCCCCACTCCGCTCAAAAGTCCATCGGTCCCCAGACCCCTCCCGGGAACCCTCCTGACCTGCTTCGACTAGGGAATCGACTACAGAATTGTTCTACCCCAAAATCGATTTTCGCGTCGACCCTTCAGCTCAAATACGTCAACCATCCGTAGATATGCCAAAGTTCTACGAATTTCCAGTGGATTCGACAGGAAAAATCAATTTCTGGGGCAAATCAGTTCTGTAGTCGATCCCCTACTCCAGACTTCGTAATAAAAGGGAGGGGGTCTGGACCCTCCAAGACAAGCCATTTCAGACCTCCCCCGTGGGAGAACCCTCCAAAACATCGTCCCCAGACCCCCCAGGCCCTCCAAGATAGCCTGGAAGAGACCCCCCCGAAATGAGACCCCCCTCCCTTTCTTACGAAATCTGGAGTAGTCGATCCCCTACTCGACGGCTTCTCGAGGCGGGGACCTGGCCGCGGCGACGAGCAGCCTCTGCGGAAGGCCCCGGAAGGCACGGAGGGCACCAACTGAAGGTGAAATTGGGCGTCCGCCACACTGGCCATCGCTCGCTCGCTCGGACACATCATCGGAGGAGGAGGAGGAGGAGGAGGAGGAGGGGGAGGGGGAGGGAGGAGGACTCGGGCACGCGCGCCGACCGAGGAGATAAGAGGCCCGCCGCGGAAGAGGAGGCGCGCGGGAGGAGGCCTCGGGCACAGAGGGAGAGCTCTTCGCCACAAGGAGGGCGCCATCGCTCGGACGTCTATGTCCTGTGTTTTGTTCGGTTTCGTGCGTGGTTTTTTCCGTAAAATGATCAAGGATGGTCCTCGAGGGTCCTCGCCGAAAAAGATACACACGTCCGAGCGATGCCAAGCCACAAGAGCTGTTCTCAATGACCATCGCTCGGACGCTCACTACCCGTGTATGTTTGGGTTTCGGGCGTGCATCTGTTCGCACGATGATCCGAGATTCTCCTCGAGGGTCCCCGCCGAGAACAAGTGCACACGTCCAAGCGATGCCAAGATGATTGCTAACTGATCCGTCCATGGCTTTTTCATCAACCCATTCCATGGCGTACGCATCGCCTTTTTTCAAATGCTCCAGTATGGTTGGCATCCACTACAGTCATCGGCCTGACCTAAGGAACGATAAATAAGGAACGCAGACCCTTGTTGTTCCAAGTGGGTCTAAGAAGTCCGAAGGAACACCAGGGGGGCTCGCCGCCAAAAAGGTAGCAGACCGCATGCAAACCTAAGGAACGACCGAGCCCCTTTTGAAAAGGAAGTGTTCCTTATTCAAGCCGTTCACTGTACTCGTGGGCACACGGAGCCAGGGTGGTGGGGTCGAGCGTTGCCCGCTGGCGGTGACGCATCGCCCCTGCCAATCTCGCCCAACTTGACCCTCCGAGCCAGCGAGAGCCAGGGAGGGGAGCAGGAGGAGGAGGAGGACGAGGAGGGGGAGGAGGAATAAGAGGAAGACGAGGAGGAGAAGGAGAAGGAGAAGGGAATAGCGGCTCCAGGGATTGGGACAACGGAAATCAGCGTCAGGTCGGCTACACGCAAGATTGACCCTAGGCATGAATGACCTTTGATGCGCGGACTAGGGGGGCCGCGGAGGGGGGGTCCGAATCCAAGCGCCCAGGAGGAGGAGGAGGACAAATAGGAAGAGGAGGAGGAAGAGGAGGAGGAGGAGGAGGAGGAGGAGGAGGACAAACAGGAGGAGGAGGACAAGGAGGAGGAGGACAAAGAGGAGGAGGAGGAGGAAAAGTAGGACAAAGAGGAGGAGGAGGAAGAGGAGGAGGAGGAGGAGTAGGACAAAGAGGAGGAGGAATAGGAGGAGAAGGACAAAGAGGAGGAGGAGGACCAGTGTAAACCCAAGAGTCATCAACGATGTTGGAATTAACCCTCCCTCCAAGCCCCCTCTTCAGGTTCCCCTAAAACGGCTCATTTCCAGTAAAAGAACTGCCTCGTTGGAAGACAACCGTTGGAAGATCCCGAAGCATGCCAAAACATTGTTCTCGGGCTTTCAACGCCACGGATCAACCTGACTGCTGCGACTTGACGATGCTGCAACAACGTGAATAAACATAACTGTTGCACCCGCATAATCCTGAATCGTCCGAAACACATTTTCTGGTACGTTGATCATGGGAATCCGTGAAACTCTTCCAAATGTTTAAAACGAATGTGCGCGGCGCTAAGGCGAGAATCATATGTTGCAAATAATCGCCGTCGATACGTGAAACTCTTGCACAACTTTAAAACGAATGTGCGCGGCGCCAAAACGAAAACCACATATTGCAAAGACACCGCCCTCAATCCGTGAAACTCTTGCAATTTGTTTAAACGATTGTGCGCGGCGCTACGGCGAGAGCCACATTTTGAAAACGACCCGCCCTCAATCCCTGAAACTCTTGCAATTGTTTAAAACGAATGTGCGCGGCGCTACGGCGAGAGCCACATTTGAAAAACGACCCGCCCTCAATCCGCGAAACTCTTGCAACGTGTTAAAAAGAATATGCGCGGCGCTACGGCGAGAGCCACATTTTGAAAATGCCCCGCCCTCAATCTATGCAACTCTTGGAATTAAAACAACGAATGTGCGCGGCGCTGAGGCGAGAGCCACATTCTGAAAGCGCCCCGCCCTCAATCTGTGAAGCTGTCGCCACTTTTTAAACTTCAGAGTCATCAATGGTGAGGACGTCTCAGGCGAAACGCCCGGCCCGCCCTCAAAACTGGCCCCAGGGTGCGACAGGGAGAACTGGCTTATCAGGAAGAGGAATGCAGGAGGAGGAGGAGGACGACGAGGAAGGAGGAGGACAAAGAGGAGGACGAGGAGGCAAGAGGAGGAGGAGGAGGAGGAGGAGGAGGAGGAGGAGGAGGAGGAGAAGGCGGAGGCCCGAGGAGGAGGCCGGAGGAGGCCCGCCGCCGCCCCGACCCGGCCCGCCCTCCGCATAGCTGCGCGAGGGCCAGGGCGACGGACGCCAGCGTCAGGGCGCCCGCCGCGCCCACCCACCAGGCCGCCCGGGCCGCGCGCGGGCGCCCGGAGCGCGCGGCCCGCGCGGCGCTGGCCAGCAGCCCCCAGGCCCCGCAGCAGAACCCCGCGGCCTCGCAGCCGTGGAAGACGAGCAGGCCCAGGGGGTAGAGCACCACGCCCGGGCACGCGCAAGGGGCGGGGGGGGGGGAACAGAACCGCGGCGGGTCTTCAGAACCCGCCGCCCCCCCGATCGAGAGCTCGGCCTCGCTCGGGCTGCCACGCCCCGTGCCGTGTTGCTCCCATGGCACTGGAGGGCCACATCCCAGAAATGGGTTCGAGCACCCGGACAAGTGTGGAGAGAGTGTCGACAGAGTGTCGAAAGAGTGTCGAAACAGTGTCGGACGAGTCTCTCCCCGGGCCCGACGCGTGAAAACCCCTCGAGTCTCGGTACTTTCCTGGCGCTCGAAATTCTTTCTTGTGATCAAGGCTAAAAAGGCTGGAACATCTTACGTCCCGTGCAGTTTTCGACATCGCGCGTGTTTTTTTTGCTCGATGATGCAGGATGCTCTTCGATGGTCCGCGTCGAGAAAGCATGTACACGTCCGAGCGATGCCAGGATGGTGGCAACAAGCTATACTTCCGGCGACCTTATCGACAGATTGGGGCCCCACCAATCATGGAAACCACAGATTTCGCCGCGGCACCCGCCGCACAACGACGACGACGACGAGATGAAGCAGGATATTGTGAGCAACGACTTCGTTGGCGACGCACGTCCGGCCCGAACGTATAGCACCGCGTCTTGCAGCACAGCGCTCCCCGAGCGGGCAGCGCCCGCCACGGAGCCGAGAAAAGAAGACTTCCGAGCGTGCGCGCCGCCGTGGCGTGGCCAGGCCCTCCCAGAGGAGAACATCACACATCAAAACCATGCCGACTCTCGGGCCGGGGGCGCGCAAACCATGGATTCGTGATCCATGGATCTGGCGCGCGGTCGCCAAATCCATGGATCGGGGGAGGTGGGTTCCCCAAAATGCGGCCGGTGCCGCCGCCACCTCGCTCGGCGGCGGAAGTCCGCGGATTCCCGTGGAAACGGGACCCGTCGCTAATCCACGCCCCTTGGATCCATGTTTGCGATCGCCTGCTTGCCTGCTTGAAGCCAGCAGGCGCCAGAAGCAGATTGGGCCCTGGGAGCCCAAGAACTACCTGCACTCGAAGACGGCCGGCGCATTCTCCAGTTACCTTCGACTTCTGCATTGTGCCTCTCATTTCCAAATTAACGCAATATCGCCAAGCTCTAGACCATAGGCACTGTTCTTGATTCAGACATCATTAACCTGTGTCTTCTTTAGATCGTTTTCTTTGTTCCCTCGCTCTCGCAAGGAGGGTTTGCTGCCTTCGCGTGCCGAAGGGCGGCCTGCAGGGCCAGGGTGACCTCTTGGGGCGCGCGCGCGCTCCAGGCGGCCGCGCGGAGAAGCCAGATTCGAGCGCGCGGCCCAGTGCAGGAGGGACCCCCGTGGGCTTAGGTCGGGCATGTCCCCCTGCAGGTCGGGCATTGCCAGAAGTGCCCATGGGGTCCAAGGTGCCCCCAGCGTTTCGCTCCATGTTGGAGCCCCTGGGGCCCTCTGAGCCTCGTGAGGGGCGCCCTGGAGGCCGCCTGGGCCACCTCGAGAATCCTGGGGGTACTTTGGGCCACGGGTGCTTCTCGCAACACCCGAACAGTTGCATTTTGGACGAACCATGGAAAATACCCCAACGATGCGCAAACGTATGCAAACACGTGCTAAGAAGTAACTGTCCCCAGACTACTGTTGTGCCTATTCTTGAGTATTCCTCCTGTAGAGGGACAGGCCAGACTACACCGTGGGCCCGCACCCTATAGGCCTCCTAGATGGAGTCGGAGTAGATGGGGTCGGAGGATGGCGCCGCATCGCCGATACATCGGCGATGCATCGGCGATGTATCGGCGATGCATCGGTGATACGACGGCGATGCATCGTCGACGTGGGCGATGCATCGGCGACGCCGGCGTGGGGGAAGTCGGGCTCCGCATCGAGCCGCATCATCGATGCATCGGCGATGCGGCGCGATCCTCCGACCCCATCTACGCCGACCCCATTTCGGAGGCCTAGACACCCAGAGTCGCCGGCGAGCGAGGCTCGAACCTCGAGGCTCGGGGCTTTTTCGGGCGCTCCCTCACCCTCCACCTTCCGCACCTTCCGCGCGGCAGGTTCCGACGCCGCGGCGGCCGCCGCCGCGGCCGCCACTGCGGCTTCCGCCAAGGCCGCAGCAGCGGCTTCGGCGGCGGCGGCGTCCGCCGCGGCGCGGCACCTGCCGCGCGGAAGGTGCGGAAGTGAAGGGGCCCAAGGACACACGAATAAATACACACAAATGAACAGATTCCCCATATTTTCCCTATTTTCTGGGTCTTCGTCTTCCCCCCCCGTTGCCCATATCTTCCCATATGTTCCTGGGGATCGACGATCAATTGTGTCTGTGTGATTTTTCCCCTCCTGAGGAAGGTGGAGGGCGAGGGGGCTTCCGTGCCTCGGCGGCCTCTCTCGCCCTCGGGGCTGCGCTCCGGCGGCCGCGCACCGCCGCGAGAGCGTTCCCTCGGGGCGCCCGGCGATCGGCCCGGGCTATGACATCAAGGGGCCCCAGGACACACACAAACAAACACACACACACACAAAAAGATTCCCCATCGTTTCCCATATGTTTTCTGGGTCTTCGCCTTCCCCCCCACTTCCCATATTTTCCCACATTTTCTGGGGGCCCCAGGACACACAAATAAAAACACACAAACATAAAAATACGCCCCATATTTTCCCATATGTTCTGGGTCTTTGTCTCCCCCCCCCCTCCCATAGTTTCCCATTTTCTCTGGGGGGTCGACGACGTTTCGTTGTCTGTGTGTTTTTTCTCCTCCTGAGATGGCCCCAAAACCAGGCCCTCCTCGCTCGGCGGCGCGCCCGGGGGGGAGAGGCCCTCTCAGAAGCAGGCGGGACCTCCCAGAAGTCCTCGCGCGCCCCTCCGAGAAGCTCTCTCGGTGCACCAGGCGAAGGGAGCTTCTCCGAAGGCCAGGGGACTTCGGAGTCTTCTGAGAAGGCCCGCTCCTTCTCACTTCCCCCCTGGGCTCGCCGCCGACAAAAGGCCACCCTGAGCGACGATCAGACACGGGTCTGACGCGAGGTGTCACAGCCTTAATGGGCCCCGGAAACGACAGGGCCGTTTTTTTACCGGTTCCGTTTTGCCGTTGTTTACCGGTTCCGACGCCGTTTTTTTACAAATTCCGTCGCCGTTTTTTGACCTGTTCCGGCTCCGGTTCCAATCCTGGAGCCGTATTTTTTGCTTTTTCAGGTCGCCGTTTTTTTGCCGTTTCCATTTTCAAGGGACATGTTTTTGGAAACGGTGAAAAAACGGCCCTGCCGTTTCCGGGGCCCACAAAGGTCACAGCGACCTTGCGCCGCGGCGTACGCGGGCCGCCGGCGCGGCACGCCGCACTGCTGGAGACGAGGGCGCGCCCACTCGCGAGCCTACGCGGGCAGCTTGTGCGCGTCAGCGTCGGCGCGGACGGCCGCCTTTTTTTTCTGCGTCGCTCACTCTCGCGCAGAGGCCACTCGCAGGAGTGCCCTGTAGGCCAGGGTGGCCTGTGGTGTGCGACGGCACGCCGCACTGGAGACGAGGGCGCTCACTCGAGAGCTTACGCGGGCAGCTTACTCGGCGCAAACGACCGCATTTTGTTCTGCGTCGCTCACTCTCGCGCAAAAGGCCACCCGCAAGAGTGCCCTGTACAGTCGGGGCCTTGACCTAAGGAGCCCAAAATAAGGAACGAGGCCCCTTTTTTCCACGAGTTAAACTTCGATTTCCGATCGAAAACATAAGAAAACCTGAGGCAAGCTGCGAAACACTTCAGGAACACGGAGCCCCTCCCCAACGAAAAGGGTTCCTTCTTCAGGGCCCCGACTGTAGGCAAGGGTGGCCTGTGGTGTGCGAGGCTCCGGGGGTGACGGGCGACGAGAGGGGGGCAGAGGCCAAGAGGGGGGAGGGCGAGCTGGAATCGGCAGCACTCAGTCGATGCATCGGCGATGGGCCCCGACGGTGGATCTGGAAGCTCCCCTGGGCGGATAGGGCCATCAGGCTCCTATCGGCATCCCTCCCTGGTACCCTCCGAACCTTTGCCCCTGGAGGCTGCCGCGGAGAAGCAAGATCCGAACGTGCAGGCCAGTGCTGGAGGGGCCTGGGTAATTAGGCCCGCAGACCAAAGGCCCTTCTGGCGAAAAGTCACGCTTGCCCTGGGACCTGACGTCGCGAACCGCTGCAACATCCCTGAAAATCACCACCAGAGCCCTATACCCCAACCTTTCTGCGCCAATTATTGTGCCGGATGGATCCGCGAGGGCCCCGGGGCCCGAAATGAGAAAAACTCGCCCGTTGCGAACAATGTGACGCCAGGGTCTCAGGGTCTAGCGAACGGTCACCCTTACGCGTAGCCGACAAGAGCAGGCGCTGCCCGGGCTGGAGCGCTGCGCCGGCACGTGCAGCCGGCTACAGAGGCACAGACAGCTGCGCAGACAGAATCCTTCGGACCTCCGCGCAGACTGCTCGGATCGGCGCAAGACCCCCCTGACAGGGGTGCCCAGCGCCGATCCGGGAATCCGCACGGGCCTCCGACAGTTTGCGGCGTTGGCCCTGGAAAGATGGCGTGCGACCCCTCGATCTCCGAGCAGCACGCTACATCCCTGGGCGGCGCCCCCTCCCTCGAGGGCCATGATCCTCCCTCGAGGGACAGTTTGCGGCGTTGGCCTTGGAAAGATAGCGTGCGACCTCGATCTCCGAGCAGCACGCTACATCCCTGGGCGGCGACCCCCTCTCTCGAGGGCCATGATCCCCCCTGCCAGGGCTTCTCCGGTGCACGCTTTATCCTGGGGAGGGCGTGCGAGGAGCGGGCCGGCAGCGCCACATCGCAGGCGATCCCCCGAGATCCGAGGCTGCGAAACACTGGCAACATCGCCCGGCGCCCTGGACATCATTGAAGGGGCCCTGGGACACACAAGTCAATACACACACAAATAAAAGGCTTCCCATCTTTTCCCGTAGGTTCTGGGCTCCTGTCTTCCCCCCCCCACTTCCCATATGTTCCCATAGCTTCTGGAGAATCGACGATTAATTGTGTCTGTGTCGCTTTTCCTGAAGTCATCTCTCTGCGGCGCTTTTCGAGCTGGATCGACCCGCGGGCCCCGGGGCCGCAAGACTGGCGAAGAACGCCAGCTGCGAACAGCACTGCGACGCCCGGATCCCGGGGCACCTCCAACGCCGACCGCCTGTCTGCTCCGCCGTCTGCTCCTCGAGGAGAGCGATTTTGCCCCCATTCGCGGCGATAGCGGGCGTCATGGGAGGAGGGGGGGGGCAAAGGGGGGTGACAGAACGCAACGCCCCCGACCCCTGTCGTGACAGACTGTGGTGCCGTCATTGCGGCAGTGTTTGGGACGCCCTGCGGGGGAGGACGCTGCGTCATGGGGGGGGGGAGCGTCGCGTTATAGGGGGCATGACGCGCGTTGAAGACGATACCAAGACGAGGACAAACTCGGATGAGGATCAATCGAGAACCTCCGAGATCCGGCGGCTCTGGAGGATGTCTTGGGCGGCGCGGCCTTCTCAGAGCAGCGTTCGACTTCTCGGAGGCCCGGAAAGCTCTGGAACGGGTCTATCCTCGTCCTGGCCCCGTCCGAGCGTCGTGGCCCAGAGAGCATCGAGCAGGAGATCGACTACCGAATTGCCTTACCCCAGAACTGGTGTTCTCGCCGAAGCGATGACAGAAGCGTTCGTAGAATGCTCGTAGAAGGAACCTGCTAAATCTGACTCGTGGATCCGACGAGAAAATTACCCTGACCTTCCACCAGGAGGGCTAAACAATAGCACGCGACCCAAAAACCTATCCCATAGCTATTATGTGTCTTGGCTTTAGGCTGTTTCGTTTCGTTTTTTTGTGTTGTTTTATATGTTTGTTTGTTTATTATGTTGTTAGACCTCCAGTGCTAAAACATAGGTCTCTGGAAGGTCAGGGTAAGCTTGGGGCAAACCACTTCTGCAGTCGACCTGCCCAGACCCCCGACGCCGTGACTTGTTCATACCGTCGACCCCTAGAAGTCTCGACCCACTCCCCGGGACCGGCTCCTCTCGGGTCGGGCGAAAGGGCGGGATAGCAAAGGAGGGGTTTGAGAATCAGCTCACTTAGCTGATTTTCCCGGCGCCTCCCGGCGCCGGAGGCGACTATGTATCGAGGAATGGGCCCTTCGGTGGGGCCGAAACCAGCTGCATGCAGCAAATGTTGTACCCTCCCCTTTCCCAATCCCCCCATTTCGTCCGGCCCGATTCTCTTGAGCAGGGACCGACCGTCCCGGCATTCCTGTAGTCCTACCACGACATGTTCTCAGAACCCAAACATGCTCCAAGAACAAAAACCATGTGCTTAGAACATGAGCCCGACGTGATAAAACAAGACAGGCTCCGCCAGAAATGCTCTGATAACATCTCGTGGAAACCAAAAACGGGTTCTTAAAAAATGGTTTGGTGGGGCTGCGGGCGAGCCAGGACGCTTCGCCGCTGCTTGAGACTCTCGTCCAGAGCCCCTCTTTGACGGTCACGAGGAACGGCACGGCAAGGGCCCCCAGAGGCCGAACAGGACTCAAAACCCTCCGCCACGATGTTTGTCATGACCCGAGGAGGCCTGGAGGAGGAGGAGGAGGAGGAGGAGGAGGAGGAGGAGGAGGCGGAGAGGAGGGAGGAGGGAGGAGGGAGGAGGAGGAGGAGGAGGAGGAGGGAGGAGGAGGAGGGGAGGAGGAGAGGAGAGGAGGAGGAGGAGGAGGAGGAGGGGGAGGAGGAGGAGGAAGGAGGAGGAGGGAGGAGGAGGAGGAGGAGGAAGAGGAAGCCATGGCGCGCGCTCTGGCCCCGCAGGTGAGCAGAACCGCTCCCGAGGCTGCCCGAGGCAGGCGTCCAGCGCGCGCGCCAGGCAGGCGCCGGCCGCCCCGGCCGCGCCGGCCCGCAGGGCGGCCCGCACCGCGGCGGCGAGGCGGGGGCGGCCGAGCGCGCGCAGCCGCAGGTCGAGGAGGTGCCACTGGACGAAGGCCGGAGGCCGAAGGGGGGGCACCCTCCTCCTCTCCCCCTCCTCCTCCTCCGCCCTCCTCCTCCTTCCTCCTCCCGCCTCCCCCGCCTCCCGCCCCCCCTCCCTCCTCCCTGCTCCCTGCTCCCTCCCTCCTCCCTTGCTCCCTGCTCCCTCTCCTCCTCCTCCCTCCTCCTCCTCTCTCTACTCCTCCTCCTCCTCCTCCTCTCCTCCCTCCTCCTCCTCCCTTCCTGCCTTCCCCCCTCCTCTCCGCCCTCCTCCTCCTCCTCCTCCTCCTCCTCCCTCCTCCCTCCTCCCTCCGCCCTCCCCTCCTCCCTCCTCCCTCCCCTCCCCTCCCTCCTCCCTCCTCCCCTCCTCCCTCCTCCCTCCTCCCTCCTCCTCTCCTCCTCCTCCTCCCTCCTCCCTCCCTCTCCTCCTCCCTCCTCCTCCCCCTCGTCCCCCTCGTCCCCCTCGTCGTCATCGTCGTCGTCGTCGTCGTCGTCGTCGTCGTCGGCGTGAGATCAAGGGCGATCGGGGGTCGATGCCTCCCCCTGAGCTCGGGGCACACCTGATGACATGCAGTCAGCCCGTATAATGAGGGCGCACGATAAGGATGCAAGGGCCTTGGAAGGCCATGTCGACACTTTGCGAGCGGGGCGCGGCCAGCGAAGGCAGCCAAAGATGGGCGGAATGGGAAGGATGCAAGGGTCACCTTGGAAAGTCGCTCATCCTTACTATGCGGGTTGACTGTAACGACACAAACACACACTCACACACACTCACACACACACACACTTTCGGAGGTCCGCGAGGATTTCTTGGATCGGCGCTGGACCCCCCTGGCGGCGCCTCCGGCGCCGCCTCTGGCGCGCTCCGCGCGCCACGTCCAGCACCGATCCATGACATCTGCGCGGACCTCCGAGTTGCTGTGCTCATGTGCTCCTGCTCCCCCAAACCGCCCCCAAACATGCTCGCGTCGTGAACCGACGGGCGATCTGGGGCCGACGCGTCCTCCCCTGAGCTCCCCCCCCCAAACGCTGCCCCTGATGCTGGAGACCCCCCTCCCGTGCTGAAGCCCATTTTTGTGTGTATAGCTTAAGCTTAGATTTAGCTTATCTTTAGCTTATCTTTAGCTTAGCTTTAGCTTAGCTTTACTGCTACTACTAATGCTGCTTTCCTAGGAGCTCCAACTCCTAGGTAGGATCGCACTGGGATACTTGTGTATACATATGTATATATATATATATATATATATATGATTCGCGCCCGTGTCTCCTTCCCTCTCCCCCCCCGCCCTGGCCACGTCACGACTCGCGCAGGGCGCCGTGTGGGAAGGAGCCAGTCCTGGGCTTCTAAGACAGCGGCTGGCGCGAAGGGTGACGTGACTGGCCCTCTCCCCCCCCTTACGGGACGAAGCAATGACATAAACACAAACACTCGGAGGACCGCGCGGATTCCTCGGAGCAACACTGGGGCCCCCTTGGCGCGCTCCGCGCGCCAGGGAGGGGGGTCCAGCGCCGATCCGAGGAATCCGCGCAGACCTCCGAGTTGTTATGTTTATGTCATTGGTTGTTCCCCTTCCCCCGTGTCACGCCCATGACCGCCAGAGAGTGTTCAGAAAAATGCTCCCTCGGCGCCAACATCCAAAAGACGAGGCCAAGATAGGGACAGAAACGGGCAAGCATTTGGACGCCCGAAATGGGTACGGAAAACATGGGCACAATGCCCAACAACAAATGTTGTCCCAAACCAACAGCGGCCGCTGTTGGCCGGGCGGCCTTGTGTCTCAAATGGACACAGGTCGCGGCGGCGCGGAGAGCGAGTCCTGTTCAAAATGAACAAGAACTGCTGTTGAGCATTGTACCCACTCTTTCCGTACCCATTTCGTCCGCGCCGAAGGGATATACGGACCCCGGGGTCTCCGAGATCCGGCGGTTCTGGAGGAGAGGGTGTGGTATCTTGGCGGCGCGCAGAGGGGGGCAAGGGGCAGGGGGGAAGGCTTCTCAGAAGCAGGCTGCTTCTTAGAAGGCGCCGGCCCCTTCGTCTGCAGGCAAGGCCCGCGCCTTCTGAGAGGCAGCCTCCTAAGGAGCCTGCCCCCTGGCGGGGTGAAGCCATCGGGCCCCTCTCGGCGATGACTTGACGCTTGGGGGTCGATGCATCCCCCCCCCAGCCCTGACCTTCCAGGAGGGCAACAAAAATGGCACCCGACCTAAAAACCCATCCCAGAGCTATTCTACGTCTTGGTTTTAGGCTGTTTCGTTCAGTTGTTGTTAGGTGTTTAGGCCTCCAGTGCTAAAGAATAGCTCTCTGGAAGGTCAGGGTGAGCGCATCCTCCCCTGGACGCTGCCCTGCGGCCTTCCATCCATACCTCCCAGACCCCCGACGCAATGATTTGTTCATTACGTCGACACCCAGAGGTCCCGACCCTTTCCCCATGACCAGCTTCTCATCCTGAGTCGTTTTTGGACGGTCCCGAGGCCCGGCGAGGGCCCCCGGAGGCCGAAAATTCAGCAAAACCTGCCGTGACGATTTCTTTTCGCTGCTCGAGGGGCTCTGGGCTCGGCTCCCCCCGGGCCGTACGGGAAGATCTGGGCACCTCCTGAAAGCTCTGGGCGAGGCGCCGCCGCTGGAAGGCATCCCGAGGCCGGGAAGCCGCGGAGAACCCACGAACACGCCCGAGAGCCTCCAACCTCGGCGCTGCCCCTGTTGGTGCTCCCAGACTCGGGAGCGGCCAAGAGGGGGGCGTCCAAGAAGGGGGAGTGCTAATCATGACCGGCGGCATGTGCGCGGCCCAGCGGGGGGGCCAGGAGCGTAATGAAACAAGAAGAGGCGCGATGAAATCTGGGAAATATCATGGACCCCGCCACGAGCCATGATATCCACCCCCCCCTAGTCATCACCCCCCACTTTTCCGCCCCCGACAGACCCAAGGCGGCGTGACTTTTTCATGACGCGACCCCCAGACGTCCAGTCCCCTGCCCCGGGACCGGGTCAAGCTTGTGGACGGCCCCGGGGCCCGGGAAGGGCCCCCCGAGGCCGAAAACGGCAACCCAAACCTCCCGTCGTGTTCCTTCACAGCGCGAGGGGGTCTGCGGTGGTGCCCACGATCAGAGCCCCGAATCATCAGGGGTATCTCGGGTCAGGGCTAACTCGGGTTCGTGTTTCGGAAATCCGAACCCGAGTTGCCCCCGGCCCGAGTTACCCCGGATAATTCGGGCGTCCAGAGCCCCAAATCATCAGGGGTAACTCGGGTCAGGGCTAACTCGGGTTCGTTTTACGGGAATCCAAACCCGAGTTACCCCGGACCCGAGTTACCCCGGATACTTCGGGCGCCCAAACCCACGTCCAGGCCCCCGAGAAGACGGTGGCGTTGTAGGTCGCGCCAGCCAGGGCGAGGGTGGCGCGGGCCTGCCGCCAGGCGGCGCCGCTGCCGCAGAGCCCGGGGAGGGCCAGCAGGCTGGCCCCGTGGAGCGCCGCACAGGCGCCGAAGCACCTGGGCATCGCTGCACCGATGCCGCCCCAACTGTGGAGAAGGCGAAAGCCCACCCCCACCCCCAGTCCCGACGCCCATCCCCGAACCTTGGGCGCCCGAATTATCCAGGGTAACTCGGGTTTGGATTCCCGAAAAAGGAACCCGAGTTAGCCCTGACCCGAATTACCCCTGATGATGTGGGGCTCTGGACGCCCGAACTATCCGGGGCAACTCGGGTCCGGGGTAGCTCGGGTTCGGATTCCCGAAAAAGGAGCCCGAGTTAACCCTGACCCGAGTTACCCCTGATGATTCGGGGTTCTGAGAACCCGCGATTCAAGGAGTCGGTACTGGGGGTGGGGGTGGGTTTTCGGGGTCCAGGAGTGGAGAAAACCCACCCCCACCCCCAGTCCCAGCCCCTTGAATCGCCGGCTCGGGGATGGGCGTCGGGACTGGGGGTAGTGGTGGGTTTTCGCCTTCTGAACTGTGGACGCCCGAAATGGGTACAGTGCGGGCGCGGCCACAAGAAACCCTCGCAAGAAGCCCAACCCTGAGAACCCGTGCACGAGGTGCGCAGGAGGGGAAACCCGGAGCACCCCGAACGCAGCAGCTCCTTCAGCGGCTGCGGGAAGTCACCGCGCAGCGCGAGGAGCGAAGAAACCCTAGATACCCTGACGAAAAGCATATGGTTTCTTGATGCGCGCCCCCTGTGTACGGAAAAAATGGGTACAATGCCCAACGACCAATGTTGTCCCACACCAACATCGGCCGCTGTTGGGTGGGCGGCCTTGTGTCTCAAATGGACACAAGCGCTGGCGGCGCGGACAGCCAATCCTGTTCAAAATGAGCAGGAACTACTGTTGGGCATCGTACCCATTCTTTCCGTGCCCATCTCGTTCGTGCCTATTAACTCTGAGCAGGGACCGGGCGTCCCGGCATTCCTATAGGCCTACCACGTCATGGTCTCTATAGAACCCCTGACATCCTCGATGACTACAGACATGCTCTTAGAACATGAGCCCGACGTGTGAAAGCAGACCGCCTCGGCCAGAAGTGTACTGAGACCTGTCGTGCAGACAACCAAAAAGGTTCTTACAATCTTTTAGAAGCCTCCAAGATGGGGTCCGAGTAGATCGGGTCGAGGGATCGCGCCGCATCGCCGATGCATCGCCGATGCATCGGCGATGCATCGAAAGCTGCATCGGCGACGCATCAGCGACGTCGGCGACGCATCCGCGACGTCGGCATGGGGAACATCGGGCTCCACATCGGGCCGCGATGCATCGGCGATGCGGCGCGATCTTCCGACCCCACCTAGGAGGCCTAGATCTAAGTCGGGCCTGTCCCCCTACAGGGGGATTTTCGACGATTTTTTTTTTTTTTTTTTTTTTTTTATGTTTTTACCTTTGGGGGGCATTTTTGGGGTATTCTGCATTTTTCGTTGAGAATCCTTCTGTAGGGGGACAGGCCCGACTTACGCCTAGATCTCTAGTGGGCCTCTGGGCCAGCCAGGACGCCTCGCCACTGCTCGAGAACGCGGTCGTCCTCACGTCTTCGCGCCCTCACGCCGCCGCCCCCCCAGGAAGGGCGGTCGCTCTGGGCGAGGCCGGGGCGCGCGCGAGGCGCGAGGAACTCTTCGCGCCCTCGCGGGTGGCCTGGGCCCCACCGGCCGATTTGCCCCCCTGGATGGGCTGCTCCCCTCGGGCTTCGAGGTCGAGGGGCCTACCCCCCCCCCCCCATCCCCAGGCCCGCTCGAATCAGGGGGGCAGAATCATGACGGCAAAATTTCCGTTATCTTCGGCCTCTGGGGGCCCTCAGCGGGCCTCGGGACTGTCAAGAAACGGTGCAGGAGGAGAAAGCGGTCCCAGGGAATGGGTCGAGATCTCTGGGGGTCGACGCAAGGAACAAATCGCGACGTCGGGGGTCTGGGACTGGGGCCCCAAACCCCCGACGTAATGACTTTCTCATTACGTCGACCCGCAGAGGCCCCGACCCTTTCCCCATGACCGGCTTTGCATCCTGAATCGTTTTTCGACGCTCCCGAGGCCCGGTGAGTGCCCCCCGAGGCCGAAAATTTGGAAAAAACTCCCAGGGAGGAGGAGGAGGAGGAGGAGGAGGAGGAGGAGGAGGAGGAGGAGGAGGAGGAGGAGGAGGAGGAGGAGGAGGCCGTCATGATTTTTCATTACTCGAGGGCCCGGGGTCTGGGGCCGAGGCACCGCGGCCCCGGTGGGGCTGGGCGAGCGCTTCGGCGACGAGGAGCACCGCGTCCACGCGTGCAGCGGCGAGCCGCCCTCGAAGCGCCCGCGCGCCCAGACGCACCAGGCCGCGAAGGCCAGCGACGCGGGCGCGCTCGCGGCGTGCAGCGGCCAAACGCGCGCCCAGGACCACTGCGAGCCCGGGCGGCACGCGAGCCCCGACCACCTCGACTTTTGCCCTCGCTCGGGCACCAATGTCCCGTGGATTTTCGTTGGCCGCTGCCGCGCGCGCTTCCTCTTGTGCACGACGATGCTCTCCAAGATTTCAGCTTCCAGATCCCAGGCCCCCGACCTCGTGACTGCGTCATGACGTCGACCCCCAGGGGTTTCGACCCATTCCCTGACCTTCCAGGAGGGCTAAAAAATAGCACCCGCCCTAAAAACCAATCCCAGAGCTATTCTACGTCTTGGTTTTAAGCTGTTTCGTTTAGTTTTTTATGTTTTTAGGTCTCCAGTGCTAAAACATAACTCTCTGGAAGGTCAGGGCTCCCCGAGACCGGTTTCTCATCCTGAGTCGCTTTTCGACGCCCCCGAGGCCCGGGAAGGGCCCCCAGAGGCCGCAGATGGCGAGAACCCTCCCGTGGTGACTTTTTCACTGCTCGAGCGGGTCTGGAATTCAAGATCCATCCCGCATGCGCGCCTGACCCCTCCTCGATGCTTCCTCCTCCACCTCCTCCTCCTCCTCCTCCTCGATCCTCCTCCTCGATCCTCCTCCTTTTCGAGAGTCGAAACTCGAGGAAGACTTATCCCTGGCGCGCGGAGCGCGCCCGAAGGCGGCGATGCAGGCGCCGGGTGCTCTGTTGCGCGCGGGCCGGCGGGGTGGGTCTCGTGCGGGCATTCGGCAGTCGGTCAGGCGGCACCCGAGAGGGTACTTTCAGGTCGGGCCTGTCCCCGTGCGGGCGAGTTCTGGGCGAAAAATTCAACATACGCAAACAATACCCCAAAATAGTGACAAAATGGGCACGCAAAAAATAATCCCCAGACTATTGACCCCTTCACTATTTTTTGACCATCTTTGAACCTTCCCCCTGTAGAGGGACAGGCCCGACGTAAGGGTATTTGGATGACGCCATGTCCCAAGTTTTTTTCAAGGACTGTCGAGTGATCCAATGTGCTCCTCAATGGTCCCAGGCCCCGGACGTACTGACTTTTTCATCACGTTGACCCCCAGAGGTCTCGACCCCTTCCCCGGGGCTTTTTTTGCCTTGAGTCGTTTTCTGATGGTCCCGAGACCAGTTAAGGGCCCCAGGGGGCCGAGTGGACGGAAAACCTGACGTCATGTTATTTTCATTACTCGAGGGGGTCTGGGATGGTTCTCGCCGAGGGAAAATGCATACGTCCGAGCGATGCCAAGCCTCGACCAGGAGGAGCAGGAGGACGAGGGGGCGAAGGAGGAGCAGGACCAGGAGGATGAGGAGGAGGAGGAGGAAAAATAACGAGGAGAAGGAGGAGGAGGAGAAGGAGGAGGGGGAGGAGGAGGAGGAGGAGGAGGAGGCGGAGGAGGAGAATGAGGAGGGAGGAGGAGAATGAGGAGGACGAGAAGGATGAGGATGAGGAGGAGGAAGACAAGGATAATGAGGAGAATAACGCGGAGAAGGAGGAGGAGGAGGAGGATAATGAGGAGGAGGAGGAGGAGGAGGAGGAGGACGAGAGGATGGAGGAGAGGAGGAGGACGAGTAGGAGGAGGGGAGGAGGAGGAGGAGGAGGAGGAGGAGGAGACCTCGCCAGGGGGCCCAGCACGGCCGCGGCGGCGAGCGCCAGCAGCGCAAGCCAGGCGCCGCGGCGGCCCGCCGCGCTCTCAGGCGGCCCGCCGCCCTCTGCTGCCACGGGCCAAATTTAGGTTGGGCATGTCCTTCTACGGGCGTTTGTTTTGTTTTGTTGTGTTTTGTTGCTTGTTTACCTAAATGTATAGAAAGCTTGGAAACAAGACAATACGCCATAGTCGAATCATATTCCAAAATAGTCAGAAGAGCACGGACAACTCGTCACCAGACTATGTTTGAGCTATGGTTGAAGAGCCCTCCTGTAGAGGGGCACGCCCGACTTGAAACCAGAGGGGTCCTGAGGGAACAACCCTTGGGTGGGCCAGTCGTCTCATCCCGATGTTGTTCTGAATTGCAAGAGTGACCTTGACGGTCAAACTTGACGAGAATTTGACTACCTACCAGACCACCCCAACCCAACCCGAAGACCCGAAACTCGGGTTTGGGGGGGTACGGGTTACAGATGTGTTCTTCAATGCCCCCCTACGCCCCCACCATTGGGAATGGAGGATTCGGGCCTTCGGGGTTGGGTTGGGGCTGGGGTGGCTTGGTGGCTGGGCAGACTCGGAATAGCTTCTGCTGGAAAACAGAGCACCTCCGCTAGGCGTCACTGATGGCGCTACTGCCCCTTCTGCGAGGGCGTCCCGAGTGGCCCGCGGGAAGGGCCTGGGAAGGACCCCGAGGGGCCGACAGAAACCTGCGGCCGGAGCTCCGGCCGACAGTGTTGCAGCTTCCAGAGGATCGGGAGCGGCCAAGAGGGGGGTGTCCAAGAGGGGGGGGTGCAAATCATGACCAGCGGCATGTGCGCGGCCCAGCGGGGGGGCCAGGGACGTAATGCAATAAGAAGAGGCGCAATGAAATCTCGAGAGATATCATGGCCCCCGCCAGTCATCACCCCCCTCTTTTCCGCCCCCGAGAGGACTGGGCCTCGAGCCCCAGGGCCTGTCCAGGAGCGCGGTCCGACCAGGACTTCGCGGCGGACACCGCCGCGGACACGGGGAGCCCCCCAGAGACCCGGGACAGGCCAAGGCATGTCCCCATGGCCCCTGCCCTCAGCCCCCCCCCCCCCCTTGTGGCTCGTGGCGGCCTCCATCTCCAGGGCCCGCGGGGTCGCGGGAGTGCCGCCTGCGAGGGCAAGACGACACACCGATACTGCAGGGAGAAGGACACGCACGGCCACAACCGCCTGGAGGATGGAGGCAGAAAGTGGTCAGGGGTGGTGGTGGTGGTGGTGGTGGTGGTGGTGGTGGTGGTGGTGGTGGTGGTGGTGGTGGTGGTGGTGGTGGTGGTGGCGGTGGTGGTGGTGGTGGTGGTGGTGGTGGCGGTGGTGGCGGTGGTGGTGGTGGTGTACTTCGTTGCGGGCGCTCTCGCAAGACAGGATGCGCGCCTGCGTCCCGCACATCAACTCATCCCGAACCCCCCCAACGGGCGGTGGTGCGCTTCCTGCTCCCAATACCAACGACGACGACGACGACGACGACGACGACGACCACGACGACGACGACGACGACGACGACGACGACGACGACCACGACCACGACCGCGACGACGCCGACGCCGACGCCGACGCCGACGCCGACGCCGACGACGACGACGCCGACGCCGACGCCGACGACGGGGCGGGTCTGGGCGTGGCGGAGAGGCCCCCCTCTGTGGCGTACCTCTTTCTGCTCTGAAGAATCGAAGCGACAACGCGCCCCACGACGACGACGACGACAACGACAACGACGACAACGACGACAACGACGACGACGGACGAAGGACGACGACGACGACGACGGACGACGACGACGGACGACGACGACGACGAACTACGACGGACGACGACGACGACGACGACGACGACGACGACGACGACGACGGACGACAGACGACGGACGACGGACGACGACGACGACGACGACGACGACGACGACGACGACGGACGACGACGACGACGCCGACGCCGACGACGGGGCGGGTATGGGCGTGGCGGAGAGGCCCCCCCCTGGGCACGGTGCGCTGACGAGCGGGGCCAGCAGGAGGGGAGCGCGGCGCAGCAT
>CAUYUJ010021494.1:87445-138282 GCA_963575745.1 Prorocentrum cordatum
ACGACGACGACAACGAAAACTACGACGACGACGACGACGACGCGACGACGACGACGACGACGACGACGGACGACGACGACGACGACGACGACGACGACGACGACGACGACGACGACGACGACGACGACGACGACGACGGACGACGACGGACGACGACGACGACGACGACGACGGACGACGACGACGGACGACGACGACGGACGACGACGACGACGAACTACGACGGACGACGACGACGACGACGACGACGACGACGGACGACGACGGACGACCGACGACGACGACGACGACGACGACGACGACGGACGACGACGGACGACGACGACGACGACGACGACGAGCGCCGCCGCCCACAGGCCCCGCGGCAGGGCCGCCGCGCGGCGCCACGCTGGCGAGCTCCGTGCCACTCTGCTCGCCGCCGCGGCCGCGCGGCGGGGTCCGCCGCCCGCCGCCGCCGGGCATGGCGCGAGGACGCCCGCGGCGGCGCCGCGCGGTGGGGAGGGCCGGAGAGGCTCTGAATACGAGGCCGATGTGGCATCACAGCAGCAATTCGGCCCCTGACTTTCGTCCTGGGCTCGGTTTAGTGAAGTGATGAATTTCGGGGTCCTTACGTGGGAACAAAACATCACTTCACTAATCTGGGGCCCCTGGGGCCTCAGTGGGCCCTGGGGCCCAAAATTAGTGAAGTGATGGTTTTCGGGCCTCGGACTGAAGACCGCCCTCTCGGGGGGCCACGAAGTGTTGGAAGCTGGGCGAGGGCTGGCCAATGCGTGGCTGCTAAAACGGTCTTCCCGGAAGGGAAAACATATTCCTGCGTAAGAAACCTCAGCGCGCGAAGCAAGAGACGGACTGCTTCCCGGAAGAAGAACACATTTCCCGGAGCTCCCTTCTAGCAGCCACGGATTTGCCAGCCTTCGCCCAGGCTTCTGAAAGTGGGCCCCCAGAGTCCAAGACAACCGCAGATGGCGCCAAGATGCATCTCCAAGATGACCTGGGAGTGCCCCAAGACGCCCCCGAGAGGGCAAGACAGATTGAAAGTGGCACGTCCCACGTTTCCCAAAGATGTCCCGAGATCGCTTCAAAGCGGCCGTCCGCGTCCCCGAGACTGCTGAGGGCGGTTCCAAGAGGCAGCAATCTGCCACCAGAACCACCCAGGACAGCCCGAAAAGGCCTCTGACCTGGCCCCACGATGCCTTCGAGATGGGCCTCGCAGCCTCAAGATAGCCCCACGATAGCCCAAGACGACCCGACCGTGGCCCACGTGGCCACAGGATGCCCCTGAGCGGCCCCACGACGACCCCAACGCTGTTCCAACGTAGCTGAAAAATTGCTCAGCTGAAAAGGACGGCGGAAGAGGAGGGAAGTAGGAGGAGGAGGAGGAGGAGGAGGAGGATGAGGAGAACAACAAAACAGGGGCGGACGACAAATGCGGCCAGGAGGACAGAACGAGGGGAGGAGGACAGGAGGAGGATTGTGTTGCCCACGGGGCTCCAGCTGCTAGCGAGCAGGGTGAATGGACAGGCGCTACCGCAGCGAGAGAAGCGTCTGTGCAAGCACTGCCTCTTAGTCCGATCCCGATCCCGACTCAGACCTCCCCCCCGATCATCACGACAACGGTGAGATGGGGCCAGCGCTTCGTCGCGTCGAATGGCGGCGACCACCTTGTGGAGCTAAGCAGTGCATGCCAGACCGTCCACTGCCGCATATACTCGAAAGTCCGCCTCCGATGCTGGCGGGGGCGCGGGGGCTCTGGCGGGCATAGGCGCAGGTTCAAAGCTTCCAGCTCTCAACATGTAACATGAGCGAACACGCAGATTGTCTTTCCGAGGATTGGGGTGCTTGCCTTTTTAAGGAGTTGTTCCATTTCGTCATCTCACGTGGCTGCACCACTTTCAGACAACGTTGATGGTACATATTTCTTTTGAGAGGAGAGACGACAGAGAAAAGGGACCACCATGGACACACACACACATACACGACCAAGAAGAAAACTGTCGTCGCTACAAGCGAGGGCTACAATGCAGTGTCCCAGGCCGGCAACTTTATCTCCTTGCGCTGGCCAAGGCAAGCTCGGGTGGGAGCACACCCTGAATGAACTGAGTCTTCCCCCAGCTTGCAGCAATATGTATCTCCAGCCTCGAGCGATGCATTGGAACTCGCGAGGATGCAAAAGCACCTGGACGAAACTGAAACGCTTAAGAATGCGATCTCGCACCTCCTGATCTGGCTTTGGGTGTAAAGCCGCGGCAGCCTTTGCACCTGTGTCAGCCAGACGACTCCCTGTGCGCGTAAAAAGCTCTTCGACACCCAAGCACTCCTCCTGCTAAGACTGGTGACATCTATATGATTGAGGCGGATTAAAAACGTTGACCTTTCATCCGTCCGGCCTGAACAATGTGTACTCCGCACTTCCGACTTAATTGTGTCGCCCCCTCCCTAAGGTCATCAAACTGCTTCACAACACCTAGCAGTCGCATATGGCTTCGCTGGGGCTGGCGAGACACAGCAACGTTCTAGTCTTTAAGCGCTGAGCTCATCGCTCTGACGCGACTGAGACAAAGGGGCCCGTATTGGGCATTTCTTCTCGCAAACTGATCTAGTTCGATAGCTGCGCAGCACGAACCTGCTCTCTTGAGCTCTGGGATTGGATGGGCGGTGCAACTGCCGTCTACAAAAATCTGTCCGCCGATATCCATAATATCGGGCGGAGCTTCAACATGCCAAGTGACCTGCCAAACACTTTCGGCTAAAGGGGGAGTGTGCTCGTCGCCTGAATGGTAAACACCGCAGGGGGTCACCACAAAGAAGAAGTTGTGATGTTCCACGAACTGGTCGACTCCCTCGAGAGTCCCAGAGTCCACAAGTTCGTTCCTTTTGTCCCGATGAAAAGGAGTATCTGGGCTGCTGCACCCCGAAAGACATTCTGGCGGGTAGTCGTATCTTTTCCGATCATATAATACCGGATCCGGATCGCTCCACATGGTGCTGAATGCCCTGCTCGAGGCCCGTGTAGTTGCTGGATCTCGAAAACTTGGCTACGATGTCGTAGCACACCCGTCCTGGGAAGAACTGTTCTCGCCGATGTCCTTTTCGAGACGACGAAACACGGCGTCCCTGAGGAGAGCGTTGAGACGAGACGGGGCGTGCAAAGTCAAGGAGACGGTGTCGCCATGGTCGGTAACAAGGGTCGCAAATTATCCATATCCCACCGTGCCGAGCCTCTCGACGCTCCTTCGCATCGACGAGACCGGGCCAGAAGCCGAACGCCACGTTTTCAAAAGGGATGCGCCAGGCACGCTCCCACGCCGTGCGCGGGACGGAAAAACTACGACTGGAATGATGGGTCTGACCTTGTGCACGCCACCGTTCCTTCTGCCAGCGCGCTATCGGAGCCGCCTGCACGATCCTGGCAGGGTCCAGCTCGAGCAGACACACATAGGGAGTATATGGAGCGAGATCGGTGGCCAGCGGACGGCTTGAGCACCGAGGCGAACGACCGACGAAGGGCCAGCAACTCGCCGTCAGAAACCCCGTGACTTTCGGCCCTGCAGGTGGCCGAGGGGAGGAGGCCCGCAATCCAACTGTTTCTGGCTCGACGGCCTATCGTCGCCTGAAGCTTTCCTGACCCCTTGGCTCGGGCAGATGCCTTTCTCTGCCGCCGTTTGGCTTCAGACCCCTTCCCAGGTGTCGGAAAGGCCAGTCCTGTATCGAGCCGTCCACACCTCAGTTGGCAGCAACGGCACACAGAGGGCCAGTGAGGAAGAGGAGGAGAAGGATAGACACGACGGCTCAAGCAAGCCAACGTTTGTCCAAAACAATAGAGGCGGACGAGGAGGAGGACGACAACTGCGACGAGGAGGATGGGGACGAGAGGGAGGTGCAGGAAGAGAAGGGAAGGAGGCGGAGTAGAAGAAAGAGGAAGAGGAGGGGGAAGAGGACGCCGACAGCAACGAAGACGGATCGGGGGGGGGGGAGGCAAGAGAATGCAAAAGAGGAACACGATGAGAAAGGAGCACTATGAGGGAGAAGGGGCAGAAGGACTGCTGGAGGTCCCTGGGAAATCCCCTGGAGATCTCCACAGGCCCCAGGAGGCCCAGAAAGGGCCAAATTGCTTTTCCCCCCGAGGCTCGACGAAACCTCGATGCTCCTCGCCGCCGCCGCCGTCCACCGCCTCCGGCGTCGTCATCGCTGGGGCCGCAGATACGCGGCCTGCGGCGGCGGCTCCGACGACACCTGGATGTCTTGCGCGCGCAGCTTGCCTGGCCGCGCCGCGCGCGCCTCGCTGACGTTCTCGTCATCGTCGCCGCCGCCGCCGCCGTCGCCGCCGTCGTCGTCGGCGGCGGAGTGTTCGTCACTGCTGTCGTCGTCGCCTTCTTCGCGGTCTCCGTCGCCAGCTTCGTCGTTGTCACAATCGTCGTTTGCGTCGCGGTCATGACGTTTCGTCGTCGTCATGGTCATCGTTTTCGTCGCGGTCGTCGTCGTCGTCGCCGTCGCTGTCGTTTTTCTCCTTCTTCTCCTCCTCGCCCTCCTCCTCCTCCTCCTCCTCCTCCTCCTCCTCCTCCTCCTCTTGCTACTCCCTGGGGGGACGCAAAGATTACCAATGCCCAATGCCGTTACTTCCTGGATCTCTCCAGGGGTGCGTTCTGACCAGAATCCCGAGGCGAATCCAGTCGAACCGTCGAGGGAAGGGTCGAGGTAGGTATCGGCATGTTTCTCCTCTGACTCCCCCCCCCTCGCCTGCTCCGCCACGACTCCTGCGAATTCCTTGCCCCGCGCCTCCTCGAACAATCCTATCCTTTTTCAGGGTTCCTCGATCCTGGCGGCTGGCTTCCGAGGCATTGCCAGGAAGGCGCAGTATTGTTGGGACATCCTCCGTCTCAGCCAGGTCCGTTGTCGGTTTCTGGTGATGTTCTTGGGGGATGGCTTTTCCATCCCCCACGCCATCATGAAGCTGTCTGGGGCGGGCTGGGGGCTGGGGGATCGTCTCTCTGGATGCTCAGGGGGAGGTCATCTCGTCCGTGTTTGGACCTGTTAGCAGTAAGGCCACCGAGTACGGTGGATTCTGTGCAGCAGCTCAGCGCCTGGAAGAGCCTATGCGGGTTGAAATGGATGGTCTTGGCGCACCAGGCACTCAAAGCTGTACGCTTTTCCTGCAATCACAACTATTCTGGCAATGCTGTCTTTCCGCTGCCGTCAATTGGCGGGAAGTCCGCAAGGTCAAACATCGTGCTCTGGAGCACTTAAAATCTGGAAGGCTGGCAACGATGCAACGATGCAACGATGCAGCCGATCGAGCTGCCAAGCATGGATCTACCCTCCATCCGCAGGCCAATCTTCAAATCAAATCCAGTATCGCAGGGCGGCCTGCCGCGTTGCTGCTGCTGTCCTGCCTAGCTGGCCGAAGCCTGACTTGAACGAGGCCGCGGAAGACCCTCCTCCTGCTCCTCCGATGCTTTGGCTCCGGCCCGCTCCTGCTTGGGCCCGTTCCGGCTCCGGCTCGCTTCTGCTCCCGCACAAGCCGCAACCGGCCGAGCCGAACCGCGCCGAAGACGAACCGGGCCGAGGCCGAAACGGGCTGAAGCCGAAACGAGGCCGAGGCCGAAACGGGCCTGAAGCCGAATCGGGCCGTGGTCTCTCAGTGGGAGTCTTTATCGTCAGTGGGCCACCACCAGTGGAAGTGTTACCGCAGAGCTTGGAAATCCCAATGCTGGTTACATGATTGGATGCACCGCGCTCCCCCATGCCGTCGGGGCGAGCCCCCTCCTGTTGTGCGAGGCATGTCGACGCTTGGTCATCGTATACTCGCGCTCGAGTGTAGCGATTCGTCCCCTCTGTTTTTGTTCTGCCTCCTATCCTATGAAAAACTTGCACACCAGTCTCGGACAAGTAGTTCGATTGCGCCAGCCTTGCGACCCTCGTCGCCCTGGCAATGAAGATGTGGGCCGCTTGAGGCGGATCCTGGGAAACCACCCCCGCAAGGTCAGAGGGGTCGCGGTAGACACCTTGCCCTCTGAGGCCGATTTTTAGTGACGTGCTCAGCCTTTTCGCCTCAGGCCATCTGTCGGGCGATGCCACATAGAAACGTCTAAAACCCAGACGCGGGAGCGACGGGTCAAACCTCGACCTAAACGGTTTTCGGTTCCCTCGTTTCGTACGCTTTCAGCTGCTGCTGCAAAACCAACTCAAGACGAAGACGGCCCACGAAATTGCCAACACACGATTTAGATCGGCTTTTCTTATCCCTCGGGCCACCCAAACCCAGAGGCCGAAACGACGAACCGAGGTGTCGGCCCCCGACTCCCCACGCCCAGCTAGAGGCCTCCCATGCGGGGTCTGAGTTAGTGGGGTGGGAGGATCACGCCGCACCGCCGATGCATCGCCGAGGTCGGCGATGCATCGGGGCCGCCGGCGTGGATGGAATCGGGCTCCACACCGACCCGTACAGCCGATGCATCGCAGATGCTATAGAAGACCGAAAATGCCATACACGTAAACGTGTGGCGCTCCGCTCGGATTTCTTGGATCCGCGCCGGGCCCCCCCCCCGGGCGCCACTGGCGGCGCCCGCCACGAGCGGCACCCGCCAGAGGGGGCCCAGCGCGGATCCAAGCAATCCCCGCGGAGCGCCAGAAAGATGTTGTGTATGGCGCTTTGCTTGAAAACACAAAAATTCCAATCTAGTCGGACCCTACTTGGGAGGCCGAGGCCAGCTCCCGCGACATCTCCAGTCCCGTGCCACTTCAGCAGCCGAGCGCACCAGCGCCCCAGCCTCTCCAGGGCGACTCGTCGGGGCGGCGCTCCGACGCGGCGGCGGCGGCGCGCAGAGGCATCGGGCGCGCGCGGCGCAAGTCAAGTCCGAACGTGATGCTGTGAACGCGGAAAGGTGTGATGAGAAAATCGAGAAGCCGGAGACGGATCGGCAGGGGACGGAGAGGGAGGAGGAGGGGGAGGAGGAGGAGGAGGAGGAGGAGGAAGAGGAGGAGGAGGAGGAGGAGGAGGAGGAGGAGGAGGAGGAGGAGGAGGAGGAGGAGGAGGAGGAGGAGGAGGCGGAGGAGGAGGACGAGGAGGAGGAGGAGGAGGAGGAGGGCGTGGAGGAGGACGGGCATGGGGGAGGGGGAGGAGGAGGAGGAGGAGGAGGAGGAGGAGGAGGAGGAGGAGGAGGAGGAGGAGGAGGAGCGAGCGTCCCCAAAACGTCTCTTCTCCCCATCACCCGCGCTCGCGCACGGCCGCGCGTGCGCCCTCCTCGCGGCCTCTCAAGGCCGTCACGTGGGCGTCGATGGAGTCGCCGTCGTTGACGGATTCGTTGTCGCCGTCGGCGACGGTGTGGACGCCCATGTGGTCGTCGACGTCGTGATGAGCAGTAGGTACATGATCAGGGCAGGCGCCGTCCTCTGCCTCCGCGGCCAGCTCAACGTAGATCGGGTCGGACTCGGCAGTGTCCGTTGGCCAGTTGTCAACCTCATGAAGGTTCGGGGGGAACCCAGGGTCCTCCATCTCGACTGGAGGATGGTCATCAGGAGGATCAGGTACATTGTCTTGAAATGAGATCTCTTCCATCGCAGCGCCAGTAGGGTCTTCCTCTAGCAGGTTGCTCGGATGTAGTCACAGCCACGTGATCAGCCCGACCTTGTCCTCTGTGAGGGTGGGGAAGAGGGTGTGGAGGACTAGCAGCGCCTGGCGAAGTCGATCAGCTCCAAGAGCATCAGGGTGTCCAGGGCGCTTCGGAGCAGCCACATGAGGAGTCGCAGGCGACGAAGACGAAGTCGACGGCGCCAACGTAGTCGGAGAGGATGTCGGGGGAATGTGGGGAATCAGCAAGTTGATCGCGTCCAAGGTATTTCGCTGGATCGTATCCCACAGCGGCGTCTCGTTCCAATCCCAAGGCCCAGTGTTAGCAGCCTGGGAAACCAACTCCAACCCTTGGCCAGCTGCTCGCACACGAGGAGGCAGCTGAGGACGGAGTAGCTCACTGGGTCCAACAGGAGGCGGGAGTTGAGGGGCAGGTAGCTGTCTGTGAGCATCAGGAGGCCGCAAAGGTCCAGGGAGATGCCGATCAGCGGGAGCTGCACCACTATGGCGCCCTGGAAGAGAACTAGCCGCCGCCGAGGAACCAGCGGCGGAGGCGGTGGTCGCCAATCCATCCCCTTGTGTCTCGGCAGGGACAGGGGGCTGTGCCAGAGAAGGGGGCAGATCTTCAGGAAGTGGTGCCGCACTGTCACCTGTATCAGCATGGGACTCTCCAACCTCGATCTGGAGCGTCGACGGCGCTATAATTGGAGCAGCGCGCGTGGCATTCGTGGGGCCCAGCCAAGCAAGAACATCAGCATCGGCCCCAGGTGGCGGGGGTCCATCTGAGCTAGCTGCTGGCCACGACGGCCGCGCATGTGGAGAAGGCTGTGATTTAGCTTGCCCCTCCTCTGGTGGTCTGGGCCTGGGGCCGAAATTGTAGTCGTACTCGTCGTCGCTCATGAGCTCGTCCTCGGACGGTGGCTGAGGGTCCCTGCCCATGACCTCTGCGCTGTCATTCATCGCATCCATAATGCGGAGATCCTCGTCCGCTGGGGAAGGATAGTCCGGGTGGGCAACTTCGTCGTCGTCAGGGGGGCACTCGTGCACCTCCGAGTCTTCCGATGACGGCATAGAGCGAAGCTTGGGGGTCAGCGGGTCGACGTCTATTTGCTCCAGAGAGAAGTTGTGGAACCAGATCAGCGGGTTGGGCGCAAGTAACGACGAGGGCACAGGCGTGGAACGCCAGGTCGACGCAGTAGCCACCCAATGAAGAAAGCGGGCGCGACTCGAAACTTCCATCCGGGACGGGCCAGGCCGCCACTCGAGCATTCTCAAGTGTTCACGAAGTTGCGCCAGGGCCGCGCGCAGAGCTCCAGGATCATTTTGAGGAATGCCTCGTAGAAGATGACGACGTAGGCGCTCACGCGAGATAGCAGAGCCATACCAGCCCGCCATGCAAATTTCTTCGGCTGCCCTTTTCATAGCCTTACTGAGGCTAGTCATTCGGTTTGCGAACAAAGGGGCAAAGCCGCGGTAGTTAAGCACTCCGAAGACGTAGTCCACGCACTAGTCCAGCCACGTGTTGAAGTCGTCCTGGGGCTCAGCATAGAAGATGGGGGGAAGCCAAGACGCGGCCCAGCTGGTGGCCCTGTTGGTGAGCTCACGTCGTTGACGCTCCGCATCCTGCCGAGGAGTGGACGCCAAGGAAAGCGAGGTGGAACGTGACGCACGATCACTCGTCTCAATCGTTGACTGCTGGCTCACAGGGGAGACTGCCTCTGGGAATCGAATCTTAACAATGCCTGAGGTAGCAGGGCAGCTGGGAGAGCCAGGTGAGCAGTGCGTGCCCGCGAGACGCCAGCTCGCAGGTCGGTACTCTCTGCCTGACGAAGCCCCAAGTGTTGGCCCTCCACCAGGCGATGATTCACAGTGCGTGCGGTCAGTCAAGGGACCAGTATCAGGATCGCCCACCTCGAGATCGAAAGCGTCGTCAATGACTCTTATGGACGGAAGTGAAGAGGACGTACATCCACTGTCAGACGAGTCGTCACTGCTGCTTGAGGTGATAGAGGAGGCCGGCGTGGACGATGAAGAGGAAGAGGATGCTGACGTAGGGGGGGCGGCTGTCTTGCGTCTTGGTCTCGACGGCTGGGGCCACCGCCATGGGAGTTGCTCAGTTCTCCGCGCGCCCAGCGATACGGTCCGAATAGCAGCCAAGACGTGCGAGCGAGCGAATGCAGGGGGCCAGATCCCAGCAGGGGCTGCGTGGGACGCAGCATGGTAGGCGAAGTGCATCACTGCTATGTCGAAGACGACCTTGCCGATGTCCACTGCAGAGCCGAAGAGGCCTAGTCGACCAAGCGGGTGGGCAGGACGAGAGAATCCAAGTGCGTCCTCGCAGATGGCGCGGAACTTCGGGCACGCAAGGTAGTGTTTGAGCTGGTCGGCAGCGTGCACACACCCAAAGCGGCATGTCAGTCGTCCACGATTCCCAAGAATGCGCGTAGAGGTCGTCCATCCATTGGCAGCAGTCTTCAAGTAAGCCATGGCCCACGAAGTTGAGCATGAGCGAAGGTATTTTGTGATGCGAGGCCACCTTGAGGCTGGAATTTTGGGTGGACCATCGCCGCACATGCCGGGATAGGCGCGAGCGAGTCGCACTGCCAGTAAGTTCCAAAGCGGGTGTGGAGAGAGGTGCTTCTTGACCGCCATTGTGATGCACCTCTGTAGGCCCATGCCAGAGGTGTGGGCGAGGAGACGGCGAGTAGACGCCTCTCGAGCCACTGTCGGCAGCTCGTGCGAGTAAACCTTGGAGTGGAGCGGGCCGTACTTGATGTTGAAAAGCGTCTCCACGAAGGCCCCACTTCGCCAGAAGGAAGGATATGGTCTAGATGAAGCTGTCTGAGCGAGTGAGATATTGTCTCCCAAGACCAGAAAGCGATCCTGACGGTAAAGCCAAGTGTGCAACCGTTCGAACTCTGGCAGAGCGCGGTACGCAGAGCGAAGTAAAGACCCAATGCTCATAGCCAGCCATGAGGAAATTGTCGCCCCCCCCCGCCCCCGCTGCACGCAACTGAAGCCAGGCAGGCATCGAGAAAGTACCCAATTGTAACCGAAAAGAGCGCGCCAAGGCCACCGGTTCGCTGCGCGCGAGCCACTGCGGCATCAGACGGAACTGAGCGACGCATGAAAGCACAGTGGTGATGCGGGTGTTGTGATGAACTGGCAGGCGTGATGCAGGTAGGTGACTATGGCCAACCACTTTGGATCGTTCTTGGGCTTTCATCGCAGGCGCAATCCAGCACGAGTCGGCGTCGGCAGCAGGGCCAAGAATGAGCCCAAGGCACTTGAGGGACTCGACGATGTCGATGCGGTCGAAGAGGGGAACATGCGTGCATAGTAGCGAGCGAACCTCGCCAACAACAACTTCCGATAACGGCTTGCGCAGCGGAACCAGATTGCATTTGTCGGTCCTCAGAGATAGCGTGGCAAACATTTCAGCGTGTAGCATGATGCCCGCTAAGATCGTCATGCTCAAGCTGTCCTTGATTGCGGCCCCACTGTCGTCGGCACATGCCCGTGCGATACCTTTCCGGGGCGTCTGAAGCTGGCGCTGAAGATCCACGAGAAATGGAGCAGCAGCTGCTGCGTAGGGGGAGCCGCTCAAGGAGCAGCCTTGCACTATGCCAGACGTTGCCCGCCACGCGTGGACAGGGACATTGCACACCATCGCGAAAGCCTCGGGCCCCATGTAGAGCTGGACTATGACGGACAAGAGGGCGCGCGGCACCTGCATCTCGCTTTGCACCAAGTACATGAGTTGTTGATAAAGACTAGGAAAGGCAGCGCCATAGTCAAGAGCCACCAAGACAGGACAGTTGGATGCAGCCGGCGGAGCATCTGAGTAGACCCTGCTGGCCGTGTCGAGCTCCAGAATGTCCACCCCGAAGTTCCTCTGCGGGATGAGGCCTCTCTGGGAGCGAGGGGCCCAGGACTCGAGAAGAGTGCTGAAGCGCGCATTGATCGTGGCCGTGATAATCTTGATGTCGGTACTGCGCAAGCCCAGCACTCTCACGGACGACGGCGAACGAGTGCATTCTGCGGCAACACTGCCCGCGGGGTCGTCACCCTTCGGAAGCCAAACTTGCAGCGTGTCGTTGGACCACTTGAATAACGCTTGCCCCGAGAGAATCCGAATCATGGCGTCCGGGAGCACTGATAGACCCAGCGGAGATGAGCTCCACGCCGAGTAGGTAATGCCGTCAAAGCCAAGTTCAGAGTGACGAAACTTCTCGGCAACAGCACGGAGAAGGGACGGTGTCGGAGGCGGTGTTTCGTCGAAACACATAGGCTGAACAAGGCCTCTCACATAACCGCGAGCAGCTGGAACATCAAGTTGCTCCGCAGTGAAGATCGGGGCCTAGTGTTCCACGAGCGTGTCGCGCATCTGAATGTTGTCGGTAGTGGCAGAGGCACCTGTACCTGATTCTTAAATGCCTTGAAGAACCAGCCGACGTGAAAGCGGTGACCAGATAGACGCGCGCCTCTCGAGAGCCTGAAGTTGGTGGCGAAGTTGAGGGGGAGACCCTCCACCAGCGAGCTCCGCCTCTAGGTGGCGGCGAGGGAAGTCAGCACGGCGAAGTTGAACGGCTTCGCTCCGCTGCCAGAATAATGGGGCATGGGCCAGAGAGACAGCGCCGGACGCGACGTCCACAAAGGCTCTGGCAGTCCGAGGAGCGGCACGAAGGCGAACAACTAGAGAAACATCATTGCGCCAACCAGCCCGAGAACTTTGCCTCGGAAGTAGGAGTTGGGAACACAGGGCCTCGGGTTCGTCTCGGAGGGAGCGATCGCGAATCTCACGCGCGACCTCTTTAACTGCCCACTTGAAGAGCAAAATCAAGCAGCCGCGCGACAGAGTTCAGCAGGTCCTGGAAGGCCTCCGACTCGAAAATGTGCCTCGGGATCTTCTGGTACTCTAGTGGCTTGGTGGCGCGCTGCGAGAATGAGCAAGACTGGGCTGCGCGGTCGCCCACCTCCTTCTCAGTCATAGCCTCAGGAAGCCCTTGGACACGGGGAACCGCATGAATCTGGCAAGTGGTCCAACCAGGTAGGCTGACCCACAGCCTATCCAAGGCAGAGACCGAGTGAGCGTTCGCATCATAGTGAGTGGGTTCGTCGGACGTGAACTCAGTTAGCAGCGCCCATAACTTAGACCACTTGGCAGCCTGTTCTTGCTGGCCCTTCCCTGGGCCTCCACGTCGACCAGGACGATGAAGAAGAAGAGGAGAAGAGGCAGCGAAATTGAAGTCCCCGTCACAACGACAGCGACTGTCAATGGAGAGCTTCTGGCAAAATTGATGTCAGCACGTAGGGCCCTACCAAACCCATGGAATTGGGCGCCGTCGATGCCATGGTTGTGTACATTGTAGTGAAAAAGATGGTGCCCCTCTTGCTGCAGATGAAGTCGGAGCGCACGCCCGGGAACTAGTTCGTCAGCGTGAACCGAAGCAGGGCAGGAGGCGGGCAATACTGTGGCGACCCCTCCTTTCACTAACGGTGGGAAGAGAAGATCCGCACGTCGCGATGAGCTTCCCCAATAAAGTCCCGCAGCTGCACAGCATCTTGATGCAACTCTTGAAGACAAACCACTCCATTCACAAAGTCTAAACGACGAAGGTAGTCCAACTTCACCTGGGAATGCGCTCCCTGGTATTGGAGAAGAACACGCGCGTTCCATGAGGTCAACGATACTAGCCCGCGCCTTCGATGGTCACCACGAAGGAGTCTCGCCAGCCCACTAAAGACACCACTCAGCCGTCTCTGGTGGTGCCACGATTGCGGCAGCTGCCGCCGATAACTGCTGCTTCGGGAGCCCGAGCTTGGCGATGAGGTTGTCGGCCCAGTTGAGCGTGGACGGCGGGTTGCCTGGGTTCGGGTTGATCTTGAGGATCGGGTCCCAACCTGCCATGGCATATCCTCGGTCCTTGTCAACAAACCAAGGTTTGGTGGAGTCGATCTCTTTGAAGGCGTCACGAATCTTACGAGCTTGCATTCCCATGCGAATCTGACGCGGATTTTTGCCAGGACCGATATGAAGAGCTGTGGACTGCCCATCTGCTGCAATGGTCTCGAAACGCTTCCATTGTCCAGGGCCCAGCCGTTGAGCTGCAAGAACCTTGGCAACGCGACGGGCAGCTGGCGCGGGAGCTCCCACGAAGTCGACAGAGAAGCTGCGGCTGACGGCCTCCGAGGAGGCGAGCTTGAAGAATTTCGCCTCAACACCAACTTCGGCGATCCAATCTGAAAGGGTCTGCTGCGCATGCTCGAGGGCCGTGAGTTTGGCCGCGATGACTTTGATGACGCACGGGCCGGTGTCACGATCGAAGCCTGCTGCGGAAACCAGCGGGGCCTTGGGAGTGTCATTGGCGACGGCGAGGAGTTCGTGCAGCTGCTTTGTCCAGACGGGACTCATGGGCTCGCAGTCGAATATGCATCCCATCGAGCTGCTCTTGAAGGCGGCGGTTCTGGCCATCCAGACGCTTAGCAGCAGCGTCATCCACCATCTTGGGGAGGTCCTTGACTCCTTGGGCCAGCTCAGCGGCTGACTCGGCGTGTCTGGAGAGCTGCTCGGCGAAGGGGTTGATGGCGTCGTCGACCGTGGACTTGATGGAGTCGAGCATCGTCTGTTTTTAGTCTCGCAGCAGCTTGGTGGCCTCTTCTTTCGCCAGGTACCTCGTGTACTCGTCTGGGCCCGCTTCTTCCCATTCCCAATCTTCATCACCAGCAGCACCATGAGATCCACGAGCAGAATCACCTGCGGCGGGAGAGGATCGGTCATCTTCAGCAGCAGCAGCAGGAGCACCAGCGCCCCCAGATGCCATGGTAACTGCGGAACCAGAGACGTCGTCGCTGAAGTCGCCATCGATCTGGTCGGACTTCCTCGGGGCCTTCCTCTGCTTCTTCGGCTTTTTGACGCCGAGGGACGCCACGGGCATGCGACGGCCCGCGCGCGCGGCGCGGCGTTCCCTGAGCCAGGAGGCTACGGATGGGTCCAAAGCTAATCGCAACACCTCGGTTCCTCGAACCTTCGTTACGTTTAGCCTTGAGCCAAAATTGCTACGGAGGAGGAGGAGGAGGAGGAGGAGGAGGAGGAGTGGGGGGAGGAGGGCGAGGAGGAGGAGGGCATGGGGGAGGGGGAGGAAGAGGAGGAGGAGGAGGAGGAGGAGGAGGAGGAGGAGGAGGAGGAAGAGTGGGAGGAGGAGGAGGAGGAGGAGGAGAGGAGGAGGAGGAGCAGGAGGAGGAGGAGGAGGAGGAGGAGAAGGACGAGGAGTGGGAGGAGGAGGAGGAGGAGGAGGGGAGGAGGGGGACGAGGAACACATCACCATCAATGCAGGGTGGTTGTGGGAAACAAAGGGATGCAAACGCACGGGGGGGGCACACATCCGACGATAATGTTTGGAAGGCGCATGATGAAGAGGATCGGGAGGAGGAAAAGCAGCGGCGGAGGACGGCCGGAGGATGGGCAAGAACACAACACAAGACAATCACCGCATACCCCACCCGATGTTCCGACGGGGTCACCCAAGTGCGCTGCGCACGCATGCGCATTACGATTTTCACGGGGCTGGACGTCGAGCGCACCACACATGTTTCTGGAGCGGCGAGCCTGATCAAGCCAAGTGCGTGCCCAAAAATTGGGCCCTCGAAGCGACAGAACCGCACCCGACGGAAACACGGTACTCCCCGCGAAAATGTACCCAACATAGTACACCATTGTATAACTATAATATTTCGGAACTCCGCGCAGATTTCCGGGATCTGCGCTGGAACCCCCCCTTGGCGCGCGAATCGTGCCAGGTGGCCCCAGCGCCGATTCGAGAAATCCGCGCGGAGCTCCGACATATGATGTTTATGCAGCTGTTCGCCCTGGCTAGAAAGGACAAGGAAGGCGTAAAGAGGAAGAGGGGGCAGGCCGAAGCGATCCTCGCATTGTGCCAGATCGCAGCGTCTGTTTGTTGCTTCCTGGAGATCTCGACCTCGTGCCCTCCGCCTCCTGCTGGGCCCGAGCACCGTCGGGGTCGTTTTGCTGCACCTGCGCGGTGCGGCCGTTGCTGCGCGCGGCAGGCCGCGCTCTCCCTGACGCCACGGGCCACATCGGCCCGACAGCCTGCCGAAGAAGAGGGCGAGACGCCAGGACGTGTACGTGCCTTAACGGGCGAAGAACGGTATATAATAAATTGCTTCGCTGTCGGGGGCGCCTGTCCCTGGGCGGCTGGAAAGTTTTATACCCTTACGGTGGCACCGTAGGGGTATAAACTTTCCAGCCGCCCAGGGGCAGGTGTCTCCGACGGCGGAAAGTTTATGTTATACCGTTCTTCGCTCGCTGGGTAACAGGATGTTCTTAGGCGACGAAGCACGGTCTGCGCCACGAGCCGACCAGTGACCCTGGCGAGCGGCTGCAGCATGGCGAAGAGCAGCGCAGCGCCGGTGTGGGCGGACAGCCAACAGAACGACGCCGGAGACAGGTCGCACGACGCAGGCAAGAGGGCGGAGCCCGGGCCTGCCCGGCCTGCTCCTCTTCGGGCGCGCGCCCACATTATCCCATATTTTCTGGGTCTTGGTATTCCCCCCACTTCCCATATTTTCCTATATTCTCTGGGGAATCGACGATTCGTTGAGTCTGTGTGTTTTGTTCCCTCCTGAATGGATCAGGGCTCCGTGGATCCGTCGCGCCGGCGCTGGTTCCTCGAAGTGCGAGGCCCGTGCCGCCCAGTTTGGAGACGGAGCGCGCCGATTCTCTGCGAGGAGGCGGGGCCCATCGCTACTTCGCGCGTCGCTAATCCATGTTTGCGCTTCCTCGATCCGTGGCCCTGATGTGGCTCACATCGTACTGAAGGGCCACATCCCAACAAGGATCTCGAGCACCCAGACAAGCATCGAGACAGTGCCTGCCCGACACGCTACAGCGGAGCGTCGAGCGAGCATCGCCCCCCAGGGCCCGACGCGTGAAAACGCGAAACACCTACAGCGTCGGTGCTTCCCTCGTGCCCGAAGCTCTTCGGGTGATCAGGGCCAAAGTATGGTTGGAACCGCATCGTCCTTAGCCGCGATCCGCCGAAACAGGCCCGAGCAAAACAGGAGGACGCACGCCAAGGGGGGAGGCCCTTAGTGGGCCCTGGAAACGACAGGGCCGTTTTTTTACCGGTTCCGTTTTGCCGTTTTTTTGCTGGTTCCGACGCCGTTTTTTTACCGGTTCCGTCGCCGTTTTTTGACCGGTTCCGGCTCCGGTTCCAATCCTGGAACCGTTTTTTTGCCGTTTCCGGTCGCCTTTTTTTGCCGTTTTCATTTTCAAGGGACATTTTTTTAGAAACGGTGGCCTGTGCAAAACGAGGCGCAAGACCAGGGGGAGGCCCCACAGCGGCCACCCGCGCGGGCGAACCAGCACGGCCCTCCTCCTGCTCATCCCCCTCCGCCTCTCCTTTCTCCTCCTCCTCCTCCTCCTCCTCCTCCTCCTCCTCTCCCTCCCTCCTCCTCCTCTCCTCCTCCTCCTCCTCCTCCTCCTCCTCCTCCTCCTTCCTACCCCTACTCCTCCTACTCTTCACACTTTCCCTCCTCCTCCTCCTCCTCCTCCTCCTCCTTCTCCTACTCCTTTCATACTCATGCACCTCCTCTTCCTTCTCCTTCCTCCTCAATTCCTTCCCCCTCACTCCTCCTCGCTCCTGGCCCTCCTCCTCCTCATCATTCCTGCTCCTCCTCCGCCTCCTCCTCCTCCTCCTTTTCCTCTGGCCCTCCTCCTCCGCATCCCACTCCTCCTTCCCGTCAAGCCGCTGGCCATCTGGCATGGTCTTGATGGTGAACTCGACTCTGCGTTTCTCGATGTCCGCCTTGTTGTTCGGCTCCCGGAGCTCCTGTCACAGGTGAGCTCGGCAAGGCAGAGAGTCTTTCCTCTGAGAATCGGGGTAAGATGTCAAAGGGATTAAGGTTTCATGTTGACTCTGCTCAGTGGTAGAGGATACGGGATGAGACATCGATGAAACTATCAATTATCCGTTAAGCAACTACAATCAAGTATGGGAAATGAGGAGTCCGGCCAGGGACGGACGACGACACGGGCCGCCCACGCGCCCCCCGGCGCGCTCCTTTTCTCACTCGAGCAGTAGATGCACAGCTGCGGTATACAGTGATACCAATGTCAAGGTATGGCAAGGCAGGCAACAGGAGAGGCAAGTGCATGATGAGGCGGAGAGGAGCATATTAACTCCCCCCGCGGCGGGTTTCGTAGAGCCCAACCAGCCACAGCCCACCCGGCTTGTACATATTTACAGCCACTGGAGCGAACCCCAAAAGCATTTTACCGCTCAGCGGTGGTCGCCAGGGGGCTGAGGGCTGGAGAAGACCCGACAAATCCCACCAATAGATAAATAAAACCTCTCCGCCGAAACTACTATGCCGTTCGGTCGGTGCCGCGGCGACTTTGTCGCACGGCCTTTGCACGCCCTCACTTGTTGTACTAGAGGCACCGCCCCGAAGGCGGAGACGGAGGTCTCGGGTTCGAAGGCGATGAACCTCTCGTCTGGTCAGCTGTCCAATAAGGCGAAGCTGACCTGCCTTCCTTACCGCGGCCAGCATAGGGAGCTGGCCTGTTGTACTTGTCCTTGTCCTTGTTATTGGTGTATCCCTTGCCTTTCTCTCTCTCTCTCTCTCTCTCTCTCTCTCTCTCTCTCTCTCTCTCTCTCTGAAAGTAGTAGTCGTAGTCGTAGGGAAGCACAAAATGCCACGTCCGACGCTCGTTCTCCTCGCGGGACATCCAGTGGATGGCGGTATAATGCGCCCAGTATCCCTGCAATTCGTGTAGCGCGGGTAGTGGATTTCGGGGTTGTAGCCGCCAGCCGCGCGCCCGGCAGCCATGGCCCCGCCGCGCGCGCGCGGGCCTTGACCAATCCCATGCGCCCCCGTCAGAAGAACGCCACGAATGCTCTTCTCCCGCCGCGACGGTTTGACCGCCGGCGGAGCGCGGAGACTCAGTAACGTACTCGCTAGCCCGATCGCCTTGGACGTCGGACCTTCTAGGCGGAGGAGGCGGACCAGGGCGAACCGCATGGCTTGGCGTTGGTTTCGCAACAGGAACCCCTTCCGAACCGGCTTGGCCGTCGGAGGGTTCGCCAGCGTCTCCTTCCTCACGAAGACGTATCTCATGCTGCATCCTAGCATGTCTCACAATACCCCTCTCGGTAGTAGCAACAAAAGCACCAGACTTGCCACAGGCAGTACGAAATTGGCCTTCATCTTTATCTCGAAGCTCAGTTGCTTCCACGTATGGGTATAGCCAGAAGACGGCATCTTGCAGCTTCATGCCCTGGCGACGGATCTCTACACGACCCTGTCTACCGATGTCACGGGCCCATGCCTCAATGAGGTCATCTGTCTCCACAGCCGCACGGATGCGGCAATCAAGTGCGCATGCGTCCGTGAGACGCTTGTCATTGTCGCACCCAGCATCTGTGTCGCGGGTGAGAAACCCCTCCGAGGGGTATGGAATATAAAACCCCATCAACAATAAAATAACTAATGCGTTCACGGACGATCACAATCACGCGTATGATACGGAGACCTAACTCAAGGTCTTTAACAAGAATCTTCCAATTCCACTCAATGGTCTGTCGCACATCGTCAGGGACATCATGCGTTATTTCGCCCGTTAGGCGCAACCTATCGGTCACGCTCGTGTCCGGGCGATAGCACGTGTACTCCATGACATATTGTGCAGCCGCATCAATAGCTTCGTTCTTCGTCATCGTGATGCTCAACGAGTCATCATCGCGGCGAGAGTTCACCAGTCCATTGGGCAGATCGAGATCGATCCTCCCGTCAATCATCTGCTGGGTCTGGGACCCGCAGACGGCGGTTAAATCAAGGGTCATATCTGCGGGTCCCCCGTCACCTGTCGTCAGGAATCCAGGCAGGAACGCTACCCGGGCGGCTGTTTCCAAAGGCTTGACCTGAAGCAGCCACGAGGAGGTACTTATTATATGTTGCCCATTTGCGTTCCAACTTCAAATTGTTGTTGATGTTCGTCATGACATCCACTGGCGCTCTCCGCTGTCGTAGCATTCTGTCTTTAACATAGCGATCATGCGTCCAAATCAATGTTTCTTGATCGAGAACGGTCAACTTAATGCCACTGTTCCACAGTGAGTCTCGAATGGTCTTGTGCTTAGGTGACTGAAGCAAATAATCGTGCGCAACCACGTACTTATACTTCACTGGGTTATCGCATGAGGGGCAACGGTCAAAACCAGTTCGCACCCAATGCAATTCAGCACAGAGGAACCGGCCGTCGTCCTCCCAGGGGACAGACTGAATGAATGCGTCTGCCCTTTCAAGCCAAATATGCCTAACATCTGGGTGTAATGTCAAAGTCTCATCAGTGTGACTCCAAACGATAATGGACATGTTATCAAAGTTTACCTCATATGAGGTCCACTCCTGATTAAAGACAATTGACCATGACATCCGCTTTACGTCCGTATCCCACCAGTCGTCAACCTTGGCAAGAGTGACGGATTTGTCGATGTCGGTGGACCTTGGCACTTCACGGGGCACGAGAGTATCGCCCAGGCAGATTCGGTGCGAAAATCGGGTGAGCACGCGGCCATTGAAAGCAAGAGAATCTCTGTTGGAAGCTGGTCCCACAGACGGACTGTGTCCACTGCGGGCCATGCCCCAATCGTCGGAGGCTCTCCCGGCTTTGGGTCTTTGCCCATGGCTCGGTGCTTCTTCACAGGAGCAGGCTCTCCATCCCTACGCTGGCTTAGCCAGGAGGGAAAATGGTCTGGGCTTTGCATGTTCGGATCCTTCTTGGTCGGAAGAAGCCTCAACAATCCGTAGTCCGCCTCGAGACAAAGCCCTGACGTGCTCTTTGGAAACTGAATCTCTCCGACCATGGACTCCATCAGCGTCTCCATGTCAGTGAATGGAGGAGGGGCCCATGACAACTGGATGGGCCAGGGCCATAAGGCGGATACGTCCTCTCAATTGAGGCAACAAGCGTGGAATGTCCCTGGCACGCTCGATAGAAAACAGGACCGGGGCACTTAGCCCGCTCTCTCCCTTGAATGGGCCAGGCTTTAAAGTCGTGCCACAGTCTGTGAACACTCGTCTCTCTGATGCTGGCAACGTCTTCAGGGAGCGCACCTAGGACTTCTACTGTCCCAGGCTGCAGCGCGGCTAGGCCGCGTGCAGCAAGTGCGTATGTTTGGTATTTAAACCCATCCTCATCCATCTTCTCCACCAGGTCTCCAAAGTAGACCCAGCCTCCCGAAGACCTCGCATAATCAGAACAGTGCCTCGCGATACGTGGAAAAATCTCCAATGCGCATAGCAAGCCCATCTACTCGACAACTGTGGCGCCGCCAAAAATCCGCGGAACCTAGGGCCGCCGGATTCTCGCGATCAGCGACTCCCAGAACCAACGGAGTCAGGGCCTTAAAAGACTGAGGGTCGAATCCGCCGGGAACGCCATCAGAGTGAAACTCTGCGCGGAGAAAGTCTCGCACCTGCTCAAAACTGCCTATGTCTACGGAAAGCTCACCTAATAGTGCGAATATGGGATCTTCAACGAGCTCCGCAATTTGTCTGAGCGTGCCAAACGTTTTGTTGCGAAGGGCCTCTACACCAGGGGGTGCGGAACTAGTAGTGTGGGCCTCTCGAACTCTCCGATTCAGATCGAGTGCGGTCTTCCAGCGAAAGATAAAGCTCTTTCCCCCTAAATTGGTCAGCGTGGCCAACGTTAATCTCATGATCGCCCTCACGGAGCGAACCTTCAGTCGGGCTAGGCTGCCGCATATCAGGGGAAGGCGGCAGTTCCGCTATGCAGAGAAAGGTGGCAGAGGCTGGGCCAGACCGATAATGCCCCTCCTGAAGGTGGATAAGATCAGGATCCTCTTGATATGGGAACTCATTGAGGTGAGCAAGATCTGGGCTGGCCTCAAGGGGCCCCGGTATGTCTGGGACACCCGGGGCTCTGTCCGCAGAGGAAGGCTCCGCCGCGTTATGTCCGCTCGAAGCGACGACCGGTGGTGTTGCCTTTGCAGCGGGCGCAGCCGCCTCATCAGAAGAGCTCTGGACATCTTTGGTAGGGGATGACTCGGCAGCCTCATGAGGCGCAGCGTGCATTGCAGCAACAGCGCCCGAATAAACCATCATCTGGCCCCCCTGCATCGGCGTGGTCTCAGCTCTGGCTGGGCCAGGCGGAGGCTTAGGTACACTCACCGCCACGGCTGGGCCGGACGGTGGCGCAGGGGGTGTAGGCAGCCTGTTTCCACCTGCAATCAATTCGCCTTCAGTGCGAGGCTGTAAACGCTTGCTCTTGGCGGCGATCACAGGAGTAAGAACGAAATCTGGTTTCGTGCTCTGGATCTGTTCTACAACAGTCGCTGCAAACCGCTTCCACGAGTCCGAGCCCGGCTCGTGTCTCCCCTTTCTCTCAGCAAGCTCGTATATCCTCTTTGCTGTGTCAATATGCAGATCCATTTCCTGCAAATTATCCAGATCATCAACAACTGTCGGCTGATCATCAACTGCACGACGCCATTGGTGAAAGAAAGTGCGCTCATTCTTGAGCGCGTTACGTGCTCGCGTGCATTCGAAAAGGCGATGTGACGTATTTGATGGTCCGGATGATATTGGATGCAGCGTCTTTCCCTTCTGGGGGCAGGGCCCCCCCTAGCGAAGGATCTCCGTCCGTCTGGCTCGGGAGAGATGCCGCAGGAGTGTCTGGCCTTTCATTGCCTCCGGGGCGATCAGAGCCCGCGTCCTCGGCAGTCTTGGCTCCTGTCTCAGTTGCCGCAACTTTTGCCGCGGGGACTTCGGCCCGCGCAGCCAGGTTCGCCTCAGTGCCACCTCGGGTAGACTGGGAAGACCCCGGGCCCCGGATAAGCTTTAAAATGCCGTTGCTGAGGCGCCGCCTTGGGCACAGCATCAGCTTGCTGGAGTCTGTGGTCGGCGAATGGCGAACGCTCCACGCTCCGCCTCTTAGTCCGGGGAGGGGGCCCAGGTGCGCGGAGACTTGGTGACCAAGTCGGCCTACTTGGAGGCACAGGCCAAGCCTGGGGTTTGCCTGTCGCCGCCTCTGAGCCCGCTGGCTTGGCCGGTGGCTGCACAGCCGCGGGGGCGGCATCAGCGGGCCTCGCCGGCGATCTCTCCTCAGCAACTTCGGTGCCCGCCGATCGAACCGAAGGGCTGTCGGCTCCAGTATCGAGGCGAGCCACCTTAGCCGGTGGAGGCTTCGGCGCTCGCGCCTCTGGTCTCGGATCAAATGGTGGCGGAGGCTTCTTCGGCACATCGTCCTCCGGCCTAGCTGGAGGTGGATCCTTCTTCGGCATGACGTTCGGCGATTTGGCCGGTGGCGGCGCCATCTTCGCATCAGATGGCGGAGGAGGCTTCTTCGGCACATCGCCCGCTGTCTTAACTGATGACGGCGCGTCCCTCGGCGGGGGAGGAGGCGCAATCACATTCGCAACTGCATCTGGATTGGGGGGGAAGCGCCACCTCAGCCACGGCTGTGCCTGGCGGAGAATGGGGCGCTCTCTCAACCTGGGGCGCAGACTGTCCCAAAGGCGGAAAGTTCTCGGTAGCAAGCGAAAAATGCGCGTCGGAAGGCTTGGCCACCGGCGCCTGGACCTGAACATCGGTTGATGACTTGGCTTTGGCCTTGTCCTCACTCTCCTCGTTAGCCAGGACAAGCGCCTTGGATGCTTCCGAGGCCTCCTCTTTGTGTAATGGATTAGTCGTAGTGAGTCTGACTCCTTTATCTTGGAGCCATGGCCAAATGTCATCGAACTCACTGCAATACTTGCGGTAAGGACTTCGCTCCGTCTGCCAAACGATGGGGCCCAAATTTGGGGCCCACTGCCTCTGTGCCTCTCGGACTTGGTCCGTGGCATCCTCTCTCTCCTTGTCGCGGTAACGCTCGACCCCGAAGTCTTGCTCTAGGGGCCCTCCCATTTTTCTAGCGGCACGTTGCAAGAAAGTATGAGCCGGAGTGACATGAAGTGCCGCTGGTGTCCAATGGTACAGGCGAAGCTCATGCAACACCACCTGGGATGGGCCACTGACAAACTGATCGGGCGAGCCCTTGATGCATATAGGCTTTGCATAGAAAACGACCTCCGCAGTTGCCCAGGTGCCATCTCCAAAAGTCTCCTCCGCAACAGAATATACAGTATGTGTGGAAGGATTATTAGTACATGGGAAAGAATACACGCCGACCGGTCCCTTCTGGAGGAGATTTGATGCGAGCAACTGATGGCCCTCCAATATCGAATGGAGAGCGGTCACAGACGCACCATGAGATTGTCTGATCCATCCTGAGGACGAGTCTTGTACCTCCCCAAGCTTTTTCTCCGTTACGTGGAAGGGCAAAGTAAGCTGTGCGCAGTGTGTATTACCCGCCTTGTGGGCCTTCGTCGACAACTTCGCCCAAGTCAGGCGATCAGCAACGGTAGCCTCTGGGTCTCCACGTGACCGATCGGCCTTAATCACAAAGAAACGTGCCCAATTGGGAACCATATAACTGGGATCCAATACCGGGGTCTTCGTGGACGCGTGCAGCATCTGGTAACCTAACCACACTTCTCCAGCGGCGTGAATCTGGACTGCGCCGAACTCTCTGCTGCGGGGCGGGCTCTCTCCCTTCGCCACTTGCGCAGCGCGGCCTTCCTCCCCTGGGCAACAATTCCCAGGCATAATAGATCTGCAGAGCCCACCGCTCTCCGCGCTGAACGGTCGGAAGAAAATATAATGAACGGTTTCCGTGTTTGGCGCATCGCTATCGGGTAACTTCTGAACTTTCTGATATAATTGGTGCACAGGCCAATCATATTCCCAATCGGCACCATTCTCGGGATTGCCTCCCTCTTTAAGGCGCCTAGGGAATTTCTGTTTACCGCTGAGCTTGGTTCCGCGGTCAACAGGACATTTCCCACGGAGGGCTTCCTCCGCCGCTTCACCAGGCGCCTTGGCGCCCTGTACGCACTTCACAGGAGCAAGACGGGAGCGCGGGACGGCTGGGCCGCCCGCGCCGCAGTAACATTGCCAGAGGCGGCTGGGCCGCTGGGTTCGGCAACAGACCCCGCCTTCGTCAACTCCTCTACTGCCGGGCGCATGTGTTGATCATTTTGCGCCCCTTTCGTTGGCAATCGCAGGCGTTTCCCCTTCGGCGGCATCCCTGGACAAAAAGAACGACGCCGTGGCAAGAAATACCAGTTATCTTGTCACGGGCAGAATTCTGCACGCGCATCCCCTCGCTTGAGAAACTCAATGAACTCGGCGGAAAACTTAGAATGGATAGCCCCGCCCCCTGTCCCGTCTTGGGCGGCAGGGAACCCAGAGGGGGCCAAAAGTGTTTCAAACGGACGAGTGTTGAACACAGTCTTGGGCACATTGTTCTCTGTGGGGCTCCAGTCTTGCCAGTGCATGACTAGCTCGTTAAAAGTAGCCTCCTCCGCCGTGTGCCCATCGGCTCTTCCCCTCGTCGATGGGGTACCCCCCCGGGCGGCTGGGCCGCCGGAGGGTTGGCAAAACAACAATACAGCGAGTTGAGCAGCCTTGAACATGTGCTCGGCACATATCTCGGCCGCCTTACCTTTCACCATTTGTCCGCCCATATCCACCTTGAATTCATTATGTTCTGACAGAAAGTGATAGAAGTCACGCTGCGGGTGCTGCAATTTGCGATAAAGGCATGCGCCGTCAAGAACCATGATGCGCAGGAATGTTCCCGCGGCTTTGTAGTCTTCAATCCGACGGTTCATCCGAGCTCGGACGAGGGTGGCAACATCGTCCCACATACGGTCAACACAGCCTCCGTCCGACCTCCAGCACCTGTGGCCCCCGCCAATGCACATAATCTCAATCGCTCTATCAGGCGAGCGCGAGACTGCGTCGTCTATGAGGCGTTCGGCTGCCTCCAACATCAATCGGAGGGCTCCTGCGAAGAGCGTGGGATTTTCCAATCGCTCCCCCTCTACGCGAACTCCCAGCAAATTAAACGTTGTTCCATCAGCAATGTCGTTAAAGTTCCAAAAGATGAAACGCACTGGGGTATGAGCTCCTCTCTGGTAGAACTGATGCTCTGACCATTTGTGCCCCTGTGCCGCTTCCCGAAGTTCGGGGGCCATGCAGCCACTCATGACCTTGGAGGAAATGCCATGAACGTGCTCTTGCAAGATGTATTGAATGAAGTGGCTTGACGTGGCTTCGCGCCCGGGCGCATTTCGGAACGCGACCGTAGAGTCAGAAACGATATGGATGGAGCAAGACCAAAACTTGTATTGCTGCTAATCTATCAAACACAAAGGGTGGAACAAGTCCTTAATAGATTTGCCTGTGGCCATCGCGGCCTCAATGTCTTCGCCAACAAAAGGGACCCATGAATGCCCACTCTTGCGGGCAACCTGGGCGCCATGGCCTGACACCTCTCAAGAAACGACAATTTGCCCGTCCAGGCCTTCAGCCGGGGGTCTGTGATATCAACATAAACCTGAAGAATCTCGGACACTCGAGCCTCCCATTCGAGCGATGGCGGTTTGGGGTTCTCGGCGAACTCCCCCTTAATCCAATGGTAGCCAAGGGCGTTCCAGGGACCGCGCCCAAGGTAGGGCGGGTCACTCCCCTCGTCATCAACTGCCATCGACCCCGCATCTGGGGGCCCACCTCCGCCACCGCCCCCAGGGGGGTTACTGGAGGGCGGAGGGTTCCCAGTGGGGGAGCCGCCTGAGCCGGACAGGGCGCCTCCACCGCCGGCTGGGCCAGGGGGGGGGGGGCACCGCCCGCAGCGCCATCGGCTCGGCCGGGCGGGGCAGCCGGATTCGAGGCCGACCCAGCGGATGATCCGCCGGCCGCCTGCCGACCAGCTCCAGGGTTGCCCAAAGGCTTCTGCGGGGCAGATCCAACCAAAGGAAGCGACATGGCACTGTTAGCTTGGTTTCTGGCCGAGCCGACTGGGTCGGCCGGCATCTCCAATCCCATGCAAGCGCGGCGTTTTCGGCGCTTTGACCGGACCCTTCCCCTCATCTTTGGCTTTAGCAGGGCCTCAGAGGGCGCCCCAAGATTGGGCTGCTCAAGACCCTCGGGCAAAAGTGGCCTTTTTCCAGCAGCGACTGGGTCGTGTTGGTCGGCCTTGGCCTCGGTGTCTGGCGGAGGGCGTGGCTTATCAGTCGAGCCAACGCCGTCTTCAAGGCCATCACTCGCGAGCCATTCCTTGAAGTCGTAGGGGCGCGACCACCAAGGAGCAGCCTTACGCCGGGCCACAGCCTGCTGAGGAAAAGACTGAAAGTAACTGGCCCTGGCTGAATCGGCAAGAGCATCCTCAACAACATGCGCAGGCATGTAGGGTCGGCCCTTGGCAACAGGCAGGGCATATACGGTGCCCCAACCATCCCCAGCGGCCTTGCCGCGGGGCGGGGTATGCGGCGAAGGGCCCCAAATGTTCAACCACAGAATGGGAGCGCCTTTCGTCTTGCTGTCCTTCACTGGGACGCTCGCAAAATGACCGAACATCGTCACCCGCCGAGTGGCTGGGCCAACGGTGGGGCCCACGACCTCTCCCTTCTCGAGAGTTCGGACAGGGCGTCGAGTCCCCCCCGGTGCGTTCGCGTATAATCTGCAGACCAGCTTCGTCATTTCAACAGGGTGTGACTGAAAATAAGTACCCTCAGGAATCTGGTCAATTTTAGGAAGAGCACAATCAAAACGGCACGTGGCCATTCTATCGAATGTCGCCCAGTGGGCAACCCGCGGGCTTTGCGAGACACGGGATAAGGCGCTCAAAGATCGTCTGATGGCGGCTAAATATTCTTTCAATGCGGTAACGACTTGGTCGCTCCGCATGTGCAAGATATGGTGTCGCCACATCGTGCAGCGCCAACTCCACCCCCTTTTGCGCACGAACTTGATGTCCCCTGCATAACTAGGCCTGGACCATTCGTTCTTGTCAGGAAAACAACGAAAGATGGGTCGCTCCTCGTGGGGGCTATGTTTTCCCTGAAAAGAGGCAGCTGTCCTTTTGGCAGGCTTGTCGTCGTCAATAGCAGCGGAGGCAGCTCTCTTGCGAGCTGCGATCTCCTCTGCGTGAATCTCAACACCACCTCCCTTTTCGATGTCAACATTCGTCATGACATCACTAGGGCTAAAAGGGTCGGCCATCTCCCCGGCCGGCTGGGCCGGCGGGGCGACGCCCCCGCTCGGCTGGGCTGATGGGGGCGCCCTTCGAATTGCATTGGGAGGGGCCTTTCCTTTTGCCCCGATAGGAGGTTCTTCATCCTCAGACAAATCCGAGGCGAGTTCACACATAATATCTTCAAAGCAAACCGAAGTCACATCCTCCCCCAACGGCTTGGCCGCTGGAGTATCCAGCGGTTGACACATGGGTTTGGCCAATGACCAATCGGGCGCGCGGGGGCCGCGGCGGGCAGGGCCCGCACAGCCGCAACCCGGCGGCAGCGCGGTCCGAGGGGAGGCCGGCCGCTGGGCAGCCCGCGCAAGCTCTGGAGACAAAACGGCAGCGGCGCATACGAAATCAGAGGAGGAGACGGGACGACGACGAGACGATAACATGCGCTCAGCGGCACGAGCAACAACCATGCGAACCTGCTTAGCAAAGGCATCCGTGTAATCTTCCGCTGACTTACATTCCCTGCCTCTGGCTTCAACATGCTCATGCGTGCCGTCGCACTTGCGCTCGAGTCCCTCAATCACGTCGTGCGATGTGAATGCAATCGTCCAGGGCTCTTTCATGAAATTACCCTTGCTGCCCCTCAATCCATGCGCGCACCCATGCAAAGCCGTTTTTTCAAACTCAAGCTCTCTCATGAACTCTTTCACCTGGGGATCCATCCAATAATTACACGGTGTAGGCCACTCAAGGCAAACTGCACCCCCCGCTTTGTGCACAGTACGAGCAATCTCGCGGAAGTTCCAAAACAGATATCTTAAGTCAGTCCTAATACCTCGAAGCCTACGCATCGCTCTATGATTTCCAGTGCAAAAATAATGAGCTTCGCTCACGTATTGCCAGGGGGGGCCTCCCGTGCAGGGCATGGCGCCCCATACAGTTATGCGTTGTCCTTTGAACTTCTGTATGTCGTTCAGAGCCAACCTTCGTCCCTTATCAATTCTCATATCTTCCTTCTCCGTATACCGTATTATCTTACATGCATTATCGACAGAATTCTCTGGGTTTCCAATCCTGATCTGAGGGCCATAACAATATTCTAATAAGAGTCGATCCCCGGTCCACTTGGGTGGCCGGGGCACAATCGCCCCGGATCCAGAATTCCGCCCAGCCGGTCCATCTACTTGGATGATAGTCGCCATCGCTGGAATCGCCATTCAAAGTCTGCTCAAAAGGGTGATGATATTCATTATCTTCGTCACGCCAACTATCCGCACGGTCAATAATCAAACCATGTCGGACATTGGTTGCATAGGTACGACGACGATCATCTAATCTATCTGGGTCATTCGGGCAATCTGTATTCACGGGCGTAAGCGCGACAAGCCTGGGAATGAAGTGCCATCGTTTAAGACCCGTCCGTGTTGTGTCCAGTGATCCCTCTTGTTCTGAAAGTTAGCAGCAGCAGCAGCATGAGGAAGGTGAGGAAGAAGAAGGTTGTAACCGAGCACGTCTTCTTCTTGCTCGGTGTTAACTGGTTCGAAACTTGACTGTTCATCACATCGCTTTTGACAGATCCGATGTATCAGACTCGCTTTCACTCTCGGTTAGGTCAAACCTCGCTCTCAACTCAATCTCCTCCTTTGACCTGGGTCTATCGGAACTTATCCTGGAACCTTCTTCCTTCGTGACAGGGGTAGTTGCATCCGCTTCCACGGCTTGGCCGAGTGCATTCGCCGCCGCGGCTGGGCCGGGGGCATTCGCCACCGCGGCTTGGCCGGGGGCGGCGTCGGTGGCAGCCGGGCGCTGGGCGCCGATGGGTGCCGGTGGGATATCTATTGGTTTTGGAGAATGCAGTGGGCTTACCCTTGTTGAGACGCTTCTTGTTGTTATTCATCTTCTTGCCGGGCACAGCGGCCCCTCCCCGCGAGGCCGAGCTCGGGCCTAAGCGGGGCTTCAGAACCCCCCTGGGTTCCAAGGGGGGGCCGTTTGAAAACGTCGAATCTAAATAGTCTTGGCACCGCTTGGCGGTCCAAAACTTAGGAGTCACAACGTTGACAAGATATAATACTTTAACCCGGGCCAAAGGATCTGTGAGTCTCTTCGTTCCAATGTCAGCAGCCTCATTTTGAGTCCGCTTGTACTGAAGTTCAAAGATACCTCGGGGAAACTGTTCTGACACTGCGGCAGCATCACTACGATGAGTTCGCGGAAGGTGCATAAGCTCCATGGGCCCTCCGGCTTTAATGACCTTGCAAACTGCCCGGTGATCTTCTAAAAACAAACAGCGTATCTGTCGCCCAAGCAATGTGGAAGGGCCGCAAGCAGCTCTTTTCACAAGGCAAGGCCGGTAGCCACAATTTCAGCCTCAAGAGTACTATGGGAAACGCACGCTTGCCGCTAGGACCCCATAGACTGCCCAGCTCTAGTGGATGGGCCCCAATGCTCCTATGTGTTCGGATGTCACTGGCCAGATCCGCATCGCAGTATTGCTTCAACCAGACATCCTCCATTCTGTCACCTACCCACGAAGACATGCGGTAGTGAGAAGTACATTTGATGTAGCAAATGAGGCCGAGTAGATCCATGTCTTGTTGCTCTGTCCATTTGGTGATGTAGCTGGCCGCGTGGCAAACTGCACGGAGCAGGCCGTATCGAGCCATTTTCGCACCGTAAAGGATCTTCATCAAGACTTTAGCTGCGATGGGCTGGAGCACGCCCGACTGGGTCGGCGGCTCCGGATCATCGGGGCTGGCCGCTGCGGCGTCATGGCCGCGCGCAACGATCTCTTAATCTGGTGGCCAAACGTCAACATTGATGTGCAGTGCGGATGCGATTGCTTCCTCAGCAGGGGAGCAAACTTCACCTCCAGGACCGCCTTGTCCGCCCTCGAGATCGGCAAGTTCGGGGCCAAACGGGGCACCCGCAGCAGGATAAGTAGCTGGGTCAGTATCTGTGAGTTGCGCGTATAAAGTGACACAGGGTTCGAAGAATTCGGTCATGTCATATTCTATGACTCTGGCCTGTTTGGGTTCTCTCGGTTGATATGGCTCGGGCGGCTGGGCCGTCGAGTCGCCCCCCGTTTCCTCCTCATCGCTCTCGCCTGGGACGGATGGTTTCTGCGGGGGCGGCGGGCCCAACGTCGTGGGCAACTCACCTTGCCACTCGACAAACTGCGTGGAGAGACGATGTTCACAACCCAAATACCGTCCAACCGCTGTCGGAGGGTCTATATCTATTCCTTCAGGGCAATTGGGAGATGGGGTTTGTAGCAACATCCAACCTTGAGCTAGCTTGTCAGCAGGGCCAGCCAGCTTAAAATCATCAACGCAGATTACCAAAAACAGCTTCAATTCTGTGTGGAAGTAGCAACTGCGCCACGGACTACATTTAATAACACCTGCGGCCGCAACGTGCCCTTCACAGCGTTGCTCCCAATATCCCCCTGAATCAGGGTGTCCGTACATGGGCAAAATCAACGGGCATGCGGGATTGCGCATATGCGACCATGACTCGGGCCACTCATCACGGGGCAGGGATACCCACGTCGGGGAGCCACCCAACTTTGATTGAGTGTATGCCTGACGGACGTCGGCTTGTTCAATACTATGGCCTTCAAAGAGCCCGTAGGTATCAGCTGCTTTGCTGGCCTGCATTGTGGCAGGGCTGCTGGAAAGTTCTTGAAACAACGCAACATCGTTCTTCTGATCTCTCACGCTAGAACCATCGAAGACAACCCGACCTGTATACTTACGGTCTTTGTGCCCGAGTGGCAACTCGGAGTTCTTTTCAACGCGGGTCGCGAATAGACGACCGAAGTGGGCAGTCTTCCCTTTGAGCTCTGCAACAACATCGGCATATTCTCTGACGCGTTTCTCGTCCCATGTACCCATTTCTCGTCATCTGTTCCACTCCTTTCTCAAAGCAGCCTTGGCATCCTGATTGGCCTGGGCTCCAACTTTGGAAACAGATCGAGCTACAGCGGCGTCGATCCTAGTCTGCCGCCATTCGCTGGGAAGTTGGATAGGCTCGTCAACATTCGAAATGAGATCAGTAAAAGGGTTGCATAGGTAATCCAAATCAAATCTTTCTTTTTCGCGGTGACTAGGCATTGGGGCCCAGCTATGTTGCAGCGGCATTCGAGGCACGCTTCGCCGCGACGCGGCGGCCGCCGGACTCGAGGTCAGGCTTGCCTCTTGCGTCACCTCAGAATCCGCATCGGATAACGGGCCCCTACCGTCTGGGCCGGAGGGGACACCGTCACGTGCGATGGCACCGCCGCGCCAAGTTTGCTTCCACCACGCACCCTCATCATCCGAAAGGTAGTCGTCTGAGTCATCCTCCTCGGAGGTTTCGGTGGCCACAGCTGCGGCTTGGCCGCCCTGTGCCGCTTGACGACGAAATCGCTCAACGACCCATGGCGCGGCTCCCCTTGCCTTTGGATGCGTCGCAAGGTAAGCAGCGCCCTCCTCAGAGAGTGGACGAACCGCGGGCGGCTGGGCCACTGCGGGCTCGGGCGGAGTTGGTGGATCTTCCACGTCCAAGCCTATATCACGCAGGAGGGTAAGACAAGGACCGGGATCGTCGGTACCAAAGAATCCTCTCTTTTCGGCCTTGCATTGCTCGACGGCCTGTCGGCGTTGAGCCTGATTCATGTTGAACCAGCGTCCGGGATGAATTCCAGGATTGGTGGATTCAGGCAATTTCTTTAGTCATTGACCACCGCGCTTAGGATCTGGATCTGCAACCCAAACGCGAGTCACGGGAACAGAGTCAGGATCATAATGAAGCACAACACGTATGCTGCACGTTTTTCGGCGACCTGTCAATGGGAGCTTTTGTGTTAACCCTTCTTTCGTTAGGCCGACAACAACGCGCCGATCCTCATAGAATTCCATCGTATCAAGGTTCTGAGTCGCGCGAGCAAGGGGCCGCCCTTTCCCGGGGACGTTTTCACGCGGCTTGGCCGCTGAAAAGCTAGATTGGCGATCCAAACGATACTCAATATGTGCGAGACCTAACTTCTGATCTTTATCTTCATCTGGACGAGAGTCCCGCTGTGGGTCCCGACCGCCGACTACCACAGGCTCGTCATCCACGCACAAGCCCCCCGGACCGTCGTCGCCATCGGAATCGGCCTCTGAGTCTGGCGGCGGAGCGCCCTCGCCACCTCGAGGAGGCGGCGGCATAATTATGGCGGGATCCTCTGCACAAAACGGATGGGCCGATTGTGCTCCTATCCCCTGCCCCGAACCGTCTGGGGCGGCCGCGGCCTCGCCGGCTGCAGGGGTCGTGACGGAGCGCACTTCGGCCATCGCCTTCTCGCGCGCTTTCCTCATAGGGAACTGGGGAGATTGGTCCTCAGCAGTGCCGTCTAGGATGTTGCTGTAGACCTGATCAGACTTCTCAATGGTGGGTCGCTTACCCTCGGGCGCACGCCCAGATTCCATATGAAGTCCATCTAGCTGTCTGAGCGGCGCAACGTAGCTCTCTGGACCAACCATGCCCCCCGCTTTGTACACATACCCTAGGTATAACCCAGGAATCATTGTTCCGCCAGTCTTGGCTGTCCGAAATCTCAATTCTGGCGGGGGCACATAACGTGCGAGAGACCCGAAGGGAAGAAGTGGCGCCTCAAACGGATGTCCAAAGCGACGTTCCCAACTAGACTTCCCTTCCTCAGGGGTCCTTGCGTTGTAACAAAGACAAAAGTATCTGACGGCATACGTCCAATATGGTGGTGGGAGACAGGCCTGCGTAAGCAGGGCTCGGGCCCCCATCTGCACCACGCCGTTCGCACGCTCGGCAACAGCGTTTTGTTTCTAATTTCCTGGGATGGTAAGATCATGGGCAATCTCGAGCTCGCAACGCGCCCTTGCAAGCTCACGCGCACCATCTGCGCAGCAATGCTCTAACTTCTCTCCCGGGGCTTTAAGATCTACTAAAAAGTTACAACTGTGAACCGCAGACTTGTCGTGCACACCCTGAGCGGCGAGGAAATCAGTAGCTCGGTCGCGAAAAGTCACGCACGCGGTCACACCGTGGAGCCCCCGCGAGAGTTCATCCATCGCAAACCAATGATCCATCGTCGTCAGGTGTCCAAACGAAGTGGGGTTAGCGTATGGGCGGGAAACCTTGAAGCCCTTTGTTGCGCGCTTTGCGCTGCTGTCGTCTGATAGCTCTGGCACAGTTGCATACTGAGCAATGCGGGCGGGTTCTTGGGAGTATGAGTTAGGAGATGCGAAAGGGAGGCCGCGGCCTTCTTGAGCCGCTCGGACAGGGAACCCGAAACCTCAACCTCTACATCATCTGGGTCTGGTTCTGACGGTGCGTCGATGTCGACCGGGTCGACACCGTCAGCGTCTCCAATTGGGCGTGGCTTAGTGGGGGGGTCATAAATGGGGGGGTCAGAAACGGTCCCCTTTCGTGCCCCTTTCGGGCCCCTCTGGAGCCCCAGGGGGCTCGTTTAGGTACCGTTTGGGTACCTTTTCGGACCACCCTCGCCACCCCCCCATTTATGACCCCTCCATTACGCAACGCCCAATCCAACCTCGCCCTCCTCGGGCCCGGGGGCCGCGTCGCACGCGTTGGAGTCCAACCCTCGATCCACGTCGTAGGGGGGATATCCTGAGACCCCGTGCCAACAGACCCCGGCTGCGCAGGCCACGGCTTTGCCGGGCTGCTCGTCGGCCCAACCGACGGCTTGGCCGCGGCAGGGCAAAGTCGAGAGACGTGGCAGCAGCGCCGGTCGGTGTCCGAATCCAACCGCATTCGCTAGCCTTACGAGGCGAATCGTAGGAATAAGTGATGGTATTCGCAGTGTCTAATGAGGACGGAAAGACGGGCGCGAGCTCAGTCGGCCGTCCGTCAACGTAGCTGTGGCATCCAATCAACTCATGTGTATGCAAGTCTATGGTTACGCGAGTCTGAACAGCATGGGGCGGAGGGAATCCCGCCGATTCCACATTGCCCAGAAATGCCTCGGCGCCAGGCGTCACGCAACACCACCGCTCAGGAGGTTCACCCTCCCCAGCGGCAACCGCGCACATCCACTGACCCAGCGCCTCTTTGCCTGAAAGGGTCAAGTATGGGATCTCGCCCTCGACGATCAGGTCCACCCTTTGACCGTTGGGCAACAAAAGGTAGGGCCTTCGGCCTGCTGGTCAAAAGAAACTAAAGCCGCGATCCATGCACCGCTCTCCTACCGAGATCACGCACGGGGTCTCCGGCATGACCAAAGCGTTAAAACTACCACCCTTAAATTTAGGGCATGCGATGCGAACTGAACCGAGGGCTCTTGACTCTCCCCCGGCAGTATTCAGAGTGATCGATTGCGGAAGCCTCCGAATCAGCCCCATTGCGCCTGCACTTTTAATATACCTTTCCGCTGTGAGGTTGTACCCGCACCCTTTATCAATTATAAAGCTCAGCGCCCCAAGATATGCAGCGTCTTTGTCTGCGCATCCCGCAGCGGCTGTGCCGCGTGGGCCCTCTTGCCCCTCCTCGGCCCTCAACCGAAGGTACCAGACGTCATCTTGTAGGTCTGATGCCTCGATTAGGTCCTCCGCCGCAGACGCTCTCCACTGGGTGGGTAACTGCTGGCGAATTTTAGCCGGGGGCCCCCGCCTGTCTTCGTCGCTCGAGGGCAACTTTTTTAGGTCGTGGCGACGCGCCTTCCTACAAGCGATGGCGGGCTCCGCAGTCGAGGGGCCGAATCGGACGCGGAAGTTGCACCGACCCTTCATCTGAGATCGAATGCAACTCTTGGCAGGGGACTCGCTCCAATGCATATTGATGGCGTCCCGAGAAAGAGGGTGCGGGAAATTAGCAATAATATTTACAAGACTCTCAACTTGCTGCCTGCGCTCGCGGGGGCATTCTCCACTGGAGGAAAACATGTCAACCCCCCCGCTTAAATTTAAAGCAGCCTTTGGAAAATGGAGGCCAGCCTGCTTCTGCCCAGGGAGGCCCCGAACCAAGGGGGCGGGGCGCGCTATCGCACCCAAGCTGACCGGGTCAACGGGCACCTCCCTGCCCCCCCGCTTTCGGTTTGACCGACGCGGGCGTCGCCGCGTCCGTCTAGCGAAGAAGGCGAGAAAAAAGCACCCTTAACAACATTATTAAAATCAGTCTTCCAGCACTGGCTGCTGGGCCGCCAGTGCGGAGCCAGTGTCGCGGATGGTTGGGCGTGGTCTGAGCGAACCAACATTCCTTTTCCACGCGTGCACTTTCCCGTTTCCTTGACAAAGCGACATGTCATATCTTCGCCCTTGCCTCTGCCTTTGTTGTTGTATCCATCTTCCTTGCGTTTCTCCGAACTGGCGCTAGAGGCCCTAGAGCCACCGCCGCCCGCAGATGAGGAGACATGCGTGGCAGCAGCATTGGCTTGTTTAGTTGTGCGCTCGTAACTCAGAGTCTGTCCTGCATTAAGCTTCGCTTGTTCATACTCGTCGCGGTTGAGCTTTTCTGCATCGGTCAAGGCTCTGCGTTCCCTGTAGCAACCATCTGGAGGTCCACGGCAGGTCTTGGGGTCCCGTGAGTAAGAGTAACACGGCAATTTGCTATGTTTTCCACGTGGGCGATCGGACTGACTCCAGTTCCGTTGCTGCGCACTCCTTCCACGGCCACCCGTCGGGGTCTGCGATCGGCCCTGGGTATTTCGGCCTCCGCCTTTAGGCTTCGAGTTCAGAGCCGGGGCAGCATCCGACTTCGCCCCCGCAACCGGCTGGGCCGGCGCGGCGGCTTTGGGCTTTTTATGATGAAACGGACATCCCTGACCTGCATGCGGGCAAATGTCGCCCTTGCGCACAACCTTGCACGTCGTCTCGCCCTTGGTCATTCCGCTCTTCATGACGTCCGTGGATTTCCCAAGACGAGCTGCTATTTCTGCCGCAGCGGCTGTGCCGTTGAGGCCTCGGCGATTGTCGTTGCCGTTGCCTCCGCCACCGCCCAACCGCGTTTGTCGAGCACGTTGGTTCAAAGTACCCTCATGCATACTGATGCTCCATTCTTCCTTCTCACGCAACATCATCCATGCAATCTGAGATATGAGCCATTCGTAGGTTATGATGCCCTCTCCTAGCTTGTCCGTGGACAAATCCTAGAGTTGGCAAACAAGCTCAAACTTCTTCGGCTTCCTGCATTGCTCGATGAAGTGTGCATGGATCGAAGCTCTCATCTCATCAGATGGGGGTCGTAGGCCGTAGAGTTGCTGATAAACATCTGTCCACTCATTATAGAAACGGTATAAATCAGCATCTGGGCGATTGTGGTCAATGACTACCTTAAAGATGCCACGCGAAATGCGATGTTGACCTAACTCCGATCTGACAGAACACCAATAGCAAATGGCTCGTATCATTTCGCGCCCCGTCAAGAGCCTCTGCTCATTCTGGGCGCCGTATTCCATACGATTGATCTGTTGAAGGAAGTGAATGTGATGAGCGGAGAGACCGCGATTCCTACGCATTTTGTTGAACTTCTCAATCAAGTTAGTGGCAATCATGACGTCCAGACGTTGGAAGCGACCCGGGTTTCTGAGCTGTTCGTTATCCACAGAAGGGTCCATAGCTTCCATGATCCAGAGCTGTGCTCCTCGAATCTCAGGAGACGATCCAGCAACAGCACGAACCGCATGCATCTGCCATTCCCGTATGTTTGTGACATCAGGAATGTCCATGAGGTCAACCTTCTGATTATTTCCAACCTGTCTCCACTGATCCAGAGGGGCGCTCTCGTCAAGACCTCCCGGGTCGCCTGGCCCTCATGGGCCCTGAGGTCCGCCGCGACCACCTCCACCGCCTGGGGGTCCAGGGCCCCCTGGGCCCCCTGGGGGCGGCTTCTCCGACTGGTCTCGAACGGCGCTAGTGAGTGCCGACAAAACCTCGGTACTTGGTGCGGCACTATGATCATCCCCACCCTTGTCTTGTCCTGTCCCGCCCGGTGGCGTGGCCGCCGGCGCATGACCTTTATTTCCACCAGGCGGCTGGACCGTTAGCGGTTTCACTGGCCCCTCCTTGGTGAAAGGATGATAACTGATGAAGGTCATTCCATTGGCGGTACCTGTCAAATCCGCGCTGATGGGCACGCCGTTCCCGGAGGTACCAGGCCTGGCCAGACCTTCGGTTGCAGGGCCAGGGACAGTATAATGGGGTTGCATGGTGGGCCTCACGGGCGTCTTCTGCAGAAGCAGAGGCATGTCGAATAGACTGAACTTGGGCAATTTATCGAATTCTTTCTCGATGTACGGAAAGGATTACATCCCCATGGATCTCGCCATCTCTCTCGTCCTTTCGATCATGGCCGCTTCGCGGTCGGCAGATTGCAACGGCTGCTGCGCTTTTTTGCCCTTTCTCTTTCAAGGACTCGTTGATGATAGCTTTGAGCTCCATCACCTCTTTCTCTGATGCAACTGCGCGTGCCAGAGCCTCATCCCTCTCTCGAATGTTGGCAACTGACCTTTCTGAACTCATTCTAATCTGCTCCTCAGCTAGCTCCTTCATCCGCTGCGTGTTAAGTGAATCAGCGCTAAACTCATCAAGGAGCTTCTGCTGTTGGGCCCGAAAGTTGCGGTCAGCACTGCGTCGCTGCCATTGCCCATCCCACTCCGCCTGTTCGGCGGGCAAACTCTTTCGTTGAGTACAAGTGAAGCGCCTTCTGGTGCTCGTGTTAAAATGGTCTTTACAGCTTGGCAGTCCACGAGTGGCACATTCTCCAATGTTCGGATTCGAGCAGATTGAGCAACTCTCTTCATTGGCCCCTTTCGCGGGCTGTGGCTGCTGCGCAGCCCTTACTCGCAGCATAGGCGGCATTCCGCCCTCCAGGGGCGCCAAGCCAGGCTGGGCCTGCGAAAACGTGGCGCCAGACGGCTGGGCCGGCGGCGATGGTCGTCTACTCGCCCCCGCCGGCTTAGCCGGTAGGCTCATTTCGTCGCCTTACTGCATGCGCTGAAGAGATGCTCTGGAATTTTCATGTGACTTGAGCTCTTCTCGATACTGATTATTATGATCAACTATCGTCGCAGCTACAATCTGTGCATTGGCCACTTCCAACCTGGCAGCGTTAAATTGTTCTTGGAGCTCCTATTTATCATGTTCTGCCCTGGCTGTCGCGGCCCTCCCCCCTTCTATTCTCGCCGCCGCAACAGCGGCGCAAGCGGTCTCGGCATCAACAGGTTGACTGTTCGCTGCCATGGCAGCCTGTCGCACAGAAGATATCGTCTCATCAGTTCGGTTCTCGGCTTCTTCTTCCGCTCGCTGCTGGGCAACTGCGGTTCCATCAACTCTCGTTCCCGCTTGCTGGCAGCTAGGGCCAGAGCGAGTCTTTCAGCCTCGAACTTCTTCCGAACATCCTCAATAACTGCGTTCATTTCTTCTCGGTCCCGTCGGGCCTGTTCGGCCCTCTGGGCTTCAAGGGCCGCGATTTCTTGCTGAGTCTTAGCCTCGACAAATCTGGCCTGATCCTGCATGGCTTGTCTGAGAAGGCATGAGCAATTATGTTCCTCCATCTGGAAGCAATCCCCACACAACCATTGATTGCCACATTTAAGACACACGTCAGAACAGTTTCCACACGCTGGGCGCTTACAGGGCCCCCCCTGTTTGTGGGCTTTCCCCGGGCATCTGTTTTCCGCCTGGGGCGGGCAGTCGGGGCCCCGGTTCCAGAATACCTCACGCATGGATACTGCACTGTTGCTCCTCGAAGTCGATCGGGCACCAGATCGCGGTATCTCGGGCCTTCCCCTGCTCGAAGCGGACGATCGAGAACGGACGTGCGTGTTCTCAGGTGGCTTGGCCACCTCTCGAAGCTCCTCATCCCATTCGTCTTGTCTGACCAACTCATTGTGCGAAGCCGGGGGGTTGAGCATCTCATGGTCCTCAACTACCGCGGGCACCGACGGTTGCCAATCGCTTGGGGCGACGGCAGGCCGATAAAACCCTTCCTGAAGTGGGGAATCATTCAAATCGTAATCTTCATTCCTGTGCTTCTTGTGTTGAGGAGCGGGCGTTCGTCCCGTGGTCTCCCGGTCATACTTCACATGATATTGATAACCCATGTGTCAACCTCGACCGCCTGGGGCGGCAGGTCACTGATCACGGTATCTGAATCTGGCTCAGCGAACGCCTTCCCAAGGGTTTCCAGGTTTTCGTAGTCAACTGTATCCCGCCCAGGGGATGACCTACCGTCCAGGATGGGATGGCCAGCGGCACTCATTAACGACAAATCTCGGCTTGGTGATACTGGATAATTCGCGTATTCTATGTCATCCTCCATGGAGTTTATATCTTTTTCATCATCAAGCTGTTCGTCGCTATCTTGACCGGGTTGCCCGTTCAAGGCGATCGGGACGGGACACGTCCCTTGAGTGCGCCCCCATCCGTCTGGGACGGTGGGGTACACACTGCCGGACTCTTCTACGTCTTGCGACCCACTGGCTAGGCCAGCGGCCGGCTCGACAGACCGCACGGGAATCGGGCTGGAAGATACTGTCTCAGAGGAATCAGCAATCCAAAATGAAAAAGCTCTTCGCCTGACATTTGCTGCTGTGCCGTCCCGCCTTATCGGGTCTGGGGTCTGTTCACGATCCCTGATCGGAGTGCGAGTGGGAGAATCATCTGCTGACAAGTCGATGGGTTCTCCCTCACCCCTCCCACGAGGAATCCGAGTGGTGTTAGAAGAAGAGAGAAGGCGGCCCTTCCCCAGGCAGCCGTCCTGGTGTTTTTTGCCCGTCCCGTTGTACAACGTGCGATCCGACGGGCAATTCGGCTGTCAAATCATAGTTCATCCCTATTGCGACTTGGTCGCAGGTTTCGGCTGATAGCCCGTCTTTCCTCTGAGAACCGGGGTAAGATATCAAAGGAATTAAGGTCTCATGTTGACTCTGCTCAGTGGTAGAAGATCCGGGATGAGACATCGATGAACCTATCGGTTATCCGTTAAGAAACTACACTCAAATATAGGAAGTGAGGAGTCCGGCCAGGGACGGACGACGACACGGGCCGCCCAAGCGCCCCCCGGCGCGCTCCTTTTCTCACTCGAGCAGTAGATACACAGCTGCGGTATACAGTGATACCAATGTCAAGGTATGGCAAGGCAGGCAACAGGAGAGGCAAGCGCATGATGAGGCGGAGAGGAGCATGTTTACTCAGAGACTTCCCCGAGGGATACTCCAAGTCGACGATCGACGACGACGACGACGAACGACAGGGACGACGATCGACGATGACAACGATCATGGACGACGACGACGACGACGACACCGGACGACGACGATACAAATAACGACGACGACGACGACGACGACGACGACGACGACTCCCCGTTCAGCCGGATGCACGCAGGAGCGGCTTTAGACAAAAACTACCTTTGGTGCGCGGCTTTCAGGGACCGCGGGGGAGGCCAAACCAACGCAACCCAAGCACGCTGGCCAGTGCTGGCGGGACCCGTGTGCGCCCGCACCAAGCGTCAGCTCGGCGAAGGGCCACTCTTACGCGTAGCCGATTCAGTACCACCCCCCACCAAGACAGCCCGCCGGGCGCCCGATCCAGGACACCCGCGCGCGCCTCCCCCCCCACCGCCGACGTGGTCCATCCCCAATCTGCCGCGCGCCAGACGACACATTTCTGCCCCTCATCCGCTACACCCGCATTCCCCAAAGCTCGTTCTGCGACTGGGAGTGGCAACCGATGGCCAGCCCGAAGTTCGGCGCGCCGAATCTCGCAAGCGACCCCCCCCTCCTGCTTCTATTCGTGCTGCTGCTCCTCTTCCAACCTCCTCTCCCTCCTGGTACTCCTCTTCCTTCTAAGTATCCTCCTCAATGTACTTATCCTCGTGCATCTCTCCCTGACCTTCCTCCTTCCTCTCCCTGGTCCTGATCTTACTCCCCTACCTGGCCATCCTCCTTCTTCCTGATCCTCCAATCTCCCCCTCGTCCATGTTGCCCCTCTGCTGGTGTCTCTCCTCCTCTCGTCCATTCTTGGGTCCCACTCCCTCCTCATCCACCTCTTCCGCCTTGGCCCTCCCTCCTCATCCTCATCTTCATCAACCTCCTTCTACCTCGCCCTCGTCCACATAGTCACAGTCGATTTCTCCTGCTCGTCTGCCTCATCCCTCCCCATACCCCGTCATGTCAAATTCAGCTTCCTCTACGTATTCCCTGACCCTTTCCTCCCCGCCTCCTCCTCCTCCTCCGCCTCCCCCCCATCCCTTCATCCTCGTCTACTTCCGTCGGTCCTCCTCCTCCGCCTCAGCCTCATACGCTCCCTATCTCCTCCAACCTCCTCTTCCTCATCCTCCTCCTGATTCTCCTCGTCCGCCTCTCCTTCTTCTCCTTCTCCTCCCCCTCCTCTCATTTTCTGAGGGCCTTTTTGTTTTCCCCCCGCCTCCTCCTCATCCCCGTCCTCCTCCTTCTCCTCCTCCTCCTCCTCATCCTCGTCACCCTCGCTCCGCCCTCATGCCCACTCATCCTTTCTCCTCCTCCCCATCCTCCTTCCGTCCTTCCCTCCGACCCCCTATTCTCCTGAATTCCTCAAGGACGCACTGCGACCCCCCCTGGCCCTCTGCCCTGCCCGTCCACTGCCCTCGGTCCGCCCGACATGCCTCCTCCCTCCTCCCACCCGCCTCGACCTTCTCCCCACGCCTGCCTCCCTGCTCCGTCGTGCCCACTCCTCCTCCTCCTCCTCATCCTTATCCTCCCTCCTCCTCCTCCTCCTCCTCCTCCTCCTCCTCCTCCCCTCCTCCCCCTCCTCTCCTCGCCTCCTCCTCCTCCTCTCTTCTTCCTCCTCCTACTCCTCCTCCTACTCCTCCTCTTCTCCTCCTCCCCTTCCTCCCCCCCCCCTCCTCCTCCTCCTCCTCCTCCTCCTCCTCCTCCTCCTCCTCCTCCTCCCCTCCTCCCTTCCTCCATCTCCTCCTCCTCCTCACGACCTACTTCCTCCTGCCTCCTCCTCCTCCTCCTCCCACCCCCCCCACTTCTTCTTCTCCTCCTTCCCCTCCTCCTCCTCCTCCTGATCCTCCTCCTCCTCCCACTCCTGGGTCCTCCCTCCTCTTCCTCCTGCTGCATCCTGGGATGCCTGGGCGGTGTAAAGTGGCCTGGACTAGCCCCCTCGTCTGATCCCCCCCCCCCTAGTCTGGCGAGGACGAGGGAGGTGGGGTCTCAGGAAGAACGCTCGACGCACTTCGCCCCCAGGGGCGCTCGAAAAGCCCGTGTGCCCACGGTTCGCGGCACCGAGCGAGATTCGCCAGCGGGAGCCAAAGGGGTGCGTAGGGGAGGCGCGGCCCAGCCCCTCTCTGCCGCCTTCCCCCTGAGTCGCCCAGCTCCGCCCGCTCATCCTGCTGCTGCGTTTCCTCGTCGACCATCTTCTCCAGCCTCCTGCTCCTCCTCCTGCTCGTCGTCCCAAGCATTCGCCGCCTGCCCCCCCTCCATCTCCAGTACCCGGCCACAATTTTGGGTCTGCGCACCACGCGATGGGGGCATTGGGGGCACCAGAAATCTCCAAGACGCCCCGCTCGGCGGATATCCGCCATCGTGTCTGCACGATGTGTCGGGGATCTTCTGACCCGGGTCAATCCAGACCCGGGTCAGCAGGAAACCAACAACTGCAATGCAGGAAAAAAAACTGCAACGCAGGTCTTCGCAAACCCGGGCCAGCCAACATGCGCGGCCGCCTCGCGGCCACGAGCGGCTCGCTAACCCGGGTCAGCCAGAGGGGGTCTTCGCAGGATCCTGCAGGATCTGGTGCCCTGGCTGACCCCCGTCTGCATTGACCCCCGTCTCAAGGCTCCCGAAGGGCGTGCATGCCAGTGCCGCCCGGTAGGGCCTCCATATCCTAGTGAGGGGCCCCCCCTCGCAGCGGAGCGTCGCGGGCCCCCCTCTCCCGAAGCCACGGCCCCCCGCACCAAAGGACGGGCCCGCGCTCCCGAGGCCACGATCCCTCGTGCAACTGCATGGCTCCGCGTCCCGAGCTTCCAAGGCAGCCCATATCGGGGGTGGACAGACTCCCCTTTAGTAAAACGCGGTGTAGTGAAAACGACCTGAGGCCCAAACCTGGCGGGCGCAAGCCTGGAAAATAACGGCCACGGCGCCCTCTCGAGAACCGAAAACGGACAATTCACTAATCGACGTGTCACTGTAGGGGGGTTCTGTCCACCCCCGACCATACAAGCAACCCCTCGAACACGGGCCAAGATGGCCCGTAGGCGGTCGACTGTGGCATCAATGCGGCCCCCCAGAGTGCCTCCAAGAGGGCCCAACTTGACAACAAACCTTCAACAGGGACTGGTACAACCAACATCATGGATGTCCTTTTGGCTTTTAAGGGTGTTGGCATTCTCGCCTTTTCGGGCTTCCGTCAGCTTAAGGAGGCCCCCAAGAGGCCTCCGCGATGGCCCCCAGGACGGTTCCCAGAGGCTCCCACGAGTGTCCAAAAAGGTGCTGCGGCGTCAGACCCCAACGGGACCTGTCAAATTCCAACCGACTGGTTCAGATCCCAACGGGTTAGAACACCAGAACGCTTCTGAGCCCAACTGGAGGAAAACCGCCCTGTTTGAAATTGTGCTTACATGGTCATCTTGTGAGTGAGAAGTCAACAATACCCCTTCTGGTAACTCACTCGATTTTCATCCGGCGCCGTTGTGGCATCGACCCGTCCACTGCCCTTTTTGATGGGAGGTCGAAGTGCTCCAGAACGGCTCCAAACAAACTCAAGACACTCCAAGACGGCAGCGCCTACAACACGTATACGAAACGAACACAACATTCACATCAAACGCATACGGACCTTATCGAACACGTGTACGAAGCGTATATGGCACGAACACAAAACGTACACGAAACGCAACCATAACATTCAAGAGTCGTAGACGCAACGAATACAAAAAAGGAGATAATCGTACATACAACGCATACGAACAGTCGACGAAGCGAGCATTAATCATATACGAAACATGTACGACAAATTCACGATACATACAATAAACATGTATGAAGCGAAGGTAAAACTAACACATAAAGTGTACGAAACGCATCCAGCACATGAAACATAACAACAAGCGTATGGGGAATGTGTATGTGTGAAACGCATATGGCGCCTATGCGAACAGTACATGAGCGTAGACCAAACGTCTCCACAACTTATACTACGCGTAGACTAACAGGGCATTGACTGTATATGAGATGGACAAAAACGTAGATGGACCGCATAGGAAACGTCGGTGAACCTTCGATGTAACGTATGGTGAGTAACTAAAACGTATGTATGCCATGTAATGTGTGCCAAACGCAGATGTAACGAAAGTGAAACGAAAATGACGATCTGCGACTCGTGAACGAAACGCATATGACACGCACATGGCTCGGACACAACATGGAAATGACATGTGATCGAACACACAAGGAACGTGTATGGAACGTACAAATGACGATGTGAATAGTATAGGGTACATGAACGACGGGTATGTGGGACGTAAAAGAAGCGTATCTAGCCAGTACATGAAAAACAGACGAGGCAAATCGGATACGCAACTGCATTGTACACAGCCCCATACACAACGCATACAAAACGCATATAAGCAACGAATAGTAAACGCACATGAAGCATAGATGAAACGTAACTCAAACGAAATCGAATGTATACGACACGTAGACGACATGTCCACACTTCCTATAGCAATGCGAAACGTAGACGCACCGTGAAGGAAAAATACACGAAACGCATACGAAGCAACGTATGCCCAACTATGCGCAAAGCATGTTCACCTATAAAAAACGTACACAGCACGTATGTTAAACCTGCACAACACGTGTGCAATACGTATGCGAACCGTTTAGGGAAACATAGGGACACATACGAAACGTATGCGGCACGCATACGAAAAAAATATACGAACAGGTATACATGTACGCGTATGGGATCGTACATCACGTCTTGACGACATATATACGGCCTGTATATGGAACGTAAACAACGCAACAAAAAACACAACGTGCGCATAACGGTCATGAAACGTGTATGGCACGATTATATATAATGTGTACAACACGTATCCGGCATGTGTACGAGACGCATACAACACATATCCAGAACGTGACTGGCACGTATCCAAAACGCACTCGAAAAGACTACTTCAGGAGCCCCTTCGGCAACTTCAAGAATCTCCAAGGATCCTTCAGGACCCCCCTGGAATTCCCCGGGATGCCCAATAAATCCTTTAGGAATCCTTCGGAATCCTCAGGGGTCCTGCGGGATCCCCCAGACCCCCAAAGAGTCCCGCAATATTCCAGGAATATATCAGACATCATCAGAACTCACCAGGCCTCCCCTAGGAATCCTCCGGAATCCTTATGAGGAGTCCTCAAGAAGGGATCCGCCATCATCCTTCTCGCTTGAGGCGCTTGGGGCGCTAAGATCAAATCAGCTCCGTTGGGATCTGAATCGTGCGGGCGTTCAGAACCGTTGGGATCCGACCCAAACCTGCTGGGATCTGACCCGGTCCCACTGGGATCTGAACCTTTCTCGTCCAAAGCCGGCCCACGAGGACGTCACGCGCGGGCCAAATACGCATCCAAGACGGCCACAAGACGGCCGAACAGTGCCTCCCGTGGGACAAGCAGATTACGTACGGCCTTAGAGACCTTCGACTGCTCTCTTGGTCAGGACGGCCGCACGTTGGCCCTCAGGCACCCACCTGACGGCCAAGAAGGCCCCAGGGCGGCCCAGGAGAGCCCCAAGACGGAGCAAGAGGCATCCAAAACGGCCCAAGAGGTTCCAAACGGGGCCCAAGGGGGCCAAGTCAGCCCCATGACGGCCCAACCGATTTCCATGAGAACTGCCCAAATAGTGAAGACGAAAGGTGTCACATGTGACGACATTCCTCTTCCTCCTCCTCCCCCTCCTCCTCTTCCCCCTCCTCCCTCTCCTCCTCCCCCTCCAAATCACCATCACCATCATTATCATCATCATCGTCATCGTCACCACCACCACCACCACTTCCATCATCATCATCATCATCATCATCATCATCATCATCATCATCATCATCACCACCATCATCATCACCATCACCATCACCATCACCATCACCATCATCATCACCATCACCATCACCATCACCATCATCATCATCCTCATCCTCATCATCAGTATCATCATCATCATCAGCATCATCACCATGACCGTTAGCACCATCGCCATCACCACCACCATCACTATCAGCTTCACCACCATCAGCATCATCATCATCATCATCATCAGCATCATCACTAGCATCAACATCATAATCAGCGTCAACACCATCACCATCACCACCACCCACATCATCAGAATCCTCATCGTCCTCATCACGACTCTCCCAAGTCTGGGGACACGAAGTGCCATACGTAACGGCCTCCCGTGCCCCCCGAACAGTCGCCATTCAGAATGCTGGGCTGGCACGCTGGCGGGACTTGCCGCATGCAGCTGGGTAATAGGATTCGGCGCACTTGGAAGGGATGGTTGGGAGGTGTAGGATGTCAGAGATGGCGCCAGCGCGCAATAGGAGCCCGACCACAAGAAACCTTCCACGAGAAACCCGTCTCTGAGACCCCAGGACGACCGTGGACCTTTGGTGTGGGAACGTGACGCATTCCATAGCATGAAACCATCGAAACCCAAGAAGCCCAGGGCACCCTGGAGGCAACCAGGACGCTTTTGTAGAGGAAGAAAACACAACATAAACGATCTGGGCTAGAGACCCCTCCCTGGCGTGCGGAGCGCGCCAGGGGCAGCGCCGGAGGCGCCGCCAGGGGGCCCCAGCGCGATCCAAGGAATCCGCGCGGAGCGCCAAAAATTTCAGTTTCTGCTGTTTTGTCTTCTTCGGTGGAGGCGAGCAGGGCGTTCCTTGGCATGGGTCCCCCCTGTGGCCTGCGCTTCCGCTCCTTCCCTTCCCCCACTGACTACCTACCAGACCACCCCAACCCAACCCGAAGACCCGACTTTCGGGTTGGGGGGGGGTACGGGCTCAAAATGTGTTTTTTCATTGTTCCCCGACCCCCCCACGCAAAGTGGAGGGCAAATTGAAGCCTTCGGGTTGGGTTGGGGTGGTTTGGTACTCCAGATTTCGTAATAAAAGGGAGGGGGTCTGGACCCTCCAAGACAAGCCATTTCAGACCTCCCCCGTGGGAGAACCCTCCGAAACATCGTCCCCAGACCCCCCAGGCCCTCCAAGATAGCCTGGAAGAGACCCCCCCCGAAATGAGACCCCCCTCCCTTTATTACGAAATCTGGAGTAGGCGGTGACCCACTCCGCCCTCTCGCCTCCCTCCGCCGCCCTCGCCCCGCCTTCCGCCCTCGCCCCACCCTCGCTCGTCCGTCCTCCCTCCCTCCCTCCACGGCACGCCCCGCCCCCCCCCCTAGAGAGAAGAAGGACGAAGAGCAGGATCAGGATTATACAGTCGGGGCGTTGACCTAAGGAACCCAAAATAAGGAACGAGGCCCCTTTTTTCCATAAGTTAACCTTCGATTTCCTGTCGAAAACATAAGGAAAACCTGAGGCAAACTGCGAAACAATCAAGGAACGCGAAGCCCCTCCCCAACGAAAAGGGTTCCTTCTTCAGGGCCCCGACTGTAGAGAGAAGAAGGACGAAGATGAGGATCAGGATTATAGGAGCCAGTGGCGAAGCCAGTACCGATCAACCACTCTTCCCTCGGCCTCGCTGGGCCTTCACTCGGCCTTACTGGGGACCTTGGGAACAACCTGTCGGGGTCAAACGGTGGGTGCACGCTTTGCCTAACGAGCGCAACTGCCTGTCGGCGACTGCACCACACCTCCCACACAACCGGGTCCTCAAGCTCACATGTAGATCCAACACAAACTGGGGAGATGATGTTGGATGCCTGGAAATTGGCACCAACACCATCGCAAGGGGGGGCCTCCACAGGGGTACGATGATCCTAGATGAGTTGGGGCTCTGGACGCCTGAGTTATCCGGGGTAACTCGGGCCCGGGGTAACTCGGGTTCGGAATCCCGAACAGCGAACCCGAGTTAGCCCTGACCCGAGTTACCCCTGATGATTCGGGGCTCTGATCTTGGTGCTGGTGTCCACCTCCAGGCCTCCGGTGCTGAGGGCGGCATCCTCGAGGCGCGCGGGGCTCCTCCGGCAGCGCGGAGCGAAGGAAGAAGACGTCCTCGGGCACGTCGTCGGGCTTCAGGAAGCCGTAGGCTTAGAGGGGGGTGCCGGCGGTGGAGGACCAAGGAAAGAACGCCGGCGATGACGAAGGAGGAGGCAGAGGAGGGAAGGACACGCTTGTGAAGAGACCCAGGGACACACAAGTAAATACACAAATAAAAAGTTTCACCATATTTCCTCATATTTGTTTGGTTTTTGTATCCCCCACCACTTCCCATATTTTCGTATATTTTCTAGGGAGTCGACGATTCAATGTGTCTGTGTTTTTTCCCCTCCTGAAGAACGCCGGCGATGAAGAGGGAGGAGGCAGAGGAGGGAAGGACACGCTTGGTGCGTTCGCGCCACACTTGGCATCCTGCACCTCCCCCCCCGTCCCTTGTTCACTGCGCCCAGCACTTTACCACTGGCCAGCCCCAGCTTCGAGTCTCACCCTGATTCTTGAAGTGCATGTGCAACGCGAGGAATACAGTCGGGGCGTTGACCTAAGGAACCCTAAACAAGGAACGAGGCCCTTTTTTCCATAAGTTAAACTTCGATTTCCTATCGAAAGCATAAGGAAAACCTGAGGCAAGGTGAGGAACACTGAAGGAACGCGGCACCCCTCCCCAACCAAAAGGGTTCCTTCTTCAGGGCCCCGACTGTACGTACCCGTGGCTGCGTTCATCCCAACATCGTGGTCCGCTGGTTTCTTTGTCCAGTCTGGCTGGCTGCTGGCCGCTCTGCTTGCTCGGCGATCCCTCGAGCTCCAGCCGTGCTCACCTGCGGCGGCGCCTGGGTCTGCTCGCACTCTCCAAGGCCAACCTGTTCAAGTTCCTCGTGTTCCCCGGCAAAGACTACCACTACCAACACATCAAGTCCTGTCCCACGACCCCGCCGCTTTCGGGCCTTCCGTCCTGCGGCAGGGATACCGCCTGCGTACGCCCTCCACAGTTCAGGCACGCCCGTGAAGGACTACACGTTCTGACCGGCCACCGCGGTTGGCGTCTTACTCCTCCTCCTCCGCCTCCTCCTCCTCCTCCTCCTCCCTCTCCTCCTCGCGCTTTTGCTCGACCGAAACGCCTGCTCGCCTGCTCTGCAGCGGACCGCAGTGTGCAGCGCGAGGGGCAAGGCGAACGCCGAGCGAAAGGCTGGAGGACGGAGAAGAGGACGGGGGTCCTCCTCACCGTCTCTTCCTCCTCCTCCTCCTCCTCCTCCTCCTCCTCTCCTCCCCTCCTCCTCCTCCTCCTCTCCTCCTCCTCCTCTCCTCTCCTCCTCCTCCTCCCCCCCTCCTCCTCCTACTAATCCCCTCCTCCTCCTCCTCCTCCTCCTCCTCTCCTCCTCTCCTCCCCTCCTCCTCCTCCTCCGCCTCCTCCTCCTCCTCCTCCTCCTCCTCCTCCTCCTCCTCCTCCTCCTCTCCTTTTCCTGAAAGGCCTAACGCGACGTCTGTCGTCCCTCGCGCTGGCGCTGCCACGATTCGCTCCAGATTTTCTTGGAGATCTCTGGATCTACATGGGTGCATCGATTTGTCTGCCTTCACCTTCGTTGGCACAGCTTGCTCCCCGCAGGTCGGTTTGCGAGAAGTCGTCAAGCCCGAAGAGACAAATCCTTCCCCTCTCGTGGTCTCGCCGCCCCCCTTCCCGTAATCCTTCTCATCCTCCCCCTCCGCCCCCCCCAATCCCCCCGCAAGCCTCGCCCCCCTCTTGGGCGCCTCCGCCTAGACAGGGCCTCCCAGTCTTTTTCGTTAGCGTCCTCCCCCTCTTCCTCCTCCGAATCATCCTTCTCCTCCTCCTCCTCCTATTCTATTATATTCCCATTGGGAGTGTCTGTCAATGCCAGACACCCCTAACATCACAAAACACGGCTAGTCAGACTCGTCTCCTCTCAGAGGAGCGTCTTGACCAGCGGGCTGAATCATTCCGAACCTGGAGTAGAGTACTGGGATCGACCAGCTCCCTCCCCAAGTGGAATCAAAACTGCAGCCGTCCTGAGCCTGTCTGCCCTGTAGGACCTGGAC
>CAUYUJ010021495.1:0-14978 GCA_963575745.1 Prorocentrum cordatum
GGGGGCCTCTTGGGAGCCTCTGGGGGGCCTCTTGGGGGCCTCTTGGCGCCTCTTGGGGCCTCTGGGGGGCCTCTTGGGGGCCTCTTGGCGGCCTCTTGGGACCGCTGGGGCGCCTCTGGGGGGCCTCTAGGACGCCTCTTGGGAGCCTCCTGGGAGCCTCTGGAGGCCATCTTGGGGCCTCTTGCGACCTCCTCGGAAGCGCCAATGAGAGCTGCCCCCTGAAAAGAACAAAATGAGCCCAAAACCTTCGTAAAAACAATGATTTTGCTATGAAGGACGATGAGCGCGGGCCCCTCAGAGCGCCAAAATGAGGCCCAAACCGTAGCAAAATCAATGATTTTGGCTTTCAAGAAGAGCAGAGGGGCCAAAGTGGTTCCCCCCGTCGGGGCCAGAATCCTCGTGAGGGTCGTCGTTTTTTGGCCCTTCCAGGAGTCAAAAAAGACCCCCCTGACCACGCTCGGCCCGCCCTCTCCAGGTCCAGGGGGAGGGGGTAGGGGGAGGGGTAAACCCCTCCCCGAAGGGGAAGAAGGGGGGTTGAGGACAGAGCGGGCTCTCTAAACCACTCACGCCCAAAGGGCTGGTGGGATTTTTGAAAACCACCCGCCCTCCATCAGTAAAACTGTTGCCAGTTTCTCAGCTTCAGGCTCATACATGCCGAGGAAGTCTCAGGCGAACCCCCCGGCCCGCCCTTCTGACTGGCCGCGGGGTGCTACAAGGAGGAATTTATGAAATAGTACAAGGACTGGAGGAGGAGGGGGAGGAGGAGCCGTCTTCACTTCTAGAGGTTCCCGAGCTTTTTCTCCCGTTTTCTCGTTAGTTCTTGTGATGTTCTCCTTGTCTTCTTCATTCTTCTCTCTTCTCTCTCTCTCTCTCTCTCAGTCCATCCTTCTTTCTTTCCCTCCTCCTCTCCTCATCCGTCTTCCCCCCCCCCCCTTCCTCATCCGTCCTCCGTCCTCTCTCCCGTTCTCTTTCCCTTCTCCCCCCCAGCCAATGCAATGCAATGCGATGCGATTGCAATGCAGTGCAATGCGACAGCAATGCAATGCCTTTGCAATGCAATGCGATTCCAATGCAATTCGATTGCAATGCGATTGCCATGCAATGCGATTGCCAAGCAATGCGATTGCAATGCAATGCGATTGCAGTGCAATGCCAAGTAGAAGAAAGGGACTTGCACTCAAGTATCCGGGTGCCCGGCGGCGGCAGGGGCTTACACTAAAGTATCCCGGGGCACGGCGGAGACTTGAGGGAGGGAAGAGGGAGGAAGAGAAAAGGAGGAAGAAGGAAAATGAGGGGGAAAGATGTAGAAGAAGGGTGCGAGAGAGGGGAAAGTGGATGCTTTCATCGAAGCAATCATTTCAGCAGTACTTCTGATGATGTCTTGCGGTTCATCCCTCCCGCCTCTCCCCACATCCCTTTGCAATTTGAGTTCCCTTCTTCTTGGCTCCTTAGCCTCGATTGTGCTATTCTTGTTGCTGGCGATTGTACCCTCGACATAAAGTCCAAGACTGCCATGGGGAACCCGCCGTACGGGAGTAAGAAGTACTACGAGAAACTCCAGGCCCAAGCGGATTGCACAAAAAACAAACAACAAACAACCGAAGAACCAAGCAACAAACTCCACCACCCATCGTCTATCCACAGCAGGCGAACGAGGAGCGCTTGGCCACCAAGAGGGCGGTGAACTTCTTGAAAAAGCCCGAGATCAAGAAGGTGGTGCAGAAGGCTGCGCGGGCCGCCGTGGCGCCACTGAAAAAAGCTCTTGCCGAAGCTCGCAGCAAGGCAGAGCAAGCAACGACCCCGGGGGAAGGTAAAACCCACGACATACCCCCAGCCATTGCGTTACAAGCGACCCCGCTAAAACACAACACATAATTATTATTGCACCCCTGAACTCCCTTCCCCCCTCCCCCCCAGGAGGCGCAGCAACCGGCACTACAGGAACCTCTAAGGACAGACGACCAGGGCTGACCACTGGATGACGGAGTACAACAAGCTCTACTACAAGCACGGGGCCGCGTTCCTTTGAACATCTATTTACATAAAAGATTTTGAAGTAAATGTGAAAACCCGTGGTAACATGGCAATTCCACAACACGCCACGTTCAGGCTCACAAGAAGAGCTACGCCAAGACCAGCTGCGACCTTGGCTCCTCCTTGAAGAACCACGCGGAGCTCGCCAAAGAGCTCCGCGCGTGGAAGAAGTGGTGGGCTAAGCAGTGAGCGGGGCCCGCCCTTTGCTAACGCCTTGCACGAGAGAGGGCGTTCAAAAAATGAATGCCCTTGCACAAAATATTGCGAATAGTGCTGTGACCGCTTAAGGTTGGAATTGCAGAGGCGTTGTTGCTTGCAAGCTGTACGAGGGGTGCGTTTCGAGAGGCCATGCAGTGAGTGAAGAAAGAATCGCTCATCTCTCGCGTGTGTAGTATTCACTTACGTTCGCCATTGCAAACCGACGTCAAGCGGAATTGTGTTGGAGTTCTTTACAGAGAGCATTCTAGCGTAACGTTGAACGCAATAGTTTTTCAGTGTACCTTCTTACAGATAAGAGATCTTATTGTCATTCGCAACAGGGGCAACCCCATCGTGGCAACCAAGAAAAGTGGAGCTGCCGAGGAAGAAGAGAAAGGGGAAAAATAGCGAATAGAACCCTGTCCAAGTGCTCCACGCAAGAAATCCTAGTGTAATCCGCAACAGTAGGAATCCTTTGTAATCACCCACAAAAGGAATCCCATGGAATTCTCCACAAAAGGAATCCTATGGTAAGTCTCCACACAAGAAGCCTTATTGAATCCTCCACAAAGGGGAATCGATGGTAATCCTCCACAAAAAGGAATCTTATTGTAATCCTCCACAAATGGAATTCGATTGAATCCTCCACAAAAGGAATTCGAATGTAATCCTCCACAAAAGGGATCTTATTGTAACCCCCCACAAAAGGAATTTTAGTGTAATGCGCCACAAAGGGGAGCCTCTTGCGATCGTCCATAAAAGGAACATCCTATTGGAATCTCCAGAAAGGGAATCCTATTGTAATCTTCCATAAAGGGAATCCTATTGAATTCTGCACAAAAGGAATTTTACTGTAATCCTCCACAAAAGAAATTCTAGTGTAATCCTCCACAAAAGGAATCCTATTGTATTCCTCCACAAAAGGAGTCCTATGGAATCCTCCACAAAAAGGAATTCTATTGTAATCCGCCGCGAAAGGAATCCCATTGTAATGCGCCACAGAGGGGGTCCTTTTGTGGCGGCCAGGAAAAGTGGGGTGGGGGGGTGGGGGCGAAAAAAAAAACGTTTTTTTTTTTTTTTTTTTTTTTTTGTTTTTCTCTCCCTCTCTCTCCCGCCCCCGCCCGAAAACATTTTTTTTTTTTTTTTGTCTCTGCCCCCCCCCCACCTTTCCTGGCCGCCACAAAAGGATTTCCTTTGTGGCGCGTTCCAATAGGATTCCTTTTGGTGGAGGATTACAATAGGATTGCTTTTGTAGAGGATTTCAATAGGATTCCCTTTGTGGGCGCTTACAAAAGGATTTCTTCTGTGACGGATTACAGTCGGATTTTTTCTTCGCCCGCCCCCCCAAAAAAAATAGGGAGAGTGAGGGAGAGAGAGAGAGAGAGAGAGAGAAGGAGAGAGAGAGAGAGAGAGAGATAGCGAAGAGGAAATCGAGAGAAAGAGCTCGGGAACCTCTAGAAGTGAAGTCGCCGAGGAGGAGGAAAAATAGGAGAAGGAGGGAGAGGAGAGATCTTCGATCCTCCTCCTGCTGCCTTGCTGCCGCCCCGCCCCTCGGCGGCCCCTGACACAGGCGCCGTCCTGCTGCCAGAGCTGGTCGATGCGCTGCCGGCCGGGGTCCGCCGCGCCTTCGGGCTTCCCCTGCCAGCGGGCCGCCGCCGGTGGCACCTCTTGCCACCTTCCGCCGTCTGTCGTCCTCTTCGTCGGGGTCGGGAGGGAGGATCGGAGGAGCAATGGGTCATGAGAATGATACGTTCCGAGGCTTCCAGGATTTCCAAGACTGCCTGACGCTCCACAAAGGGGCTGCAGTAGCGAAGTCCGCGAAAAACTGCTTGGAAATCCTGAGAACGTAGCCTGAGCCAATTCCATGGTTGCATCATTCCCGTCCTAAAGGAGGGAGTTTTTGCTGCACGCATTGTTTGTGGGGTGGCGGCGTGGGTCACGAGTCAGAGTCCTGGGTGCCATCGTGACGGAGACAAAATTGGCTGGCCTGCCTGACACAGGCTGCAAAGGCAGCCTTCCTCGCCGTCTCTCGTCGTCTTCGTCGGGGTCGGGAGGGATGAGGAGGACCCAGGCATGGCCGCGTCGTGAACAGGGCGCGACAGAAGGGTTCTGGCCGTGTTCGGGCTCCAGGCTGGCCCTCGCCGGGCCCCAGGGCCGTCAGATAAGGGCCTGGGATGGGGAGCTGGTCCTGCATCAGCATCACCATCATCGTCATCATCATCATCATCATCATCATCATCATCATCATCATCACCATCATCGTCATCATCATCGTCATCATCATCATCGTCATCATCGTCATCACCATCATCATCATCATCATCGTCATCATCACCATCATCATCCTCATCATCAGCATCATCAGCATCATCATCATCTGCATCATCCTCATCCTCCTCCTCATCATCCTCATCATCATCATCATCATCTGCATCATCCTCATCCTCCTCCTCCTCATCATCATCCTCATCATCATCATCCTCATCCTCCTCCTCCTCCTCATCCTCATCATCATCATCATCATCATCATCATCAGCATTATCATCATCAGCATCCTCCTCCTCATCATCATCGTCATCATCATCATCGTCATCATCATCCTCCTCCTCCTCCTCCTCCTCCTCCTCCTCCTCCTCATCATCATCATCATCATCATCATCATCATCATCATCATCATCATCATCATCATCATCATCATCATCATCTACTCTATGTTTTCCTTCTTGTTTCCTCTTGAGGGCGCCGCCCCTGGGCGCCCAGGACAGCAGCGTGCCCCGTGCGGGTCCCGCGTGCCCGCGGCCCCCTGCCCTCCGTGGCCCTCCCCGGCCCGTGCCGGCGCCTGCCCGCAGGCGCGGCGGCGGCGGGGGGGGCGCAGGGCTCGCAGGCCCCGCCCGAAGGTCCGGCTGCGCCTGCGCCCAGCGCCCGGTCTTGTCCTGGCGTGCCTCTGGGCGAGGCCGGGTGCGCGGGGGGCGTGCGTCCTGGCGGGGGGGCTCGCGTCGGGAAGCGGGGCCGCGCCGAGGCAAGAGTGGTCCCGCCCCCCCGTCCTGGGGGAGGAGGGGATGCTCCCCAGGGCTTCCCCCTGCCCCCTCTGCTCTCGCTTCGTCTTTGCCCACGCCGTGCCTTCCCTTCCCCCGCCCTCCTTTTCCCCTCTCCTCCCCTCCCCAGCTTCATGGGACTTTCTCTTCGCGGGCCTGCATGACAAACATTTCGTATTGTTTTCTTTTTGGTCGCAATCGACCATGCGAACATGTCAGCGGCGAACATATCATTTTATTGCTTCAACTCCTCTCCGTGCCAACATGTCAGCGGCGTTGCTTGGCGTGATTATGCCAGCCACCCCTGCTTGGGTCAAGGTCGACCTCCACCGCAGCCATGTGCGCCTCTACCAGTTCGAGTCTTGCCCGTTCTGCCGCAAGGTGCCTTTTTCTTGTGTGTGGGGGTCTACTTCGTTACCTTGGAAGGGTTGTACGATGAGCAGGCAGAGGAAGATGACGCGGCGCTACAGTACATTGCCGTTCTTGTGTTGTGTGTGTGTGTGTGTGTGATCGAAGATGCCTACGGCGAACTCTGCTGCTGCCTGCCTCTTGGATTCGCTCTTCTGGCCATGCTATTGGCCTACGTTCTGCCCTAGCCGTTGTGAAGTCAATTTGGGGAGCACTTGGGGAGGCAGGAAGGGTGAGGAGGAGGAGGAGGAGGATGATGATGAGGAGGAGGAGTAGGAGGATGAGGATAACTTATGGCCATTGCTGGTGGGCTGATCTCCTCGCGAAGAAGGGGCACCTGACACAGGGAGGTTGTGATGTAGCACGGTACTTGGAGAGTCGTCTTCTGCTCAACCCACGCCCAGGGTGACGCTGCGGACGGGGTGTGGGATGCCCCTATCGCGCGACAGCCTTCGAGTGTAGGGGGTCTGGGGTCCCTCTCTCGCTCTCTGAAGACATGCCAGAAATCTCGCTTGCACGACCCGCTAGGGCAGAGGATTTTTGCAGTGCTGCGCTTCCCCTGGGACGCTTTGGGTTTTGCAGCGATCCGCTTGAACTGGGGATGATGTGAACAGCCGCGACATTCGGCAGCGGCCGCCAGGGCAGCAGAGGAGTCGGCTTTTATGTCGAGCGGGCAGACGCGAGACTTGGGGAGAACGAGGGCAGAGACTGGCAATAATCGTCGTCGCGGATGGGAGAAGGGGGGGAGAAAAGATAGGCACTTCATGTTCGCGGTTTTGTCTCCACGATGGGTGGGGAAGCCGACTTCATCCTGCCTTCCAGGGCCGAGTTTCACGTTCCATCGTTCTCCTTTTCCTCAGAGCCATCAGTGCAATCTATCCTCTCTGGTGCGGTGCATCCTCCCTGCTGGGGCCAATATTCTGACAGGTAGTCAGGGGATGGGCTGGCAACCCTGAGAATCAGTCCAGCGGCTTGCCCCGTGACCCACGGATCGGGGGGTCCCCTGACCGATTTTGCTGCCTGCCGAACGCCCGCCAGAGGGACGTGCACGATATTTGGCGCAGCGACTCACAGCATGGGGGGGGGACGTGCTCTGGGGACCTGAACTGTTTTGCTACACCTACTTCGGATCGGAGGGATTCAGAGTAGGTGGAGGCAGAACTGAGGCAGACACCCTCCATAACTCCCTCTTCCTTACCATCTGCCCTCCCCTCTACAATACGTCTTATGAGTGCGACTCTCCTCTCTCCCCTGACACCGTCCAGAAGATCTTCGGCCCTCTCCGCGTATTGCCTTTTACGCGCAGAGTTCCAAGCGTTGTTATTTCCTAAGTATTCTGTAACATCCACTGCGTTTGGTGTTTTAAAATGGTGCTCCTGCTGCAGCGTGGGCCTCATTTTCGGATCGGCGCCGTCTTTCAGAGCGGCGCGCTCGTCCCAGCGCGGGCCATTCTTGTGGATCCGAATATTGTGCATCTTTGTCGTCGCCCTCATTTCCCCTCCTTCACCTTCCCTCAGTCCTCCTGCTCCTCCCGCTCCTTCCACTCCAGCTCCTGCTGCTGCTGCTGCTGTTCGTCCTCGTCCTCATCCTTTCTCATTATCCTGTTTTTCCTCCTGCTCATCGGCCACCTCCTCCTCCAATGTACGCAGCTCCATTTTTCTTCCGATTGCGCACAGCATGATTGGGGTCCTGTTTGGAGTTCCCGGTCGGGTATGACACGCTTCCGCGGACAGAGGAGAATCAGCGCAATGGGAAGGGATGGGAGGCAGAGGCAGGATGTCAGATATGGCGGGCACCCGCCAGCGACGACCGTCGTCGTCGTCGTCGTCGCCGCCGCCGCCGCCGCCGCCGCCGCCGCGGTCGTCATCGTCGTCGTCGTCGTCGTCGTCGTCGTCGTCGTCGTCGTCGTCGTCCAGCGGCCGGCCGTATCCGCGAGCGCACCTAGCTTGCCTCTCTCCCCTCTCCTCCTCTCGCCCGGCGCGCGCGCGCGCGCCCCTTCCGTGGGCAGGTGCGGGCATGCCTCGACTACCACAGGCTCTTCTTGGGTCTTTGGGGGTAGCGTTGTTGCTCCCTGCGTCGTCGTCGTGGTCGTCGTGGTCGTCGTCGTCGTCCCGGTCGTCGTGGTCGTCGTGGTCGTGGTCGTGGTCGTGGTGGTCGTGGTAGTCGTGGTAGTCGTCGTCGTCGTCGTCGTCGTCGTCATTTTCGTTATCGTTGTCGCCATCGTTATTGTTATGGTTGTTATCGTCATCGTTGCTGTTTTCGTTTCCGCAATGTTTATCGTTATCATGTTCGTTTTCGTTAGCGTTTTCGTTATCGTTATCCGTGTCGTTATCCTTGTCATTATCGTTATCGTCGTTGTCGTCATCGTCGTCGTCGCCCTGTGGAGGAACTTGCCCGAAGAGGCCTTGTTCAGGGGCCCCCTCCTGCATCCCTCCTCGCTCCTTCCCTCCCTCCTCGCTCCTTTCTCCCTCACCCCTCCCCCTCCCGCGCTGCCTCCCCCCTCCCCCCTTCGCCCCTACTCCTTCTCCTCCTCCTCCTCCTCCTCCTTCTCCTCCTCCCCCTCCTCCTCCCCCTCCTCCTCCTTCTCCCCCTCCTCCTCCTCCTCCTCCTCCTCCCTTTCCCCTCCCCTCCGCTCGCTCTCCCTGCTCCCCATCACTTGTCCCAGCGCGCGATGCTCCTCCCCTCCTCCTCCTCCTCCTCCTCCTTCTCCTCCTCTCCTCTGCTCTCCTCCTCGTCCTCCTCCTCCTCCACCACCTCCTTCCGCTGCTCGTCCTCCTCGCGCTCCTCTCCCTAGTCTCCCCTCCCAGCGCGCCCCTCGTCAGCCTTCCTCCAGGGATCGACCTACACAGCGTTTTTCGTTAACGGTTTGTCTTCGCTTCCCCTCGAAACTGTCGTCCATCCGCCCGTGCTGCAACACGACACCGAGGCCAAACTGGCTCACGAAACCGCCAGAACGCCGTTCAGGTCTACCCCTGCCTTCCTCCTCCCTCTCCCCCCTCATCTTTTGCCCTGCTGCCGTTCCCCTCCCCTCGCCCCTCTCCCCTCTCCCCCCTCCCTCTCCCCTCTCTCCCCCCCCTCCCCTCCCTCTCCCTCCCTCTCCCTCCCTCTCCCCCCTCTACAATTACTCAATATGAATACTACTCTCCCTCTTCCCCCGATGACGGCCTGAAAGTGTCCGACCCCCCCCGCGTACTGTTTTTTTAGACAGGTTTCCCCGGAGTTGGGTTTTCGCCTGCATTTTTTTTTTTTTTTTTTTTTAATGCTGCTCTCGCTGAGGCGCCGGCCTCATTTTCGGGTCCCGCTCGTTCCGAATCGTGCTCCCGCTGCAGCGCTGGCCTCATTTCCGTGCTTCCGCTCGTTCCGAATCGTGCTCCCGCTGCAGCGCTGGTCTCATTTCCGCGCTTCCGCTCGTTTCGACTCGTGCTCCCGCTGCAGCGCTGGCGTCATTTCCCGTGCCATGCCACGGCATGCAATGCAATGCTAGGTTGATGCTACGCTTTGCGGTGCTCTTCTACGCCATGCCATGCCGTGCTCTACAATGCATCGCGTACCCTTTCGGGATCATTGCCCTGCTCGACATCCGACTGTGCGAGTAGAGAGGGGATCTGCGCCATGGTAAGGGATGGGAGGGAGGGGTAGGATGTCAGATATGACGCGAGCGCACCTAGCTTGTCCCTCCTCCTCCTCCTCCTCCTCCTCCTCCCCCTCCTCCTCCTCCTCCTCCTCCTCCTCCTCCTCCTCCTCCTCCTCCTCCTCCTCCTCCTCCTCTCTCCCCCCTTCTCCTTCCTCTTCCTCTCCCCCCCTCCCCTCTGCCGTTCCCGACTCGCAGCCCCTCGCACCCTGGGCGCACGAGACGCCCGGGCCGCAGGGTGCCCTACGAGATCGTCGAGGTGCATCCCCTGAGCAAGGCGCGCCGCCGCCGGCGTCTCTCCCCGGCTCTGCTTCTGGGAAGGGCTGTCGGGAGCCTTGAGATCGGGGGCGGCATAGAGGGGGGTGATGACTAGGGGGGGGGGGATATCATGGCGGGGGCCATGATGGTTCCCCAGGTTTCATGGCGCCTCTTCTTATTTCATTACGTCCCTGGCCCCCCCCGCTGGGCCGCGCACATGCCGCCAGTCATGACTTGCACCCCCCCTCTTGGACACCCCCCTCTTGGCCGCTCCCGATGAGACGGGGGTCAATGCAAACGGGGGTCAGCCAGAGCGCCCGATCTTGCAGGGTTCTGCATGGCCGGGGTCGCGCTGACCTGGGTTTGGGTGCAGGATCCTGCAGGATCTTGCAGGATCCTTCGCATTGACCCGGGTTTGGGCGCAGGATCTCGCAGGCTTTTGCAGGATTCTGCAAGTCCTGACCGGGTTGTGGATTGACCCGGATCAGAAGATCCCCGACGTTGCAGGAAGTTTTCTCGTCGGTTCTCTTCTGTTTCTTCCAGCTTCGGGGTGCTCTCCTTTCCTCCTCCCTCTTTCCCCGCCCCTCCTTTTCCCAGTGGCCCGTATCCGTTTTGGCTTAAGAGCACATGCTCCCGTGTGATCGAACGTGGATACCGCTAGTCCGCGGAAGTGTCAGAGCGTTTGCGCTGGACATCCTTCAGCCGCGACTGCACGGACTCCTGGCAGCCCTTCCGTTGTGGCAAGCACGTCTTCATGGCCCCAGCTTCGCGGCACAAGGATGCTAAGGAAGATAGGATGTGCAAGTTTTGCACCCTTCGCCGCACTGACGCTGCTCTCATTAACGATGGGTCGAATGACAAGTGCTACCAGTACCACATCCACAGCAGTGCGTGATTGTGCCCCCCCGACCTGCCAAGCCGCCAGAATAAGGCTTGGCGACCAGACCAGCCCACCTGGGCCTTGTCCAATTTGGAGAAGCGTCTGCAGGAGCTCGACGCCGATAATCCTCGTCTGCGCGAGCCTCAAGGGGACGGGAATGCACAGCGAGAAGCTAACGAATCATATGAGCTTCGTGAGGAGGTTGACGGCCTGATCAAGCATGTGCAGTTGAGGGAAACCATCATGCTTGAGTGGGCCAAGAAACCGTTGATCCTGGCGCCCGAGCAGCTAGAGGCGCCTCGCAAGAAGTTGTACGACAACACACCTCTCTTGGCGAAGCTCACGGGCTTATCGAGGAGGGCTGACCAAGCCCGCGCCCGTTTTCAGAAGGCGGAGTCAGACCAAGCAGCAGCTACCCAGACGCTCGAGACGGCAGAGGGTGCCCTGGCGGTGGCCAACTCAGCTGTTGAGGACCGCAAGAAGACAGCCGAGGAGCTTGATGATGAGCTCTGAGGCCTGTCGTCCCAACTGGTACCAGCCAAGCCAGGGATGCAGGTTCATCTCACGCCGTCCGACATCGAGGTGAATGAGCAGACATTGACACTCTGTCTGGACTCCATGGAGGGAGTGGCAGATGCCAAGAAGTTGGCGCCCTTGCTGGCTTTGGCCATCAAGTCGAGTGCGCTGGAGATTCCACACGAAGTACTTCCCGACAAGAGGGCCAGGGTCGGCGACGGCGGCCCGCATCTCAGCCCCAGCGCCCTGCACAGCCAGAGTAGGCTTCTCTCCCGGTGGTGGACAACACCCCCGCCCTGACACGCCGATTTGTGAATTGTCCGCTGTCGGTTCTCGAGGGGGCGCCGCGGCCGTCATTTTCCAGGCTTGCGCCCGCCAGGTTTGGGCCCGAGGTCGTTTTCCCTAGGCCACGTTTTGATAGAGGGGGCTCTGTCCATCCCCGACTCCTCCCCCTCCCCGCGGAGTCGGGGCCCGGCCGCGGGGGGGGGGTGCGAGGCCGAGACCAAGGACATAGCGCCGGACTACAAGAAGGTGCCAGTCCTGGGCGTGGAGGCCGCGGACGGCCGCAGGTTCCGCGGGTGAGAGGGGAGGGGGGAAGGAGGCAGGAGGCAGGAGGAGGGAGGAGGGAGGAGGCAGGAGGGAGGAGGGAGGAGGGAGGAGGGAGGGAGGAGGCCTTCCTTGAACCCTGGGGGCCACAGTTTGCTGAAGAGTTGCGAGGTCGAGGACGGACTGGCCTCTCTCCCTGCTGCTGCTTGCTGGCCCTTCTGGATGACTTTGGACTTTTCATCCACAATCCGCCTCCAGGAGGACGCTCCCCACCTAATCTTAGTGCATGGTGGCGCCATTCGCTACAACGGTGCCCCCGTTTGGTGAGCTCCTCCGCCAGCGTAGTTGCGCTGCCTAGCCGCCGACGCAACAAAATGTGTGTGTGTGTGTGTGTGTGTGTGTGTGTGTGTGTGTGCGTGTGCCCGCCGCCCTCCGCGCGTCGCCCGGAGTCGGGCGAGGTCGGACCTCGCCCGCCCGCTTCGGTCGGCGGGCGCTCCGCGGAGAGCTCCGACCACGGGGCGCCCACCGCCTGGCGATGATGCGGCAGTCGCTGCGGGGAGAGGGGGGTGGAAGGGACGGGGGGGAGCGAGGGTGGGGGGAGGGGGGAGGAGGGGGTACAGAGGAGGGGGATGAAGTGGAGGCTGCGGCTGCACACCCCTTCCTCTTGCTCCTCCAGCTTGGCAGGAGACGCTGCGACACAACAGTCGCCCATCCACGCGCTAGAAGGGCACAGGCAGCGACGAACGGGCAGAACACAGAGCAAATGAGACATACGAGGGAGGGGGAGCAGACAGAGTAGGCAACTCATCTCCCTGCAGTGGAGGAATCGCAGAGATGGATTACGGTGCGTGGATGGGAGGCAGGTTCCGTCTCGAGGCGGAATCGGCGCGTTCCGTCGCCAAATCGGGCTGCATCGGCTTCGTGTTTCGGGGGTGCCCTCTTCCTCGATCCCAGCGCGCCAGATCCATGGATCCTCACTCCATGTTGGCGCGTGCCCGACATGGCATGGCTACACCTGCCTGCGCCTCCTCCTCCTCTTCCCCCTCAGCCTCCTCCTCCTTCTCCTCCTCGTCCTCCTCCTCCCCCTCCTCCTCCTCCTCCTCCTCCTCCTCCTCCTCCCCCTCAGCCTCCTCCTCCTCCTCCTCCTCCTCCTCTCCCTCAGCCTCCTCCTCCTCCTCCTCAGTCTCCTCCTCCTCATCCTCCTCCTGCTCCGCTTGCGCGGGAGGTTCCAGCTGCGGGACTCCAAGTCCATCGTGCGGGCCATCCTCGGCGGCAGTAACCCAGGCGTCCGCGCGCGCGCGGGGGGGCGGGGTCTGCCCCGCGACGGGAGAGGGAGAAGCATGAGGGGGCAGGAGGAGGAGGAGGAGGAGAAGGAGGAGGAGGAGGAGAGGCAGGAGGAGGGTCATGATGATGACGATGATGATGTTGACGATGATGATGATGACGATGATGATGCTGCTGATGATGATGATGATTCTGTTGTTGATGATGATGACGATCATGACGATGCTGATGATGATGATGATGAGATGATGAGGATGATGATTATGATGATGCTGATGATGATGATGATGACGATGCTGCTGCTGCTGATAATGATGATGATGATTATGTTGTTGAATGTGAATATGTTGTGCTGATGATGATGGCGACGATCATGATGATGCTGATGATGATGAGATGATGAAGATGATGATGAGCATCTTGGTGCTGATGAAGGTTATGATGATGAGGATGATGAGGATGATGATGAGGAGGAAGATAAGGATGAGGATGAGCATGATGATGACGATGACGATGATAATGACGATGATGATGATGATGATGATGATGATGATGATGATGATGATGATGATGATGATGGTGCTGCTGATGATGATGCTGTGGCTGCTGCTGATGATGGTGGTGGTGGTGATGATGAGTTTTTACCAACGCTCCTGCCGTGTTTTTGCATCGTTTACGCTGACCATACCTTTCGCATGGTTGGCATCCATTGACAGACATACTTTACGTTGCCGTCTGTTGCGTACAGGTTTAAGATCACGCGCACCGCCGGCCTCCTTCCCTCAGCCGGCTTGTGTAAGAATACGTATGTTTGTACCTACTTCGCTTAACTGGCATACCTCAAGACATGGTGGGAAAGCGTACCTCCCCGAGTTCTTCGACATTGCATACGAGACCGATACTCGATACCATGAAGGAGTATCCAGGAGATAATCCAGAGCATTTGCCGATCAAGAGCATCTTTACCAGGACATAACTAGACTCATTGCTTGATGATGATGATGATGATGATGATGATGATGATGATGATAATAACAGTGGTGACTATGATTATGATGATGATGATCATGATGATGATGATGACGGTGTTGACGATGATGGTGCTGACGATGACGGTTACTATAATGCTGTTCATTGTGATGTCGATGATGCTGCTTATTACGGTGCTCATGTTGTTGCTGATGCCATGCTGCTGATGATGGTGATGACGATAACGTTGGCGATGACGATGAGGATGGCCATGATGACGATTCTCCGGATAAAGATGATATAGTAATTTGATGAGACGATGATGATGGTGGTCATGTTTGTGATGGTGAAGGTGATGGTGGTCATAATGATTTGGTTGAATGGTGATTATGATGATGGTGATGATGTTTGTGATGGTGATGATGCTGTTGCAGGTGGCGGTGATTGTATGGTTGGTGGTTCTGATGAGGACGAGTGTGCTTTTGATGATGATGGTGGCGATGATGATGGTGGTGTTGCCCATGAAGATGATACTGTCGATGCTGCTGATGATGGTGATCATGATGACGACTGATGATGATGCTGATGATGATGATGATAAGACCGAAGGTGTTGACGATGCTGGCTGTGACGATAACGGTGACCATGATGCTGGCGATCGTGATGGTGATGATAGTGCTTATGCTGCTGTTCATGTTGTGGCTGATGCTATGTTTCTGATGATGACGATGACGGTGTCGATGAGTATGGCGATGGTGGTAATGACTGATGGTTGATGGTGATGATGGTGATGATGATGAGGACTATTATGATGATGGTGGTAGTGATGATGATGATGATGATGATGTTGATGATGAAGATGACGGTTATGGTTATGGTTGTGACGATGGTGATGATGACGATGCTGATGCTGATGATGATGATGCTGATGCTGATGCTGAATATGATGATGCTGCTATTGGTGATGATGCTGATTCTGATTCTGATTCTGATGATGATGATGATGCTGATGCTGATGATGATGAGGATGAGGATGAGGATGATGATGATGACGATGATGATGATGATGACGATGCTGATGAGGATGAGGATGAGGATGAGGGTGAGGATGAGGATGAGGATGATGATGATGATGAGGATGAGGATGATGATGGATGATGGTGATGATGATGATGATGATGATGACGATGACGATGATGATGATGATGATGATGATGAT